>CM017797.1:2920813-3359142 GCA_008086715.1 Sitobion miscanthi
ACTTATAATATTAACAGATTGCGAATGTGGATATTTGGTATTTTGTACTTTGGTAGTTTAGTGTGTATGCCTTGGGTAGAAAATATATAGAATCATAGAGCATAAGAAGTAAAAATAGATAAGTTATGGCAAGAATGATGTGTATTTAATTACTTGTTTATAACTGTAGATAGAATTAGGTAGCGAGCTAATGATAGAATTTAATAAGTACTGAATTGAATTGTAATGATATATTAATAGATATAATTATTATTTATTAAGATATGGAGACGACTCTGACAAATGCATGGTAATTGGTAATAATATGGTATTGACGGTAGTTTCTTTGGTCTCTTTTGAAAAATCATAATATAATATTATGTGATTCCGTATTCACTGATTCATAATACATTAATACAAATGAGTTAGCTGTAACTTGTATAGATACCACGGTAGCAACAAGTCGACGAGGTAAAGACGAGGTACCCCTCCATAAACCGACTCTCCATAATATTAACATTGATTATAAATGATCAAACTATAGTTGTAAATTATAATTAACGATAATATGTTGGTAGATACTAACTACCTATTAAATTATTAACTACTTGAGTACCTACCTACAACATACTATAATTTTAAGTGGATACAAGCGTAGAGCGTATTGGCATCTGGTGTATAACTTCAAATTCAGTAGTCAATTAATTATACTATTTAACTAGATACATAACTATATAAGTACCTATAGTTTAGTTATTAAAATCGAAATATAGGTATGCTCAAAAATACTTAAGCACACTTATCTAATGACTGCAATATGACACACATTATATTAATACAAAAAAAAGTAGATATATACCTGCTTGGCTGCTTATATAATGTAGGTACCATATATCTATGTGACTGCAGATTGTGTCTATAATAGTTTTAGAAATATTTTAGACGAGATAAAAATATAAAATAAATCTTTTTATGCCAGAGCATACCAATCATCATTATAACCACCGACGGACGAAGTGACGTTAATATAATTCTTTAATTTAAAAATATTCTGAGGTTCTGTTAATGAACGGTCTCCTCTTCACGTTATTCATGTTGGTATATTTTTGTATGTCATCTTTATTACTTATTGTTTTTTATTGTAAACAGATTGAATATATTTAAATAAATAAAAAAAAAATTAAAAATATACATGTAGGAAGGCATTTATAAAATAATAAAATAATATGAAAATTTTATTTTTTATTTTTTTGTACGGTTGTTATTTGTTTGTATAATTTTGTTATGCAATCTACATTTGAAGTTTTTGGCTTTTTTTTTAGTTTATAGTCTATTATAATGTTGATAAAAAAAATGTTGGTTCCGTTAATAAGCTTAACAATTTACTACAAGGTTCCTCATAAGTCATATTCTAAGTACTTAATTCATAATGAAACCAAAAAATCTAAAAAAAAATTGTTCACCATAGGTGTAAATCGGCGGGAGACACTAGATAGTTGGGGGACTAATAATTGACAATCGTCAACTGCTTTGTAGTATAATATGCGAAGTGCTGACTGTCTATTCGCTCAGAATCGTTTTTCGTACAACAATGATTTATCATTAAACTCAAATTAAATACATAGATGATAGATACACATACATTATACAGTAATACTTACTCAACGAGTAGGCACAGTCTACACATATATACAGCTAAATTATACCTATGTAATAATACGGTACCTACATCACTACATATTATTTTTTTTATTTACATGAAAAATATTTGAATGACAAACATCAGCATGATCATACTAAAATAATTGACTGATGCCAACAATTTGACGAGCCTATGAAAGACTGGAGTGGGTCAAATGTTTCTGGCCTCTGCTTACTACTTGCCAACGGGCGACGAGCTCCCTCGCGTGTAAGTGTATAACTGATTTAGAATATTATGATAATATCCTGGCACACTTATGAGCGCACAATAAACATGTGTATAGCTATATAGTGTACATAGGTAATAATTAATATGCCTACGGCCTTGAGGTCCAATTAAAAATTAAATTATTTATTATTATTTATTCTACCTATATACAATCGGCATATGGCATATAAAGGATATAGTTGGACGTATTATTATGACATAGACACTTGTTATTGTTATACAGTGTGTCCCGTGAAGAAGTGACCGACCGGCGTCATATATATATATATATATATGATAGATAACCTTAAGTTTAAAAAAACCCCCTTTAAAGGGTGGGTCTAACTTTTTAATTTTTGTTTGTTATAGGCAATTAAATTTTTTTAACAAAAGCAAACTTCCCGTTGCACATTTGCTGATAACTTTTCAACTTTTTATCGTATTTTTTTTCATTTCAAAGCTTTTTTATGTGATATCAACTAACATACACAATCACCACTCCGGTAAACTTATATTCTCACGTGGCCAATACCTTCAATGTAGGAATTTCATTGAGATTTGGTACGTAAGAAAAACAATTAATGGTTAATGTTCTTTGTGAGTCTCACGTGAACACGATTATGTTATATAGTCTTTAATACGAAAAATAAAGAACAACATTTTACTGCGTATAGAACAAATAATATTTATTTTTATTACATAATCGCATGAAAGATAAAAAATGAATGCTTAGTGCTTTAAAATTTTGAACGCCGAAAAATGAAATATATTATGTGTCCATTATTAGCAAAATTAGTGGGGGGTTGTGGGGACTTGCTCCACCCTAATGTTTGCTAAGTCCATCCAATTCAAAATGTATTACCTAGCTACTTAGTACTATAGGTATATATAATTTTTAAAAATATTATAAGGGGAGTACTTCAGTCATCCTATAAAACATTTAGAGTATTTGCTCCTATATATAGGTAAATGCAAGTAGTATGCTGTATGCATCCGTTCGGGAATGATAAATAATAACTTACAATGTAAATTGTATGCTACCTCAACTTGCTGTAAGTTACAATTTTTTTATTCTGATTCTAAGCGGGACAATTGTTACTTGGCAATTCAAAAATGAATAACCAAACCTATTAGTTCATATCTGAAATATTTATATTAGAATTTTCTAGAAATGATAACATTTTTAAAATGTTTTGGATCTTTCTGAGCTATTTATAAAAATGATTAAAATTTACTTATTTTATTAGTTTTTTAGATTATAATATGTACCTAAGTGAAGTGATGAATGTTCCGGGGCATGGCCCCCTTGCTCCCCATCCTTGTTTACGACGGTACCTTATTATTTTATTCTGTGCCACTACGTACATGATAATACCATGATAGATATATAATATGGTACCTATGTATTTATATTATCAACATTATTATACAATTTAAGACTTGCTTAATTCCACTGCACTTGTTACTTCATTTGTATAATATTGTATCAATCTTTTGTAGAAATATCTTTCTTCAGTGCCCACTCCCCGGGGAAGACATCGGACTCGGGGAGATAGGTATCAGATTTTTAAGATCCTTCCATCATTCCCTTTTTCGTGGTCGTGTTATAATCTCATGCAGGTAAATCATATTATACAGATTTGTTGTTATAAAATCTTAGGCTTCCTTCGCGAGGAAAATGCAAAGAAAAACGGTTGTCGGAAAAATGAGCAGGACATTTGACGACAACAGTGTTATCGATCGTCATATTTATTCGAACAGACTTCCGCCGAGTCAATTTCCACGAATGGGAGTGCCGGTCGTCGACTCCTCGTCGTGCGCGGCGCACCGACGGCCCGTGGGCGAGTGGTTGTTACTCGTTTTACGTCGATAGAGTTCGCACAAGTCGTTTTTATTATCTTGGTAAAAAACCAATAGCCCGAGAATAAAAATTGATAATGATAACGAAATTTTGCCGTCGATTTTGCGTCGGCCATCCGGTTCTTAAGTTTTTGTAAATTCTATATACCTACGTAGGTGAGCGGTGAACCGTAACATACATTTTCTGGAACTTGCTAAACTTCGATGTGTGCCGAATGCCGGAAACACCAAAGAAATTGAAAGTAGTGGTCAAAGGTAAACAACAACAACACCGATCAATCGCTAAATTGTGGTTATAAATAATTTTGATTTCTATACCTCATATTTTGTTGCTCACGAGTGGATATTGTAGTAGGCCACCGTCGATCAATCTATAGGAAAATAGATTTTTGACAATTTTATTTCGCTGTGTGCGCGTGAATTGCTCAGTGGTCGACCTTATATCACCACGAGTCTTAATATTTAAGTTAAACGATTTCAATTTCCAAGATCGTTCTATTATGTGTACGACGAAACCCTTCAAACACTAGGGGATCTGCCAGATATATTCTATAGGCTGGTTAACTTGATCTTACGATTATAATTCATATAATATTTTTGATCAATAAAATTTTACTATAATTTTTCAACATGGTACTTTTTAATTAAAATTCAATGTTTTTCACTGTATCATTATTATATGGCGACTAAAACAAGTTTTGGCTGTAAAATTGGAAAAATGTTTGACTTTATAATAATGCAAAAATTACATGACATAATTACAAAGAAACTATAGACACATTTTGGCATTAGTTTAATTTTATTTTATTTACCTATCAGAACTGAATTTAATCAATACTAAATTTGTCACAAAATTTGGATTTCATTTGAAAAAATACTGTTGATTTATTTTTAGATCTTATTTGTTGTCTTAAATTAGTGAAAATATATGTTGTTCATTATTAGCATTAAAGTATAAATGTACTATTTATGTAATTGTTTTATATTATATTTTAGACGTACTTGGCGTTGCACAATGGCGCTGGGTAGCCAATGACGACACGTGTGGTATTTGTCGAGTGGCGTTTGAAGCTTGCTGTCCTGACTGCAAGTTTGCCGGTGACGATTGTCCTTTAGGTAAATTAGTAAATTAATAATATTCTAACCAAGTTAATGTTCATACTAATTCAATTGATATTATTTTTTTTAGTGTGGGGTCAGTGTTCACATTGCTTCCACATTCATTGCATAATGAAATGGCTCAACGCCCAGTCCGTACACCATCAGTGCCCGATGTGTCGCCAGGAGTGGAAGTTTCGAGAGTAGACTCAGATTTATTATCACCTTTATCATTGTCTTACGATTCTGAACTACCACCTCTACCTGAAAGCCTCAGTCGTTTAAGCCTGTATGATGTACCACCACGTAATAAACCTGAACCTGCTCGGCGTCACTCACCTAAACCAACGGAACTCGTTGGCTCACCTAAACAAACACGTCAGTCGCCAATACCATCTGAACATTCTGATAAACGTCCAACTGAAAAACCGCCAGTTCCACCCAGGAAACCGTCATCTGTTGACCTAAAACTAGCACATCTCCGAAATGAAATGGTATATAACAGTAATGTTAAGTTTTCAGTTTTATATTTTGTTATCATTTATATATTATATGTTTAAGGCAAGCCTACGTCAAATGGATTTACAACTCCTGTCTCAGTTACGGCAGCTCAATGATTCTATTAGTTCGTATAGACAAGAATTAATCATGAACATGGACTCTTATTCATCATCGGACACTGATGGGTCAGATACTACATCGGTTTATTCAAATGTAACTCCTAGCAGTTTCGATTTATCTCGTTCCTCAACACAGTCAACTCCCAAACGTCCGCCGACATCTACAGATTTATGAAAATATGGTATTAAACACAAACTGGGCCGTCTTTTTATAAATATTTTTTACTAATAATTATTATACAACTCATTTGTATTATATTATGTAATTACAATTTAAGACAATAAAATTTACTTACTTTCCTGGAAGTGTTAAATTATTAATAAGTATTTCCTGCCAATCCGTGCTAATCATGTTGTTAGACTATTAGTTTCCACTAATAAATGTGTGTAACAAATTAACTGTAATTATTTTCTAAACTTGGAAGTTAATACATTTTCTAACAATTGAAATATTTGACATATTTTTACTGGTAAGTGTTTGGACTTGTCACTTAAATTTGTAGATTTTAAAATTACAATTACAAAATGGTTAATGACGATACTGTTTGGTTTTTGATTGATAACTAGTCTAAAACAATGTATTTTTGAATACATTATGAATTGTATTACCTATAGCTAACAAATTTAAATTACAACTTAATCTACTAAAATACTAAACAAATCACATACAACATTTATTCAAGTATAACATAAAAAATAACCTTCGCCAATGAGTCGTTGCAATAATCATGTTGTTGAATACATATTCATTAATCACCCACTCAAAGATAATTAAGAGCTTTTGAGTCGACGACATACACGTCATGTAATCTAGTGGGGGAAAAATTGTTTTTATAAACGTTTGAAATGCATACAGAGAATTATTTAAAGAAAATAATATATTTCTTTACTTCTGATATTGTGAATAGTTGTCTTCAACAGATTTGTTCGTAATAAAATAGTATAAATACGAAAAAAAAATGTCACAAAGTGTAGGTTTGTTAACAAAGTATGTGTA
This sequence comes from Sitobion miscanthi, assembly GCA_008086715.1. Classification (NCBI taxonomy): domain Eukaryota; kingdom Metazoa; phylum Arthropoda; class Insecta; order Hemiptera; family Aphididae; genus Sitobion; species Sitobion miscanthi. The sequence continues at coordinate 2,927,277 of CM017797.1, forward strand.
CTTCTAAAGAAATGCATGATTGCAATGAATAAAATAATCAAACATTTGTAAAGAGAATATTATAATATACTATATAGTATCAAGTTGTTTTTAAATGGCACATTTTTATTACATTCATTATTCTGACGAATTATGATTAATACATCTTAAGGAACTTCTTATTGTATTATGTGTAGACAATTACATAATATAAGTAATAAGTAACAATTGATTTCTGGAAATACTAAAATTCAAAACAATTTTTTTTTAAATACCTTTAAGTTTCTATAACTTTCACACTACTTAAGTGAACAGATATACATTAAAAAAAATACATAATATTAACCAAAACCTTAATTTTATTCAGGCCAAAATTTGTATTTACAAAAGAATAAAAACAATTATTTATATAAAATTAATTTTAATTTATTACTGTTTGTGAATTTGAAACATAAATAAAGTAAACTTAAGTGCTTAAAATATAATTTTATCAAATATTTGCTTTACATAGCATCTAACGCGAAATATTATATTCAAGTACCTAATCACGTAGATACCTACTGTGTACACATATAATAAACTTAATAAACAAAAATCATATTTCAATACATACAATTCATTAAATGAGTATTTGTTATATTTGGCAACGTTGTAGGTGTTTAAGTGGATATATTTCTTTAATAAATTAAATACAAGAGTTAAAAATTTAGAATCATATTTTTTAGGCTATAAACTGGTATTTTCATGGATGAAATTTAATATAAATATACCTTGTAGAATAATATGGATAATAAAATAGAAAGTTCCAGAAAATTAAATCATTTTATTAATTTTTATCTATAAATATTAAAAGTTGTACTTGTCAGTCAAACTTAAATGCATTTTATTTTAATCTAGCTGATAAATTAATCGTATTTACTTGGAGGTTACATAAATCATTTATAAATTATAATACTATGTTCATAAAAAAACAAACAATTTTTTTTCTTAAATCACAGAACACTTAAAAATTAAGAAAAAATATTACTTTTAATTTTAATATGGTTAGTTTTTAATTTATAAAAGGGATAATATACTATTTAGTCTTTATGCACGCATAAAAGTAAACTTATTTTAAAGTAATTCAAATTATATTTGTTCCAATGCATTTTTTGAAAACAAAAAGGCAAACATTCAAACCTTTAAGTAAAACACATTTAAAATAATAGTTATATAGAATTACTTTAGACCACAATTAAAATACTATAAATACAAATTATTGAATATAAATACTAAAATACAATTTTAATATTTATTTTATTTTATATTGAAGAACCAGAACCAAATAAAAGAAAACAATAATAATAAACATTGCTAAAAATCCAAGCAATATTTCTCATACATTTGGTAGGTATCCAAATGAAATCCTATATCTCTAAGTCTAATGAAACACGTGTTAGACAAATTCCACCAACATGCACTTAAATAAAAATATGATAATGACAATGAATAAGTCAGATTATTAATTTTGTGGCACTGCGGGAGCCATCCGACTAATGGTAGCAATACCCGACAAAATAGCAGATCGCAAAAATGATGGTGTGCCTGATTTGTTTGCAAAATTTTCAGCTGCTACACGAAGGTCAGAAAACATGAGTCTTGTGTGTGGATTACGTTGTGAAGCATATCGTAATGTGAGGAAATGATAGTAGAACACAATAGACAACAATCCAGAGCGGCCGAAGAATGACATGATTAATGTGAGTGGCATAACTAAGATTTCAGAGAAGGCAATAACGCGCAAGATACTTCGTGATTGGAACTCAACCAAAGATATCAATAGCCGTGCTCCCCACCATGCGTTCTGACCAAGAAGCTGAAAAATAAATTGTACACGTTTAGTGATTTATCCATACAATCGATTTAATATTGAAACAATATTACACTTACATCAAGTAAAGTCAGTGAATAGCTTGCAAAGTGCACTGTTGAAAATAAAAATACTGGCAGGATTACAACTGAAATAAATCTATGTTAAGAAAAACATTAAATTGCAATGTAAATTCAAATTCAAAATATTATATACATTTAATAGATTTTAAAAATATGTTCAATATTTAAAGGATACGAATATTAGGCGACACATATAAAAATATCACCGAGTACAATAGGTAATGACAGCTGTCTTCTTTGAATAATTGTGTCAGGAACTGTAAAGAAATTTGCATGGCTGGCAAACGTTGGTGAAGACGCAATGCACTCGTAGCTGCATTTGCCAATAAAATTCTATAATATGCACTTGCTGGGTTCCTGAAAATTAAAAATGTACATTAATCTATTTATTTTTATATAAAATAAATAAATTACACTTTTCCTATTCCATATCAACTAGTGTTAGTCGTTACTTAACTATCACATTCACATTTTCATTTCACATCATTCATCTTTCATAAAAATAAATTTAATTTTGTTAAAATTATGAAAAGCAGTTTCGTAATATTATGACTTATAAGTAGGATGGATAAAGTTAATGCAAGTGCAACTCCCTTGACAACCTTCTTGACATTTTTTTTTTTAATGCTTAAAAAATATACATACACTAATATATTGATGATAACAATTTTAAATTTACGTTTATTAATAGAATTTACATTATATTTTGTAGGTACATTGTTAATTTTTGTTTTAATAGAACCTATTGATATTTACAATTAGGTAGGTACCTAAGTAGCATGTATTATTCAGTATATATAGGTAAAATAATAACATTTTAGAATAAGTAATTAAATTTGAGGTCACATAATGATGGCCTTGTACAATGATATGACATGTTCAGCAAGACAAGATATCTAATTAACATAATCAATATTTGTCTAAGTTTTATATTTTTTGTAATACTTTTAAAATATACTTTAATTTACCAAAACAAGTTCAGATTTATACCAAAATAGTAACCTATATAATAATGTAAAATTGTAAAAAATGGAAGAGTAAGTTGGTACACATTTTTAATTAGTTAGGTATGAGACTTTAAACTAACAGTTTATAAAATATATACTGTATTACTGTGGAACATAATAAAGTACCTAACAAGTATCAAAAAATTATACTTATTTTATCACTAATTGGCAATTGTATTCCAAAATAAAATATTCATTTTATAGGGACTGAAATTAGGATTGTTTAATATTAATAGCCTTCTAGGTGATACAATTGATGCAATTTAAGTATCACGTACCTATTATGTTTTAACTTTATTTTTTGTATTGTATTACTGTTCAATGTTTAAAGAAAATTTAATTTTAAAATGTCACTATAATAGCCTAAGTTAATCTGAGGAGAGATACAAGTGAGTTTTAACGGGTGTTCCTCTGATTTATCATTATATAGTATTGTTAAAGATACATTTCTTATATTATAATAGATAATTTATAAAAAATAAAAAGATGTAAGACTTATTAGGTTAGGTCTATAACAACTATACCTACCTAAAATATTTAATATTATTTATATGACTATCATAGGTGTTGTGTTTTTTTTTCATTTTTAGATACGCTCTTTGTTTTGGCATGAACAATCTATCATATTATAATTATGTAATTGCACTATGATTTAGGATTAATAAACTATAAATTACTATAGTGATTTTTTATTGCTTCATATTCAGGCATAAATTTATATAAGAATATCTTATGAAATACTGAAAATTTGATTAATTTATTGAATTAAATAACATTTATTAGCAAAAGTATTAAAAATTGAGTTAAAATTACATAATTTTAAATAATTTATTGGAAGACGAGTAATCTTTATCAATCAAAATAGTACCTAATATAGAAGATTACCTAATTAAGAATGATAATAATAGAAAGTTATTTTTTAGTAGATAAGTAGGTAGTTTATTTTCTGACCTAAATAATATGAATTTTTAAATAAGCCGCATTTTGAGATAGACACAAACGAATAGCAAGGTTAGTGAGTACCTAAAAAATTGAAAAAAATATGATCTTACCAGAAAAGTGGCAGAATGTATGCAAATGTAAAAATAATTGTTGCCAATCTTGTACACCAGAGAGATACTTCGACTTTATGTGAGATAACATGTTGTTTAAGCGCTTCAACACCCTTGGTCTAGTTTCGCTATCCGTTCCAGCGTCGCCTTCAGACATTGTTAATCGGGTGGAATAAAATTATTTTAACTGAAAAACACTGAAAAATAAGACTCATTAATAACGCATAGAAAATATTCTAATCCACGGAAAAGCTAGAGATATGAAATCGCACATACCTTCCTCCAATGACTTGAACGAGTTATTGAAAAATAGAACAATACACTAATAAACAAATTTAATAATAATGACAGGTACCTATTGCGTTTTAAAAAATGAAACCGGATTCGTAAAGTTCAAAAATAGAAGAACGACGGTGATTATTGATTCAAAAATTGGATACGTTATCGGTAAGGCGGTGACAAAACGAATCGTATAACGATTCCCACGAAAATGTTTTCGTGTTACGACTACAGCCGGAGAAGAACCCACAAGAAGACCACGAACAGTGGAGAAGTCTTGCGCATCGAGAAAACACGCAAATACGATGACAATCGGAACGGCAGAACTTGCGGAGGTCGGATTGTTGGAGAAACGATGATAACCTGTTTTTTTTGTAAGGACAGCTAGTCTGAAATGTTCACGATTACGACGACTGGCAGTTTAACCATTTGGGGACGCGTTAAAATTCCCTACGACGACTACGTGTCCCCCGAGAAAATATGTCCGATACACCGTAACTTATCGCGGTAACAACTACGGTAGTTGTAGTCATAGGTATTTTTAAACTTTTTTTTATGTTCGGCACTCGGTACGACATTATGAGTACGGGAACTACGTCCTACACAGGATACCAATTACCAGCACTACTATAGTACCTCTATGGCTCTATTAATATATATATATATACAAATCAGATATCGATTAGTGTATATTTTTATTTTACGAAAAAAATCAAAATCAAATTATCTTCCAAAACTTAAACAGTATTTTAAAATGGTATTAAAAAAAACATTGTTTCTTACGATAAACAGAAGCATATACAATAAAATATTTTCAGAGTTTTTTCTTTTTTCTAATTTTTTTTTCTTTGCCAAAGGAAACTCGACAATTATTAAGATAAATACAATACAATACAATAAGGTACGTCAATACATATTATTATGTTATATATTTATATAATATTATAAATTATTCCTTATATTATTTGAGTCGTACTATGAGACTATCTCTTTATTTTAAATTCAGAGTGGAGCGATTGATGTAATGATTTTAGAATGATGTGTTTTATATTCTTTGTCTCTGTCATTATCTTACGGGACAGTGAAATTGAGAACCACAAGAACTTTTTATGAGTGCTTGAAGTTAGAATTTTGACTGTTTGTCAAAATCGTGAGAATATAGAAATTATTTTGTAATTAGAAATTCTTATAACAATTCACACCAAATTTTTCTTTTCATAATGAACATTTGAAAATTGAATTCAAGATTCCTAATCAATTTTTTTACCATTTATAAAAAAAAGCTTACAGAAATGTCGAGTTAATTTTTTATGATCTTTTAAAGTTTATATTTTTACGACATTTACAGGATCACCTGTAAATTAACGACTTATCATTGATCGATTTTCTTATTTTGTTGCCATTCAATAACGGAGACCGTAGATACATGACATTTTTACCAAATGTTTATTACATCATATGTTTATAAGTACGTGATAATATTTTGTTTTTTCCTTTTTTGCTGAACACCACTGCCTGCATGATTATAAAAATAAACCAAAATGTACTGACAATAAGTTGAATTTCGAAGTTCTTCTTTTAAGCTGTCACAGAGATAATATAATTTGTGGGAAGTTTATTGTCCGAGCCATTATCGTGTCTGTATAAATTGTGCATGTGCTGTATCCAAATATCCATTGTATTATACATGTACCTATAGGCTATAATCCATATCGTATAACATTCATGAAAAAATATGTGGTGTTGACGAGTCCTCCGTCTGTCCGGTATAGTGTTTTCAAAACAAAAAGTGAAGTTAAAAATCCTAATCGTAAAGACAGTTCGTTTCTTAAGTTTGCAGTTGTCACTCGTAAACTTAAACAGGTGATAGTGTGATACGAGCAATTTATTATTTTCGTATATTAGTGGTACTCACTTGTGATAGAATATTCAATAATAACTTTCAGGGTTAGTGCATGTTTAAAACGTGTTTTACCGTCTCAAATGTTGAAACGAGTTTTTATTTCGATCATTCTTGCTGGTTATTTTCAACCAAAGTACCTACCAAGCCTACTAGTTATTACGTATTAATTTATTACTTCTTAGTTATTATATAGAAGTGACTATCATTTATTAATGTAACATTTATATTTTATATTATATACATTTTTTGACCACTAAAATATTACGATATATAATATTTATGGATAACACTAAAATAGAACATAGTGGTACTTGAAAAAAAACATGGATAACCCATAGCTTGTTATAGGAAAATTACTGCCAAATGCCCTAGTCACCATATTGTAGGATATTCTGGGCTGACACAACGCCATCACTCAGATTCGTTTTTCGTATACACTACACAATGATATTATATAAAGGCATCATTGAATTTAAATTTAACACGTCCATTACAGTGACCCACTCGACATCTACTGTATAGCAGTGCGGTTCCCACTGTCCCATTTGTATTTTTTGTATTAGACGTAGCTAATCCGTTAAAACGCATATGAATTTATGACTTGTTTGCTAGTTGGCTATACAGTTGAAACTTTATAAATATTTAAAAAAAATACCATCTATGGCAGGGGAGGGGGCTTGTTTAACATATGCATTTCTTGTTTGTACGTACGGTAGTTATTTATTAGTTTATTACAGACTGCAGTTTACTACACTAAACAGAAATCCTTTCTATTCTCTCCAACAAAAATAAAGACTGTAAACGAATAGTTTTCATACGAGCCTATACCTATTATATAGTGTTGTGCTGATAGCCTAAAAATAAAATTAAAAAAAACAACCGTTGTGCTGTGTAGGTAGTAGATTTTGAGTGTACCTCGCATTGAGACACTGTAAATTGTAATGGTTACGTAAAATCATTATATAAAGGTGCCTACAAAAAATAATTCTATGCGGAGACGATAACGGTAGGTATATAAATATATTTACATATATCAGCTACTATTTTTAAGGATATTTTACTATATATCTGAGCGCATGGCACTATGGAAATACGTCAGGTCAAGACGGCAAGTTGAAAGTGCTTGCTTGCTGTATATTTTACACAAACCAATTCACCAAGTTTTTCTCATCTTCATACCTCTGCTTCCCAGCTTTTTTGACTTTTGAAATATGAAACATTAATTAAGCCAAAACAACTTTTACAAAGTAAAAAATTGAGCACATAATATGAAAATATGTTATATTGGAGACTTTTAAATTTTAAACTTTTGTTACTGACCTATTGACTCACTACAGAGTTCAGACTCATCATCAAAATTATAAGACATTACTCGTATATAGATAGAAACGTGAAATTTGGCACAATGATTGATCATATTATAGACGTTAATATAGTGTAATAGCAAAGAAAAAAAAATCTGAAAATTGGAATTTTCTTAAAATGAGTACTGCTTTAGGGAGGGAAGTTATAAACGCGTAAAATAATAATAATGAGTTATCTAATTCATCCACAAAATAAGCAAATAATATATGAGATTACTTGTAGCAAAATTAGAGGAAATTTCAGTCAATACTTAGGGGCTAGGATGCTAAGATATTTATTTGTATATAATGCGACTCTGTCCGGGTTAAAACTTAAAATAAATCTATCTTTCTATCATTTTTTTTTTCTTCAGGTGAAATATATATTATAAATTATAATAGGTATAAAGTACAAACCCGTATGAACACAATATTACAATGATTACTTTTAGGATTTGCCATATTTTCTTAATTTTGGACATATTTTGATGTAAACACAAAAAACTGGTTTACTTATCACTGTGTAATGTGCATAGAAAATAATTTAGACAATAGATCCTATTGAAAATAGGATATACCTACCTATGGAAAATAATCACATTAGGGATATCTCTAATCTCCATGGCTGAAACGTTTCAAGTCTGCGACTGGGTATATATAAAATGTTACACTAGGGCCATCCCTAAATGTGCTGGAGTAACTGAAAGAGTTAGAACTTCATTAAGCATTTGTACCTATATATTTATTACAATTTCCTAAGAAGTTAAAAACACAAAAGTTCATAATACTCGCCTGCCACTAGCTGCTGTAGTATATTTAATACAATGTTATAAACATATCGGCAAATAATATTATCCATATAAAATATAAATATAATTGAAAATATATATTTAATAGATATTGAAAAATTCCAATTTCATAACATTTATCTTTATTGCCGGTGCCTGTTCGTAAGGTTAAAATTTGAAATATGTTTATTGTGATTATCATAATAATATGACATAACGACAGTTGAAAAATATATATTTTTATGTTAAAATTTGGACGAAATTAGATATTTAAACGATGAAGAACAATTTTAGTTTTGTGTTATATTTTATATTTATTATTCGTGGGTATTTGCAACTTCTAAAGTATATTATTTTTATTTACAAATAATATTAATTCAACTTACCGGCTACCGTATTATTAAAAATAATAATATAAAATTAAAAATATTCTTAGCTTACAGATCGTCTCAGAATCATTTTTCGTATACAATGATATTATTTCATTAAATAAAAAATTTAACACCATCCATTACAGTGACACAATTGTAACCTACAACTGTGCAGCAGAGCGACATTCACTTACTTGGTTTTAAGTATGCAGTATGCAGATATCATAGGTAAGTACTAGTAGATACTAATACTATCTACTATTGTACTATACATAGTGCATTGGATTAATTGGTGATTACTGAGTACTATTACTAAATTGCCTATATCATCTACACTTTATTAGAAAGATAACTTAATCTAGGTATGTTTTCTTAGAAGTTTATCATGGTTCTTTTCAATTGGAAATTTGATAAAATTGGTTTTTTTAATATATATTTTACAGGATAAAAAAATAGAAAAAATGAAACTATTCAAATAATCATTTCAATAATTCTAAAAAAATTATGTTTTTATATTATTTAAAATAAAATGTATTTTTATCATGCATTCTACGAATCAGAATACTGATATGAAATACTAAAACGTGTTTAAGAAAATATATAGTGACAAATATCAAAGCGAACCCGAAACCCGAACCATGCTTATGTATATTATGAATGTGCGTTTTAAACAGTATGTCAGTATTGTACATTTATTTAGTTTTTCAATCTCATTATTCTTCTTCAATACTGTCCATTGGCACTAATCCCTATGTTTAGGTCAGTCCACGGCCTGACAATTTGTTTTAAACATGTTGACGGCCGACGGGGACCGAATGGCTATATGATTTACAATTTATACAGGGATATATACTAAATGTACTTATGATTACTGATTACCTACCTACTTAATAAAAATAAAGGATAAATGTATACTTATTTATACAATTATATATATGGTTTAGACTTATAAGACAATATAATGTATACAATATAAATTATTAATATTTACATATAGTAATAGCTATAAATACTTTCTACATAACTCAAATTAAATTAGGTACGGTTAATAAATATTTATGTCTCGTATCAATTGCAATGTATTGCGTTATCAATATTTCTTTTGAAAGTTAAACAAATTAAACTTTCCCATATTGTTGGTCTGTACGAAGTAAATCTATAAACTGGTGGCGCATTAAGGGCTTGGGGCTGTTGTATTTTCATTTGGCCTGAGTTATTTTTTAGAAATTCGCCGCCACCGAATTACTGCCTACATTTGATATTGAACCATTTGAACCCCTTAAAAATCGTTACTTTATAGTTCCTTGCACTTAAAGCATATTTAATTTTCTTTGAATTGCATTAAATATTTAGCAGTGGCGTGCTCAACTTTTTATTATGGGAGGGGATACACAATATTTTATTTTATATTATTATTGATGCCTAGTGGTAATAAATAAATGCAAATAAAAATAATGTAGGTACTTATTGATAGGTATGCATATTTAATTATTTAGGAAGTCATAAATTAGGTCTGTAAGTAATGGAGGATATTATATTTTTATACCAACAATTATAATTGTTATTATCTTTGTCGGTGGACAAGGTGAGGAAATGAGAAATAAAAGATTACAACTTCTATGGACCATGATAATTGGTTGTTATCAAAAACTGTAGTTGGTATTAACTTCGGTCTTATAGAAGATATTGTAATACGATATTCTATAGAAACAGTGGTAACTGGTAGATTTAAGAAAAAAGGTTCAGCTCCGGATCTAATAATATAATTACTTGAGAGTTGAGATTAGAGCAACATTTTTGTTTTTAATATAATAAATAATTACGATTAATTAGAAATACAATACTAACAAATTCTTTGAAAATTGTATCGAATATAGCTTTATCAAAATATTCATATTGAAAGAGAACTTCAGGAAACCATAATATTAAATAGTAATATGCAAAAATCAATAAAAAAAAAAAGGTGGGGAAGAGGGTATCGCTCTGTTGTATTTGTCACTATAATATGATGTGTTAAATTTGAATTCAATGATTTAAAATCGTTGGATATGAAAAACTTTTATGAGGGAAGACGGTCTGTCGCCTATATCACTAAGTATTTTTTATGATATTATTGCTATAAAGTTACTCTAAAAAAAACAAAATTCCCCTTTTTCCTTAATTTTTTGGTGTTTTTCCTAACATTTTTGAAATATACTGGGAAATTTAATCTTTAACCTCTTGAAAGCACTAGCTAGATCCTAGTTTCTATCTGAAACCCCCGTCAAAGTTGAAAATCAAAGTATTTTTTCTACTGCTTATTGTGTATATATTGTATACACTATACATAATACATGTACATACACAAAAAATAATACACACGGGATTGTAAAATCAATACATTAGTCATGTAGTTATTAGTCATACATTTAAAGAAATAGAATGAAATTATAATAAAAAAAAAATGTAGACAAGTTTATACGCTAATAACCTTTGTTATTGAAATGAATTGATCAATACAAATTACAATTAAAAAATACATTCATCGCTCGGCTCACAATCTAAACTGTATAAATACTACTCGATTGTAAAGCTTCTCCTTGCTTCTCTGTTCTTGTGGTAAAGTATCTGTCATTAATATTGTAATATTTACAATGGTAGATAATATTATTACACTCAAACATAAATACGTGCGTATAGATTATGAATATGCGGGTATGCGTTTAATATATTATTATTTATAATTATTATTACTTATTAGTTTATTACTTATTACCAAAGACTGTGCACACATGGGTACATGACACATAACTCCCGTAATGATTAGATACGAGCAATTCGTCAGTCCAAATCGATGATACAGAAAACGCACTCCATGCGGGATAATAAGTAATAACTTATAACTATATCAGTGATAATATAGTGTAGACTTCTAAAGCGCTTTTTTTCTCACTGGTTTGAGTAAACGAATTTCTTGATTTATAGTTTATATTTTCTTTGTTAAATCTGCCACTATCTCGAAGATCGTCTAAACCGTTTTTGAAAAAAATGTATAGCTTTGTTCCAACGATGTAGACATTTTGTAGTGATTTTTACATGTTAACTGTATAGTTACTTTAGTCTTTAATGTTATAACATGACTTTAAATGGATAATTATAAACTACTGACTAAATCAAATTAAAAAAGCTGGGTAAGTGAATGTCGATCTGCTGTACAGTAGGTTACAAGTGGGTCACTGTAATGGATGGTGTTAAATTTGAATTTAATGATATAATATCATTGTATAAGAAAAACGATTCTGAGCGAAAACGGTCAGTCAGCCTATGATATTACCAAGTATATTTGATGATATTATTGTGAATAAAGTAATTTATATATAACCTATTTACGTGGAACCTTGTTTTCAATTTTCAATCCTTAGCAACAAATAAAATTTTATTGATATTTACAGAAAAAAAAACTAAAAAAAATTGAAAACTGACAATGTCTGTAAACAGCTCAAAAAAAGTCAAATTATTTTCAAAATTTTATCGTGTATAGAAAATGCTAATATAAACATTCAGTGAAATTTTCAAGCATCTACAGTCATACGTTTTTTAATTACAACAAAATAAGAAAATCGTTACATGAGAAATCTGTTGAATATCAAATGTTGTAAAAATATGAATTTCAACGCTCATAAAAATTTAATTTAACTTTCTTGTAGACTTTTTTTTTTGATAAAGGTAGACAAACTTATGAATAATCTTGTATTATATTTTCAAATCTTAGATTTAAAATGAAAAATTTTATGAATTTTCAGCTCAAAATAATTTGCTAATTTTTGTGATTTTTCCGTAGTTTGTCAAGATTTGAACTTTAAATGCTTATAAATAAAAACTGTGACTTAGGATTTTTTATATTTTTCAAATATCATTGTAACAATAACCTAAGAGCCTTCTATTACATTTTCAAGCTTTTTTAACCAACAAATAAAATTTTATTGATATTTATAGAAAAAAAAACTAAAAAAAATGGAAACTGAAAATGTCCGTAAACAGCCCAAAATAAGTCAAAATATTTGGTAATTGTTATGGTGTATAGAAAATGCTAATATAAACATTCAGTCAAAATTTTATGTACTTACAGTCATTTGTTTTAGAGTTGCATCAAAAACCAAAATCGATTTTCTCGAAAACAGATTTTGCGTAAAAATTCCCGTTTTTCCTTAATTTTTCTTTTTTTTTCACGGCGCTTTTGAAAACTACTGGGAAATTTTTACTTTTGACCCCTCAAAATTACCAATTAGATTAATTTTCCTATCAGAAAAGTTACTATTGAAGAAAATCCAAGCGCTTTTACTTAAAAGGTGACGACAGACACAAAAAAAAAAAAATAAAATAAAACACACATCATTGTAAAATCAATACATTCATCGCTTCGCTCAGAATCTAAAATAAGGCGCAAGGTGAATAATTTGTATATATGACACCTTCACGCAGTCACACCCATATGCTGTAGGTATATGCTAAACATAGTTATAAATGAGTAAATTACTAATGAATAATAATCGTCGGACTAAAAACTGTGGCGATAACAGATTAAAGATATTTAAGATGCCTATATATTACTCCTTTAACCATGTTAGCTACATACCAGTCACCTTCGAAAATTCATGATTTAATGATAATTAAATGATTTATTTAATCAAAAAAAATTAAGGAGCTTTTGTTGAAAATTTACTTTATAGAACGCTAATAGTTATACAATTTTCATTTTTTATTTATTTAGTGTATTAATACAATTATCCATGTAATAAATAGAAATGTAGGTAAGTGTATCAATGTTTATTTTATTTATTATGTGATAAAAATAGGTTTATTTTAAAAATCCGTTATCATTTTTATATGGATCTATAATAAACCAATATTATTAAGATCGAGTACGGGTATAAAAGCTATTAGCGAATAATGTGATTAGTGTGAACGAGGAAAACTATAGAAAATATGAAAATCACGCGGATGCATTTTAAAAACTGGCGATCGGCGTTTGATTGTCTTATAATAATAATACAGGACCTATTTATCATAGAAATGAGTCATTACACATTACTAATTTACTGTTAAAAATATATTTCATTTTAAATGACACAGTGCACACTAGTAGCTGCCTCGAAGGCTTCAAAAACATGCGAATTCCTTCACATCTTTGTTGTAAATAAAAAGGTTAATCTACACTAGTTGTTTCTGATGATGAGGTAAGTTCATAATTATGTACGAGTTGCCTCCCAAAAATGTTCACACTAGTTGCCAGTCATATTATATAATTAAGTAGTGGTTCATAAACACTTTTCTAAATACTTTTATTATACTACATAAATAAATATGTTCCTACTACCTTTACATAATAATATAAATATATAATATATTGTGTTATAATTATAAAAATTAAGTTTACAGGTGTATTTTAGTATTAGTGTAGGTACCTCAGTTTGTTACGGTCGGTGAAGCTTTGTGAACTATTCGACCGGAAAAAATGATTCAATTTTGAATTCATTACTCGTTAAAAAAAGAAACGTATGAATAAAAAAGTCATTTAATTGTATAATTGATTTTATAATATGAATTTTATGAATTATTATAAATATTTTATTTTATATCATAAATTATGGCAAGTACAGTAACGAGTAATGTACATAACTGATTACTGACTACTGTAGTATAGTCTATAACACGTGTATACTGAACACTGAGGTTTTTATAAACACTTTAATACAGATTGCACGGACATACGACACACACAAGTCATAAACTTATATAGTAATACTTGATTAATACATGAGTTGCTATTACGAAATTGTTATAATTAAACTAATATACATAATAGCTTGCTTACTAATTAACTATCAGACATTATCAATTATTTTTTTTATTATTGATCACCACTCAACACTTTTAGATGGTCTAATATACTCTATAGTGAAGTACTAAAGTTATCATCGGTTGGAAGACAATATAATATTACGAATATAACAAATAATATTTAAATTGACGTACTCCTTTTATGCGAACAGTTCTCAGTAATTTTTAAAACATTGATATAGTTTCATGCAAAATATAAGGTTAAATAGGTTGATTACTATTTATTAATAATGTATTCGTTTAGTATGTAAATCAATAACTAGGAAAGCAATAAAAAAGGATAAATACAGAGACACTGTACGTTTTATCTTTTAGTTTATTGTATATCAAAAACATGATTCAATATTACAATAGATTTAAAGTTAAAATGCAGTCCAAAGGTATAAATTCGTTCACATATAGATATTAATATTAATAATAATAATAATAATAATATAATAATAATAATAATAATAATAATAATAATAAATTAATTATTAAATTAATAATCCTAAGTCATAATCACAGTAGATAAACAATTAATAAAGAAATGTTTTGAGAATAAGATTATGTTCGAAAAAAATTCAAACATTTATACCATGTACTCTTAACATGTAATAATTCAAGTACAATGTTTAAACTATACATTTAACTAAGTAAATAATTGTTGTTTTATTTTTCTTGAATGCCTAATACATCCTGTATCTACTATACCTATAATCTTATATTTATATATTTATATTTAATTATAATATCGTAATAATTATTAGTCATAGTATATATTTATATCTTACACCTAGTAACAACTATAAATTAATGGCAGTATAAGTCTGAATTAAAGAGCCGGTATTCAATTCACAATAACATCACTCAAACTATATTATAGGCACAAAATATTTGAAACGATCAAATTTGTCTTGCATATTTTTTTGTACGTTAACATTTACTATTTAGGTAATGACTGTCACTATAAGAATAAAATTAATATTTATATAGCTGGAAGACAGATATCAAATTAAAATGATTATTAAAATGTTTAACATATTGTAGATTGTGATTATTATTAATATGATTTAGGCCGTTTTATTGACAATAAAAATATAACGATAATAACAATAAATTAATAACACCGTTGTTCTCAGTCGTTTGTCAAAGAATTAAATTATAAATAATTAATTCATTTTTAGTGTTTAATAAGTGCAATTAAACTTTGACAATATTAATTAAGTACCTAATTAAATTTATTTGTATGTGTATACAATGTTGATTGTTATAAGAAATTAATTTCATAGAAAGTGCTGGCGTATTTAATTTTAAAAATATGGTGTTTGTAATGTTTAGTTTATATTTTATTTTAAATTAAATTATAATAAGTATGACACATTAAGACATCTAATTTAATACATTAGGCAGGTACACAAACATTTTGAAAATTGCTTGTACACACTACACAGTTAACTTGTTTTGACGATTAGATGAAAAAATAAAACATTATAATTAATCTCGTAATGAATTAAGCTTATTTTTTAAATTATTTCGAAATATTTTGATTTATAACTAACACTTTTATTAGTTTGATAGATTTAATATATTATGTTCAGTACCAATGTTTCATTTGTATTATTTTGTTTTATGTCATAATTTTATTTATGATATGATCTTATGATTATTAGGTATTGTAATATAATTTATATTTTTGAATAATATTAGCATTATTATTTCATATTTATGTGCAGTGACTTGATTATGTATTTTAAAATTGAGACAAATTTAAAATAGGCACTTATTTTAATTTCAAATTTTTCTAATTAATTAATGGTAAAAAAGTGGTAATAAATTATAATAGCTACAAAGTAAATTGTTTAATGTTCGTCTATACCTATACTAATTAGATATTATACAAACTACCTATGCGTCATATTAGATTGTATTTTAGCAAAAAGACAAAAATTATATCATTGCATATTATACGTCGGTAACTAAGAATTAACTGCAGTATCAGAATATCGACTATTTTAAGAAGGTGTCATATTAAACAATAAACTCAAAAACTTATGATTAGGTAATAAAAAAAATAAAAATAAAATAATAATTATAATAATAATAATATAATGTTACAATAAGTGTCATGACGCATAAACGATTGGTGGAGAGGATTCATGTCCTCATATCCCCTCGAAATGGTCAAGTGCCTACAGAACTACCAATACTTAATTAAATAATAGTGGCATTGAAAAATTGCTTCAATATTTATCCGCAATAAAGTCTCGAATAAGCAATTTATTTGTACAAGGTATATTAAATTTTAATGTGGAAACTAGACATAATAATATCTATTTATATGAAGTTAAGTAGCTTATGTAGCGTAGTTATAGGGATATTATAGTTGGATGTTGAAAATGAATAATTATAAAATATTATATGTAAACAATGAGCTAGGAAAAACACCACAACATCAAATGAAAAATGTACATTCGTACAATTGTCATTCGAATATAGTATAAATACTAGTTGTATTACTAGTAGTAATTTACACAAATCTACAACAATATTGAAGAATTATTAATGGACTCACATGTCCTAAAACCAAATGGGTTTGAATAAAAACCTACATGGTTTTAAAATCACTTTAAAAACCAGTCTTAAAATGTTAAATTTTTTAAACGCATTTCTATAGCGCATCACTAAATAGTCCACACCTGTACCTTTTCGGCAATAACGCACCAGTTTGATTGGTCGTAATACGAAGAAATAATGTGCAAATTATCGGCGTGTTTCTCGATCAGCTGGTCGAGTTCGCCCTCCCTGAACACGTGATAGTACCTGTGGAATGTTATAGACCCACCACCGTGCTCGGACAACGATTCTTGCGAGGTGGATAAGCTACACGTGTCGTCACTCTTGGACGTTTCTTGGGTTTCAACGGCAGCATGCTGGCGGACCAGGACAGCGGCCCGCCTAGGGTCTGTCTCCTCGACGACGACCGGCCATCGCACCGAGCCTGTCTACGATCCGCGAACCTCGTGTCTTTGCTGCAGTCACTCCACGATGTCAGGGAAGTCGTGCTCTGTGTGGTGGTGTGCGTGTCCGCCGTATCATTGGATTCAAGTGAGTTACCAGGTCGAAGCAGCGATACCTGGCTGCTGGAAACCGTGTCACGCCTCGAATCACACTCCAGCTCCAGGGACGCATGCCGGTCTTCTGCTGAGTCTACGGACTTGCGGTAGAGCCGTGACCGGAATCCCTCCCGGCTACGTAGTACCTTGTCCACAGAGTCTTGTGTTTCGACGGAAATGCTGGGCCGGCGAGGCGCTTCAGACCCGGCTAGTATCTCGATCCGATGGTAGTCGAGCGGTTCGTCCTCCAGCTGTCCGTCGGAAGATGACGGGTCCGATAATATTTCGTCCGGTCGCATCAACTGGTGCAAATATTGCATCAACTCTACCTTTTCCGGCGTGTCTACTACGTCGTCACGTGCCTTCTTTGGATCTTCTACCGGCTCCATGCCTATTGCGGCCCGCAGTTCTTTATTTAATCTTTATTTTCAACATAACAAATCATTTGCGTTTTAATCAATAACTTTGACATAAAATGGAATAGTAGGAATTCGTAAAAACTTACCTTTCAGCGAAGTCCACGAGATGCTTTTGACATTCCTCATCCCACGTTTCTGGCAAATCCGAGAGCTCATCTTTAGAACACTTACTGGCCCTCTTGTGTTTTGGTATTGAACCGAGACTTGGACTGTTTCGAACTGTCGTCCCTTTGTTCGGGTGTTCTTGTAGACTCCATCGGTTAGTATGATTTGGTTGATCTTTAGAGTTATGCTCTTCATTTAGGCTAGGATCTTCTTTTGGACTGCTATCTTCTTTTCGGCTGGGATCTTCTTTTGGGTTGGAATCTTCTTTCGGGCTTGGGTCTTCTATAGGGCTAGGATCTTCTTTAGGGCTGGGATATTCTGTAGGGCTGGGATCTTCTTTAGGACTGGGATATTCTTTAGGGTTAGAATCTTTTTTAATTACGGCAGAATCTGAAGAACAGATTTGTTCTAAATTACCATGTTCCGTCGATATTTCATCTTCGGGTTTTGCTGGTGTTTCTACGTCAAAAGATTCGTCCAACTCGATATCTACAAAAATTTCTAAGGTTATGTACTTGTGTGTAGTATTTATATAACAAAATTATCATATACTGGAATATAGCATAAAGAAAAATTATATAACTTATGTCTGATAGAAACTGTTATTGAAGAGGATCCGATAGGAAAATACGTCAAAGAAGTTAGGCTATGACTTAGATGTGAAAATTATTGCACAACAAAATATTTTAAAGATATACAATAGGGAAAAAAAGAAACAGATCGTAGTAAATTAATTGGGAGGGCAGATATTAATAGTTTTAAAAATTAATATGAAATTACAGTATACAAATAAAAACTGTTTTTAATATACATTAATCACCTGTAATTTTTTGTTCATCTTCCACCACTACACTAATAACACTGCTAACAGAATCAGAGGACGATGATTCTGCATCGCTATCTATATCGTCTATTTCTGGATGAAATGTTTCTTCGACTGTTTTAATAAAGTGTCTTCCTCGCAAACCAGAAAACGTTCGATCAGCTTTTGGTAGACGATGGCGTCCAGTTACTAAAAAATAACAATGTTTTTTTATAAATCAATAATGGCGAAAATATATCTGATGGGAATATACCAGGTTTAGTGTTTAAAAGAAGATCTTGAATTTGTTTAAGCTTCTCTGCACTAATTCTTTCTTTAGGCCGTGCATTATGATCTCCACCTTCACAAACATGATCTCTACGTTCTAATTCTTGATCTTTTTCTTGCTCTCTTCTGAGCTTCATTTCTATTGCGGTTTTTACAGGTGATAATTTGATGGGTTTTAAAACATCGTCGACTTGTTGTTCTGTTGATAAATTTAACTGATACGGTTCATTTCCATTTTGTGAGTTGAACCTAGTTGGTAATCTAAAATGTGATGGATGAATAGGCGCTGTTTTTGGCGTATTAGGATGTGAAGACGACCTGTATTGACTATGGGATTTAGCAGTGGGTGTGCACGGAGCTGTTCGTGCTTGCTGTTCGACTAATGGTGGTGAATATGTCTTATCAGACCCACCGGTCGCATTCACAAATATAACAGACGCTAAACTACTCAGACTGTCTTCAGAATCAACACTAGCATCACTCTGTAAACTGTCTTTTGACGAATCTTCAGAAGAACCATCTTCACGGGAACTTCTACGTCCGTCACAACACGTTGTTGTCACCAATGCGGGAACGGGCATTTCTATTTTTTTTTCATCACTAACCTTTTCTTCACAACCTTCCTTATACCCTAGCATTCTACTAAGTCCACTTTTAATGTTATCAGATACCTGACTGGATGGATTTTTAAACGTTTTCGTGAATCCAGTTTTGAGCAATTGTAGTGTATCTTTAATGGATTCCAACGTACGTGTGCTATACATAAGCTCTTCATTTAACGATGCTTGCCTCTGAATGTTCTTTTGAACGATTTCCTTTTCCTTAAGCCTTTCTATAGACATAAGTTCTTCATTCATCGATCTTTGTTTTATTTCATTACTTTTATATCTATATCTTTTTGAACCACTACCTACATCGAATTGAGGTAATTTATTAACCAAATCTTTCATGTCAGTAGCTTTATCTCTATCTTCTTCTGCATCTTCATCACATAGTGATTGTTTTTGTTTCACTAATTTTGGTTTTGAATGAGTTAGTGGCATTGATTTTTCCAATTCCGGTATACTTGACCTCGATCGTACCATCCGTTTTTCCGCAGTGTTTTTGATATCAGTTAAACTCTTAGATTTGTGTGTAGGTGTTCGATTGAATAGAGGTATACAGTCTGGTGAATCTTCCATTCGTCTAAGTTCTATAGGAACATTTAGTACATCTTCGTTGCAAGTCTCACACCCTTCGGGATCAGAACGTAATACTGACGGCAACTCAAGTGATGTCCAGGAAGCAACAAACCAAGGTTTTGATGACACTTTACCTCGCTTGGTTGAACCGGCAAGCTTCTGTAACAAAGCGAATCCATGTTAAACGCAAACATGATATTTTAAAATCAATGTAATAACAATTAACCTGTATTGCTTTCCGAACAAAGCTATAACAAGTTTCAGTTCCTGGACTCGATAAACTAGAACTACTCGGGGAGCTCTTTATTCCTTTTCTCCAATTTGATTGTTCCTTACGCTTAGTTTTTCTTTCACAACACATTTTGGTACTCCTGTACATTAATTATATTTAAATCTATTATGTACTAATTTTAATATATGTAATATTAATAATTAAATACTAACGTTGTTGAATCAGAATTAGATTTTTTTCTTGTGCTAATATATTCCTCGTCAGACGTTGTTGTGGTTGTAGAAAACTCTGTTGATTCACTTTCTAAATTTCTACAGGGCTTGTGCCAGGGCATTAGTACGTCTTGAGATTGAAACTACGAAAATCATACATTATTTTATGCAATAATCTAAATTTTCAATATCAATTTTTAATACTTTTCTATGGCGTCGTTCCATGGCCCACACTGTAATTATTATACGACCACCAATTCTAAGTACCCTGGCTAGTTCTCGTAAGGCACACACACGTCTTTCTGTTGTCGAAAAATGATGAATAACAGCTATAGATAATACAGCATCTAAGCTACAGTCTTTGAATGGTAAGGTTAGATTGTCACACACCAATACCTGTATTTGAATAAATTGACAATATATTATTTATCATTTATTGATTATAAATAAAATTTATATGATTCGGTAAATTGTAATTTTAATTGTACTTAAGACGTATAAAAAGTAAAATATTTACTTCACTGTCTCGACTTCTAGCTATTTCAGTTAACCTCAGGCAACGATCAACGCCTACTTTGAACACATGCGGGTTGGTTGATAAATATTTTCCTGTACCACAACCTAAAATTTAAAACAACATTTACGAATATTAGTTTGTTTGATATTTAATGTTAATAAATAGGAACTCGTAATATTGAATTTCATTAAGATTATAATTATAATTGTGAATAATTAATTTCAAAGTTTTTAATGTGGTATTTCAGAATTTTAGATTATGAATTGATTCAGATGATTCAGTATATAGTGTATCTATGAACTAAGCGTGCAAAAAATGTACTTGTCTTAAATTAACACACGTGGATACACGGTGATATAGGTATAGGATATATATAGGATATATATAAGTATAATTGGTTTGCTAATATGACAATAATTGTATTTTATATGTCTACCGATGAACGAGTGGTAGTTTTCTTCGCAAATAAGTTTTTTTTTTGGTATTCGTGCGCAAACCAGACCCGCCAAAATATTTTGGCATAGTTAGTTCACTATGACTAATTCATAATTTACTAGCAGTTAGTAGTGAAATATAATTGAAACTCAATGAAAAAATAACCAAAAATATAATGTATGGCCATGATAGTATATCCTTATTAAAACCTGGGTTAGAGGCGTCAAGCTCAAAAATTTACTGGCCAGGAATTTTGCTCTGTCATATTTATAAATTGTACGAAATAATGATAGTAAACCACCTTATTTATTAAGTAAAAAAAACTAGAATGAGAATAGGCTGGTTTTAGAACCAGGAAGTCATGTACACGTAAAATTTTAAATCTGACACAATTTATCGGAATTGGTTTCGATACAAATAAAATAACAGGAGTAGCTTTTGTCAATTTATTCGTAGCCTATGATATGCTAAACCACAACATAATGCTTTCAATATTTTATAAGATACCTAACCAAGGACTATAGATATGTAAAATCATAGCAAAACTACTCGGCACTGGAAAATTTTTCGTAACACTCCATGGAAAATCCAGCCAATGGAGAATCTCAAAAAAATGGATTACCACAAGGCAGTGTACTAATTCCTAAATTATTTATCAAACAGTCAAAATATAACGACCAGAACAAAGAGATTGTTATTTATGCTGATTAATCAGCCCACGCAGCACAAGACGAAGACGATAACTTTGAAAAGGTTGAGTTCTAACTCTCAAACACTCACAATAAGTTAGAAAAATACTATAAATATAACTATTTGCGACCAAACCTGAAAAAACTGCCATATGCGCATTCTGCCTATAAAAAGAAGCCAAGTGAAAATTGTTGATTATCATGAAGACAAAAACTCCTTTAAGGATAAATCACATTATAATTAATAAGAACAAATCCGGACAACTGGTACAATTTGCACATATTATACTGACTTGACAAAAAAAAAGTTGAGTTATAAAGTACCTTTTTAGGTTAGGTGTGGATAGTAAACAAGTTTACAACTAGATAAGTCATAAGTGATAACAGTAAGATTATAATAACACTTCCACTTAAAGTTGTAACTACTAATATTTACAACAAAAAAATTCAAGTTCCAAGTATATATAAGTAAATAATAAACAAAAAAAACAATATAACTTATATAACATAATATAACTAATCTAAGTATTCATTAACACCAATAAGTTTCTTTAGTCTTATAAATGTTGAAGTTGACAGTGGTTTGGTAAGAATATAGGCTAGCTGATTTTCTGATGGGACATACTCCAGTTTTATTTTATTGTTGGCAATTGATTCATTAATTAAGTTGTACTTGGTATCTAGATGTTTAAGTCTTGGCTCTTTAGAAATTTTGATGCAGGATTGATTGTCTTTATACAAAACAATTTGTTAATTTTCTCCTATAACATACATTTCAAAAATGTATTATTTGAGCCACATAGCTTCTTGTATAGCCGACGCCAATGCTAGATATTTAGCCTCTGTTGAATAAAGTGCTACTGTTCATTGTTTTCTTGTAGACCAGCAAACTTTAGATTCATATACTTGAAATAAGTATCCAGAGGTAAATTTCCTATCGTTGATGTCATTAGCGAAATTTGCATCAACAAATTCTCTAATTGGGCTTACTCCTTCACCTTTTATATAGATAAGACCAACATCAGTATACACATGGAGTAATACTCTTTTAAGTTGATTTCGTATAAGCTGTCTATCGGTTGAGACTGATATCGACTAAAAGATTAACTGCAACGCTTAAATCTGTTTTTTTTTTAATCTAGCATACATAAGACAGCCAATTAACTCGCGATAAGGTTCATCAGTCTTTCCATTTTTGGTGTTCAATTTGGTTTCCATAGGTGTTGATATTGGCTTGCAGTCTTCCATTAAAAATTTCTCCAGCAGCTTTTCTAAATAATGAGTTTGACTAATCTTCAAAGTTTTTTTAGTACGTTCTATTTTAATACCTAGAAACGATCGGTTAATTTAAATTCTTCTTTCAATGTTCTTTTTAGGTCATCCATTGACTTCATAGAGTTGTTCATTAGTAAAATATCATCTACATGCAGTAGTAAAAATAAACATATACCACTAACTAAACTAATTCACTTACTAATCCTTGGACTTCGATTAATTGATTAAATCTTTTATTCCAATAATAAGGGGCTTGTTTCAAGCGATAAAATGATTTATTTAATTTACATACCAAGTTTTCTCCTTTCTCAAAATCCTCTGGTTGTCTCATGTACAATTCTTCTTTGACTATTCCATTCAGAACAGCATTTGACAATAAATCTTGCTTTAAATCGTTCAACATTACCTTGTTCATCAGTTTTAACTTTAAAGACCCACTGGTTGTTCATAACTTTTCTGTTGGGGAGTCGTTTACTAATGTTCATGTCTTATTCTCATTCAGAGCCCTGATTTCTTCTTCCGTAGCGGCCTTCCACTGAATATGATCTGGGTAAGTTTTGATTTCTTTAACTGTTTCTGGTAAATCTTGAACATAGTATTCAGCAGAAAGTGCCATCATGGCATGATTTATGTGACATAATCCGTATGCCATGTCGGAGGCTTTGCTTTTCTTTTCAAATGTTCTTGTGCTGGGTAATTATTTCCATTGGCTTTATGGACTTCATTTTCTGTTTTGCTTTAGCAGACTTCAACTGTCTTATGAGTTCATCAAATATTATAAAACGAGCTTCAAGATTAGTGTTATTCTCGAATTTTAGCTTAAGTAGTCGTCGTTTTAGATATAGTTGACTAGCAATACCCTTACGTTTAAAAGTCTGAACTTGCTAGTCCCAGATTTCCCTCGCAGTTACTTTGCCCATTACATACTCCAAGTGACTGTTAGCAACACATTTAACAATTAGAGACTTGCACGTTTTGTCATCCTTTTACAACTTTTTCAACTCTATCTTATTAGTTGAACTAGGCTCATTTTCTGTAAGGCATGCTCTTTACTCCAAATTTTTCAAGAAGTGAAATAATAATAAATAACATACTCTAAATTTCAAACTTGGAAAATTAGTTCCAGCAAATTAAGTTATTTCATGACAAATCATCGGTTCTCTTAGCCATGTTTGGGCCCATAACCTTTTGATTATTATGAATGACAAAAACACCTTTAAGGATAAATCATATTATAATTAATAGTAACAAATCCGGACAACTGGTACAATTATCACACACCACACTGACTAGGCAAAAAAAGTAAAGTTACAAAGTAAGATGGTTAAGCCCTTTTTAGGTTAGGTGTTAATAGTAAACAAGATTGCAACTAGATAAGTCATAAGTGACCTAACAGTAAGATGATAATAACAATAACTGAACGGTCTACAGGTAATGGGCATGGAGCACTGAACTATATGCCACAGGAACAACTGTGAAGGAATTTGAGAGTACCGTATTATGTCACTGAGTCCATCCTAAAAAAATTGGACATAGCTCCGAATAAAACGTGTAGAATATTACGAGATGATCAAAAATCACAGAAATCGAAAAATTGTACATTATATCCGGTATAGCTTCACCCCACACTAGACAACTTATGTAAGCAAATTGGGAAAGAATTTAAATGGAAATGGACTGCACGCTATGCATGGACATCAAATCTCAAAACACCAGCTAAAGTCACTTAATAATGTCTTAAAATTAACTATTAAGCTAGATAAAACACCACGTGAAACTACAAGAAATGAAAAGTGGAATCTTATTCCAAAAATCAATGGTTAAAACTAATGTTTCTGAAATTTGGTAAATAGGTAATCTTATATCCGAGAATGTGCACCTCGAAGTCAATTTTTTTAATTTCGCATTTTAAAGAGGGACTCACACAAAGATTTGTCGGCTCCTGCGTTATTATAACTTTTAGACTTGTATTTTATATTTGGTCAAAACCACCAAAATAAATGTATTAAAAAATACGTGTAGTCTACACTTAACGGAATTTAAGACAAGATAAATCCAGAGGCACTTTGTGTTGCTTGAAAATCAAAGTTTGTTCTCTGAATAACAAATGTGTGTCAAATATTAATTTTTAAGGTAAGTAGTATAAAAAAAGGAGGCATTTTGGGTGTTACAACCCCCACCTATTTGTTTTGCTTCAGAAATCCGTCAAAGCCCAAAAGTAACAGTTAAATTATAAGGGTGTTCCCTGAAATCAGATGTATTTAGGCCCTGGGTAAATCCACTGCCAACGTTTTGCATGCTCAGTAATAATTTTTCCAACTATCATCACATATTTCCAAAATTTTTGAATTGCTAGTCTTGCATTGTATTCAACCATCGATCAATAGAATTCTTATGGAGGAACAGCATGGCTTTCATCCCAGTCGTTCAACCATTACCTATAATATTTAGTCTTTAACAACTATGTATACCAATCTTTTAATTTGAAATCACAGATAGATGCTATTTACACTCATTTAAAAAAGGCATTTGATTCAGCTAATCACAACGCCCTAGTCCAGGTCCTTAATGTATCTGGAATTGGTGAACCTCTCCTGTCCTGGTTCTCGTTTTACCTCTCTTGCCGTTATCAATGGGTTAAATTGTTTGTAGTAAAATTTAATGATTATCTTGTTACATCCAGTGTTCCTTAAAGAGGTCACCTATCTCCCGCTCCTGTTCTCTCTATTCATTAATAGCTTATCAAGTTTTCTTTCCAATAGCCTTATTTTATATTTTATATGACTGTATTTTGTTACAGAGTGATTTTGATCAGTTCACTGAGTGGTTTAATTTACTAGGGTTATCCCTTAATGTTTCTAAATGTAACACCATGAATTTCGCTAGGATTCAGTCCTCTGTAATAAACGTATATCATCTCAAACCTATTGCCATTTCATGCTCTATGGCTGTGTAACTGATCTAAGGTTTATTTTTAGTAATGATTTTGATCCAAGATCCCACATTGAGTATATTTGCAGTAAGGCTTTTAAAACTCTGGGGTTTGTTTTAAGATTATGTAGGGACTTTCGGTGAGGCTTATCCTTTAAGGGGCTTTATTTTGCACTGTTCGCTCTATTGTTGAGTATGGTTCCGTTATTTGGGATCCTCGTGACATCAATGACTCTCTTAGGCTTAAAAGGGTTCAGCGTACATTTATGAGGTATGCTAGTTTTAGATTGAATTTCCCCTGTGAACCCCATAACTATGAACCTGTTGCTCCTCAACTTGGTTTGGTTTCGCTGGCTGAGATTTTGCAGGATCAAAATATAAAGAATTTAATATTATACTTAATATACTTATTTCCTACCTATTACTGCAAGTAAGGTATTATTATCAAACATTAACATTTAGTATATTTCATCTTATACAAATACATATAGGTATTCGTCAACAAAGGCCCAGGGACACCACTGTTGTAGAAGTAATTTCATCTGTGCAGGTAACTGACTTAGAGGGTCTTGAAATATTTTGCAACTTAAATTAATTAACTTTATTTAACAATAAAACATATTTTCGTTTGTTAAATAAAAGTTATTTATAAAGACACGTCGCTCGAAAATTTAATATTTGTGACATTATAGCAAAATCACGTCTCACAACTCGCGTGATCCTATAATATGTTTGAATACATTATAACTTTTAAATGTTAGGATTTGCATAGTATTCTAGTTAATTTAATCTCAGATGTTAATTAAATTTATCGTTAAAACAAGCTCAGCTTATATAATATTAATCCTATTAATCTTAAACTATATAGTACATACTATAGTATATTATACAGTGTTTGTAGGTCGTACGGAGCGTATCAAAGTATTTTTTCAGTCGTTAGAAACGATACCGCAAGCGAACGTTCACTCGGAATACAATTAAAAAAAGCATATTATAGAAATATTTTTTTGATAATTTTTGACTCGATACTCATATAGGTAGGTACGCGTAACGTAAGCAGGTATACTTCTATGCACTTTTTAGCATAATTTGTCATAAACAATTCGACGTAGGTACCTAATATTTAAAATCTATAACACTGTACATCTGTAGCCTATACACAACTATATACTGTTTTGCGGCTCTAAACCGTGATATATAGTGCTTAAATTTTAAAATAATATAATTTCAAGTGCGCACGAAATTAGACGTTTAAAGCAATGTAAAAAAAAACCGCCATAATAATATATTTTGTCAGTCATAACCTACCTGTATAATAACATACTCACCGATGTCACACACGAGTGATCCGGGCTCCAAGTCGTGCAGGAACTGCGTCACCTTCGGCCACGGTTTGGTCTTATGTGCGGGCTGGTACATCTCTTGGTAAGTGTCGTGTACGTAGGCCTTCTCCAATTCCAAGCTCCGGGCTAGACGGTCGGCCCTGTCCATGGCCCCAGCCCGGCTCGCCACCGAACCACGTCTGCAACCGCGCGCGGCGAAAGGATACCGTTACCACTTATTACCATACGTTTGGTATACGCGTTATACAAAGGCGGCGGCGGCGGCGGCGGCGGCGAACAACGATCACAACTACCTGACATTTAAAGCGTGCAGGTACATGATAGTACACGCACGCACGGTAAAAACGGCCGCCGTCTGCGCCGATCATTATTCATCCCGGTGACCGGGTCACGGCGGCGTCGGTATATCATGACGTCACGGGAAGCGCGTGACTTGACGTCACCGCCGCCGGTCCCCTCTTCGCACGTATTGATCCCTCCCTCTAGCCCGCCGTTCCGCCGTTCCGAAACCACGGAAATCCCTTCGCACGCGATCCCGCCGCGCCGCCACCCGCCACGTAGTGTCTTCTAAAATACAACCCACGAAACGCTTACGTAATAATAACTTGTTACACCATAGTAAAATGTATATAATTTTTAATTTACAAAACGTCACGTTAAGTACGGTCGTTATAATATTATTATTACTTATATTGTTATTATCGCCGTTATACGCGGATACGGGCGCTTACACTTTTTCGGCGTACCCCACCGATATCGTCGCACGCGATAGGTACGACCCCACGGATTTTCACGATCAAACCGAAACGAACACGATAGTATTGTTTACGTTACGGGAAAAGAATTATGTGGGCGCCCCCCGGAAATTCGTGGCGATTCGATCGTATACGTAGGTAATAATATCGTCTGCACGCCGCGATATCGACCGAGCCCAGAGATAATATTGTATTTTGCGGAAAAATTGTCGTCGCCCACAGCCCGTTCCAGCAGTGTACGACCGTAAAAGTAGAACAACAAGAAAAATATCGATGGATAACAAATATAAATTATTATATAATATCGCCTTTGAATAACACTAATAGATAATAATTGCAATATAAATATTTAAATGTAATTGTTGTTGTTTGCAACATAATACAATAATATTACGTATTGCTACAGCCATACGATACATTAATTTATAATATAAAATAAGATACTCACTTAAAGTTATAATGACGCTTTTCGTTTCACAGTCTTCATTACATCGCTGTATGTTTAGGTGGGTGGTGGACGCCTACGCAGTCTTCACATATACGTGTATATATATATACACACCCCGGCCGACTTACCTATACTTCTTCAAGTACGGCCGTTTTTAAGACGCTCACCACAGCGCCAGCGATAAATTGACAATAACATAAAATATTATAATATAGCTTACGGTTTCTGCAGTGGTGAATATTAATAATATTATATATCACACGGTATACAACAATAGTCCAATATTTATTCCTGTTTCCTGTATGGCGACCGAACGGTTTTTGAAATGTTTTATTTATTTTTTTTTGTTGATTTTTTTTTTGTTTGAAATAATAATTTAAACTTTTTTTTTACGACGGGGATAAAAAAATGTAAAAAAAAAACAAAAAAATAAACAAACAAGAGAGCTCCGAGGCGAACGTCGGACGCCTCGTCTCGGGCGAATTACGGAAACAAACGGGCACCGCGGCGGCGGCGGCGAGCGTATAATATGCAGGGGAGAGCACATGCGCCGTATCCGCCGCGTACGGCCAGGCGCAATGATGATGTCGATCGCGCGCGCGGAGTGTTTCGACTTTTATCGAGGTGCACGCGTAGATATTACAACTACTGACCGCACGCGACTCCTGCTTCGATAATAATAACATCAAAGTTGAAAATTATGATAACATTTCATGACTACAAAAATGTGTGTACAACTAATATTTTATTCTAATTTTTATAGTCATGTTCAAAAACTATTCGTTTTATTCTCGACTCCGAAACGAAATGAATACAATATTAAATAAAAATTTGTCAATCCTATTATCTTCGATTCGTTTTGTAGTTATTTTAGTTTTTATATAAAAATATCTATCGGTCGTTGATTTGTACTATGATAATATTATATTCAGAACACTATCATTATCAATACCTACGCCATCAAATATAGGTACCTATTTGTAATTTAAAAAAGGTGTACAAGTGGGTACCGGCTACCGTTCTGCAGTACTGTAGGTGTTGAGTGGGTCACTGTAATGGACGGGCATGTGTTAAATTTGAATGCAATTGCATGTGAGAAATGATTTTGAGTGAAAACGGCCAGTCAGCCCATACTAGAATAATATTTT
Source organism: Sitobion miscanthi (assembly GCA_008086715.1). Taxonomy (NCBI): domain Eukaryota; kingdom Metazoa; phylum Arthropoda; class Insecta; order Hemiptera; family Aphididae; genus Sitobion; species Sitobion miscanthi. The sequence continues at coordinate 2,957,686 of CM017797.1, forward strand.
TTAGTTAAAATAACTAAAATCGTTATTCTGGGATCTCGGTTTAAATATTTATAAATATCGTTATTCTCGATATCTCGTCCAAATTTGAACTTAAAATATTTATTAAAAAATACTATGTTAATATAATTTTTAGATTTTTTTGTTTGCAGTATAAATGACTTATGACAGTCCTTGTTTTGAATTTTCAATCCTTAGCTATAATAATTGAAAATTGTGCACATTTTTAACTATAAAATAATTTGCCAATTTTTGAGATTTGATAAAATTATAAAAAGGCTCATAAAAAAAAAAATGTGTAAATGTATATTGAATATTTTTATTTTATTTTAAAAAAACTTAAAGGGGAACCTTGTATTAAATTTTCAAGCTATTTGACTAAACAAAATATTAACTATCGATAATTATATAAAAAAACTAAAAAAAATTTTAAATGTCTATAAATAACTCAAATAGAGTGAAAGTATTTTGAAAATGTTATCATATACATAAATAATAAAATAAACACTGAAAATTTGGTGAAAATTTCAAGTATTTACGGTTTTTGTTTTTGAATGATAACAAAATAATAAAATCGTGAATTTAAGGGGGAATATAATGTTGTAAATATTTCAACTTCAGACGCTCTTAAAAAAATAATTTGACTTTCCAGAAAACTTTTTTTTTGTTAAAGGCTAGGAATTATGAGGAATTACGTAATAATTTTTCAAATATTACATATAGGAAGAAAAATTTTTATGAATTTCTAACTACAAAATAATTTGCAAATTATAGCAATATTGACGATTTTTGTTAAAATACTAATATGTACCTATATAACGCTTACTAAAAATAATGTGACGATGTATTTTAGATATTTTTAAATGGTAAATATATGAACAACTTATAAGAAACCTTATTTTTAATAGTTTTTTCAAAAAAAAAGTACTGATTTTGTCAAAAACAATTTTTGCATAAAAATGTCCATTTTTCCTGAATTTTTTTTTTTGTTTTTCTTGACACTTGAATGTAACTGGGAATTGTCGTGTTGAAAATCAAATAATTTCGAAAACTTATACGTATACATACACAACCGAAAAAAAAATGTGTAATCAATACATACATCGCTCCGCTCAGAATCTAAAATGCACTTAATTTTACTAAAAAAAATATATTAAAATTGTAAAATTAAAAATATTATTCCAAGTCTCTGTTGCAGTACGAATCAGACATTGTGTTGAAAGTTCTTTGTTTCGAAAAATTGTAAATGGTATACCTAAATCCTATTGCCCCCTTCATTACCATTTACCATGATATTATATTATAATATTACATAGGTGGAATGTCGATCACATACAATGATTTCTTTAATTGACGTTGCAGAGATCGAAAAGACGAAATGCCCGGGAGTCGTGTTTTCTATATGCGTATACACAATTCAAATGTATAATAACAACTGTACAGGTACGGATAAATAGGTCTTACAATATACCTAACACGAGGTAAAAATATAATATATAACATATATACGTTTCGTGATGAAATCTCAAAAATCGTGAAACGAAATACTGCCGCAAACTCGTAGTTATTCGTCCGATGTATAGGTAGGTACCTATATGACGTGTAACCATGTAGGTACTTATATTTATTTTGCACGAACGTTTTATATTGGTTTACCTAATGCCCAATTATTGTTGATATGACCTCGCCATCGTATTTTAACTGTTCGTGTACATTACAAATTTGTAATGATAATATTATTTTTTTAATTTTTTTTCAAATCTTCATAGTCATATAAATGATTGTTTGTTGATTAATATTATAATCCTTAAATCGTACGAAGTAGGTAGGAGGTACCTATATATACTAGGTTCTTGTATCTACAATCTACTTTCGTCGTGTTTAGTAACGATTATACTTTAATTATTATTTATAAAGTTTTCGCTAAATAACTTTCTGCCGAACGGGAATCATCATACTTTATAGTGACAAAAACGAGATAGTAGTTTTTTTTAACGATTATAATCACCTATTTGTATTTTATTGTACTTTGCGTTTCGTAACAATGTGTATCATAATATTATTTACACTGTTAGTTATTGTTATAAAATATGATGAGATTTTAAATTTATAAGGTACGAATACCGTACCGTCGGATTAAGAAGTCGGACGAGGGGACCATATAATATTATGGTTATTGATTATCACGAAAGAAATAATTGAAAAAAATCACGGCTGCGGAATGTAGGGTAAGGAGTTCAGGAGTGACGACGATTTGTTTGGACTTGAGACGACGCGATGCAGTTAAACATGTGAACTTGCGCAGTTTTCCATCTGCAACATGCGCAGGCTCTAATCGCCGCTGCAGCATAGAAAATGAAGTGACCCAAATTTGTTATTGCCGGCCAATATTTTACACACCAGATAAAATATATTTTTAACGAACATTATTGATTTTACAATAACCAAATCCCAAGGCACTCCTGTACTATAGCTACTGAGACATATTATTATAGTAAACCATCATGTACGTGTATAATAATAATGTAATTTGTAATGATAAAATATTAGGCCACATATTTTTTTTATATCTAATTTTACACTGTTGTAATTTTTAACAGCCAGTTTTGATCACCACCCGTCAAAGAAAACTTTCACCGAGTCATTAGATAAAAAGAGGTGACAACAAGTGTGTGTGTTGTTCTCAACAAATCGCATTGTATTTTGTCTTTGCGTTTTAAAATCAAATATATATATATAATCTATTACAAAAGTAAGTCCCATAGTACTTATATGAACTAATGAATGAACGATCCATCAAAAGAAAAGTTTTTACTTTTTTTTACTGAATATTTCTTGTTCTAAAGTAGAATATTTTCTGGAGAACTTCATAACTTAAAAATTCAATCAGTTTATCAGTTATAACTTTATAAGTATATTTAAAGTTTTGATGAGCGTAGTCGGCTGTGCCCCGCAAAATGTTGGTCCACTACTCCGCTCATATAAATTCTAATTAATACTTTAAACTACTACCTAATTAAATACTCGTCCAAAATTTGATTTTGGATTTGATGCATCGAAATAATATTACAAATAATATTCTGTTTCAGAATATTAAATTAAAAATATATGTTGTCAATCTTAAAAGTAAAAACTTAAAAATTATAACCATAAAAAATTGTAAAAAAATATTTTTGAAAACATTAATAGTTTTTGAAACAAGCATGAGTTTTCTTCGATAAATGAATCACTCGGTGATATATGTATTATATTTATAATATATATTGTAAATGTTGTAATAATATTTTGGCCCTTCACTCCAACTTCTCAGGTCCAAACAAAACTATTGTATGATTTGCAATGACAGAACTGAAAAATACGGAATGGTCGTTTAAAACAAATCCCATTGTAGACTTTATATAATACACATATAGTATGCTATGATGAGTATGATGTAGGGATGGTTTTAATCGCGGTATATACGTTATATAGCTGAGTTGTTAAAGTTGATTTAAGTTTTTATAATCATGAACGAGTACAATATTATGTACAGTGAAACATCAATATGATAAAGATCTTTCGTTTAACGAAATATTTTTCTGTATAATGAAATATTTTTGAGAACCACGACCCAATTAGAACCAAATTTATTTAATTACACCGAGGTATTTAGCGAATTTCTCTACAATAGACGAATTTATTTTGGATGCTATGGAAATGTCACTATAATATACCTATAGTATTATAGTAATATTAAACTATAGTGTTAAATTATTATTACCTTGAGTTCGGCTGTAGCTCGATTTTCACACCGTGTTTAATAAATTTCGCGTACTACAATAACTTACTAGTAGATTATTGATTTTTGACTCGGAACGGGTGTTTAATAGTGTGTGGGATGACGTTCTAAACGCCACCGCGGGATGTTTATATTAATATATTATGTACATATATTGAGTTAGAGGTTAAGCACATATAGGTACTACAGAAATTGAAATGTTATAAACAAAGGGACAGATATTTTAATAGTATAATATTAATATATTGTTTTAACCACGCTAAAAAAATATCGAATAAAATAGGTTATGTTAGTTGTATGTATAAAATCTATGGATTACTTTTTTAGTGTATAGATAAATTGTTTTTTTTAGATAAAAAAAAAAAAAATCAACAGTTTGAAATATAATATAATAAATTGGGTATTTACGAATTATTAATGTAATAAAAAATTAATTAACGTGGAAATAAAATGACCTCTATACACTATACATGCCATATCATAGTATCCCACATGCAGCCTGATGTATTCTCGACGCCTATATGAAAATGTTGATTAATAGTACACAGTTTGCCCACTCCGTATTCAAGCAGTTTTAAACAACCTTAAAAACTTCGGAAGTTTCCACGTTTTTCCTGGTTTAGAAGACTTTTATTATTACGACATTAAAGACTATCCATTATTAATAGAATTTAATGCGGTATAACTATATAATCAATTTGATATTATCAGGTATTCATGAATTTATGTTTGTTGAACATATTATAATAATTGTTATTAATAATAATATGGTAATACTTATTATTTTGTGTCATGATCAGTAAAATATAGTTTTTTATTCGGTTGCACCATTAACATGAATCGAACAGCGTAACCATATATAATTACTACTCTCAGAGTAAAATATATAGTTGTCTAATACCTACTTTTTTTTCAAAATATTAAAGACAAATAGGATGGCCTTTATCAAAACTGTTGGCAATTTAATGTAAGTTTATTATGCATAATGCATGTTATTATATTAAAACTAAGCATCGGTTGTTTTATTTTGTTTGCAATTGGGAAATTTTAACAAGATTCAAAAATTCTTAAATTAAATAATATTTGTTATTACTAACTAGGTACTTATTATTATTGACAATTATGATACCTTAAGTTATTACTTATATCAATTTTATAAATGTTTACGCGTTAAAATAATAGATATTTTGATTTCGCAGTCTTTCACTGTCCACTGGTGTGTACTTGTATACAGTATACTATGTGTGTATTTGTACATAGTAATTTTTCACAATGGTTGATTGCGGACCGCGGGGTGCCAAAATGCGCTCGGGCCTTAGGAGCTAGCACTAATGTCCCAGTTGACCTATCCCATAAAGAGTGTTGAGTGAAGTAGCTACTCAGAGATTGCCTCTGGACATAACATTAAATTTCAATTTCACAAAATATTGGAATATCTATAAATTATTAATTACCATCATACAGTATACCCCATAATGTTCACTATACAAATAAAATAAAATTACTCAATATGACGAATACGTTAATTAATTTTCAAACGTTTAAAAATATAAATTATGGAGACGTAAAAACCTCTGATTTGAGAAGTGCCTATTGTTTATAAAATTACATTTATCGATCATATACTATACAAATATAATATTATAATGTTTGTGTTTCTGAAAAATTTTTATTCATATTATATGTATTTATTTGTATTATAGTTTTAATTATATTTTTAGCTATACAAATTTTACTTTTAAATATTAATTTCTTCTTGTCGTAGTGATTTGATGGATTTTAATCCGTTTTTAGTGGTCTCTTAAGACTTACTCATAGGTATGTAGGTGTCCTTGACTTCATAATATTCTGAATAGGAATATATAGTAACCCCGCTGAACGTAATTAACCTGAAATACTTCCCCTAAATGTTACGTCGCTATTAATAATTTATATTTATAATGTATACCTATATTTGTGTATATAAAAATAAAATAATCTTTGCAAGATTCTTGAGACAAAAATACATTTCATTCGATATTATACGTTGCACACTCGTGGGGGTTATCATGATTTCGGATGCGATTTTCTGCACATTTTACAATAAAATTCGTCCTTCGTCCTCTGCGGGTATTAAACGCGTAGGTATTTTATTTGCTATTTTATAGTGTATATACCTACTAGGTACACACACACATATATATATAATCGTATGTATAATTAATGGTACACCGTACACAATACGTAAACCCATATAACCGACACACGGCTAACTGTACGTACCTTACCCATATTAACCGCGGTAACCTATTATAGTGTGTTTATATAAATATTATACGGAGACAGCCTCCCGCGTCACTTTGTCCGATTTGCAATAGGTACTCGAAAAGCTGTTACGGTCGATTCGTAACACTGCAGCAGCAGTGCAGCACCACCGACGACGACGGCGGTTTTTTAAGCGTTTCCGCGCGACTTCAAATTGTGGCCATAAAAAATTTGTCCGCCGCAAACGCCGCCGCGGTCCGACAAAAGTAGCGTATACAGTCTGTTTGTCTCTCGTTCGCTCTCTTCCTCCCTCTCCCTCACTCTTTCTCCTTTGTGAGTGGCTTACCTGCTACATTTAGGTATACCTTACATAATGAAATAATAACAACGAAAGAAACTGTGCAGTAAGTATAAAGTATATAATATATATATATAGGTATCCGAGCGAGTATGATAAGTACATAAACGCACGCCAACAGAGCAGCTGATTGTGTTGTAACTTGTAACTATATGTATACAATACCTATGGGCTATAAAGGTAGGTACCTACCGCAATGCTGTGTATACGTATATAATATATAAATATGTGTAATACGAAATGTAGCGTTGGTGGGTATAAATTATTCACGAGGGTTTTCCGGACAGAGTGTAAATGATAAATTAGATTTTGGGTTTCTGTGTACACCTATACAGGTACGTAGGTATAGCGTATAATAAGAATACGATATACCTCTCTTATATTAAGTTTACGCCTGTTGTGTCGCCTGTCTGTCCTAATATTATATAACCATAAATCTTGTTGATTTTATTGAAATATTATTTTACGTTAAAATTACAGTTATTGGTCAAGTAGTAAACGAGGCACTTGCACGCGAGTATACATATACTTATCCCTGGATAGGTACGATAACTCCGAAATGTAGTTTTTTTTCGTCTGTTAATATCTGTAGATAATAAATTATATAGTGCGATGTTTTTTGAAATGATTATACTTTATACTATACCTAGTTGGATAATTGACAGCAAAAAACACTAATAGGTACTTTAGTATTTCAAAAAAGCACCTATTATAATTTTTTTACATTATTTTAAGTCATATTAGATAAAACAACATTTAAAAAAAAAAACTAAATTCTTACTTTCTTTGAATGACGATTGACGACACACGTTTCAATTTTGTATTCTATTATTCTAAAGCAGAATAATATTTTTCTGAGAATTTCAAACGAGTTGTTGAACTGTTATGACTTTATGAGTATTTAAAGTTCTGGAGAGCGGAGTGGAATGACTCAGGGGTACGGGGTAACCTTCAAAATGTTGGTCAACTACTCCCCTCATATATAATCATTAAACACGCTATTAAAAGAATCTCGTATTATATTCTATGTCTACTGTGGTCGATGGTAATTTCCCATTTTTAAATTTAATCACGCAAATCTCCGTGAGTTTCTTCAATACTCCTCCTCTTAATACATACACAATTTGTAATTATTATTTTAATCATTGTAATACGATATTCTCTCAATATTCATTTAAAAAAATTCACCTGGTCCGTAACGTTATATTATAGTTAAATCTACAAAATATTTTTTCCGTTCACTTTACGTTTGTAAAGTGTGGATTTGAACACGATTTTGAGAAAACTGAAACTGTTTAAAATAACAAAAATTAATCAATTTACAATTTAAATTTTTTGAATAATACATTTAACACATATTTCACATATTTTTAGGTACATATTTCTGCTTGTTATCTGCACTTAAACGTTGCCAGATTTCAGGGTTTTTACCATTCCGCATGGTTGTCTTTCTTTAGGTGACTACAACCAATGCATGTTCGACGTTTGAAAGAAATACAATAATACTGAAGTTCGTTAAACTATGAGGTATGAATTATATATTATGTTCATATGTATTAACATATTAACTATATAATATTACTAAATAGTTAATGGACACATGGAAGACTATACGTTATTAGTTTATTACCATAATACGTGTGACTTAACATATTATATACATAAATTGGTTTATACCTAGTTTTAACAAATTTTGTAATACATTATAATTCTGAATAAAATGATGACCACTTACGCTAATATCATATTATTTCGAGTGTTTGACATTGGTGTTCTTTGCGTGTGCTACTAAATGTGTTGTAGACGATAAATTATTATTCGCCGCGAGAAAATCAACAATTCCTCTCGACAACATCAATATGTCGTGAAATAATATGTCAATTAAATTAGAAGAAACACGTCTTAGTAAGAGAGTTAATTTTTGTTTTTTGTTGTTTTCCCCTAGGACCAAACACGCGTTTTCTTAATCATAATAAAAGCGAATACCTACTAGGTATTAATGACCTGCACGGGCCGGGCTTACTCGGACCGGCCCGGATGGACTTTGGGCCGGGCCGGATTCTATAAAATGCAAGACGGACCGGGCCTGACCTTCAATTAGCACAAAAGTTACGGGCCGGACTTTTCTTAAATAAAATCCGGGACGGGCCGGACTATTTTTTCGACAAAAGTTACGGGCCAACAAAAAAAACATGGTATCTTGAATACCTACGACCTTTGGAAGTTATGTAAATTAAAACAGTTACCTAATACCTACTGCCTAGTACCAACTACCTAGTACCTACACTATTTTATCATTTAAAAAAAACAAAGATTCTTTTAAAAGAATAAGAGGTCTCTACTTAAAAACTATAAAAACTTCGGACTTGGCTTTCTCAAAAATTATATTACCATGGTCATGATGGACGAAAATATATGGACTTAATCACGCCGTGCTTAATCCATTCAATTTTTAGATAGATATTGGGCAGGACCAGACAAATAAAAAAAAATTGGGTCTACCCGTGCCAGGCTTAATTACGACAAAAACTATTCACGGGCTGGGCCGGGCTTTTTAAAAATTTTACCGGGCCGGGTCGGGCTTACTCGCCTAAAATTATTTGCGGGCTGGGCCGGGCTTTCTAAAAATTTTACCGGGCCGGACCGGGCTGTAAAGTATAGGCCCGTGCAGACCTTTACTAGGTATGATGTAGGCCACAAAACTATGACATTATTATGATCATTGATCACCCACAGGCCATTTTAGATTCTGAGTGTAGCGATTAATGTATACTGTGTTTGCTGCATATTACCTATGTTTTTTTTATGCATTTTAAATATTTTTATTTTAAATTTTGAAGACACTCATTATAGTTGGATTAGTAAATGGATCTGATTGGATCGGCTTCCTCATAACAATAATCACCAGCTGCAGATATTTCGACGTTTCCGATAGTAACAAACACCTAGAGTGAAATCGTAATTAGGTATTTAGGTATATAATTAATAATTATCATGTTACCTACCTACTATATCTTATCGTACTATCCAAGGCTAGTGCGAGGAGCTTTAGGTACCCCCTCGCCCCAGAAGGCTTAGCCCTCGTTCAGCACTTGTATATGATAAAATATACAAAACAAACTAATTAATTAAGTTTAAGAAATTCAACGGTAATAATATTATAATTATGGCATTATGCACATATAATATGTGGTACATTAAAAAGAGTACACTATTGTCTATTACACGTCATAGTTGTACACGGTCCGCAAGCTAAAATTAATGCAAAGAAAAAGCAAAGAGGTCGTGAAAACAATATTATAGGAATATACCAACGAGTTTTTCGAATAAAATATGCATATTATGTGGGTTAGAGGAGGGGCTAAGCAATCTGAAGCCCACTTTAAAGGCGAGAGCACAGATACGTTTAAGTCAATGCATTATGCTGCAACGATTAGTTGAAAATTATTTTTGAATCGTTTTTCTTTTGTGTGATCTTGATTTAAGTACCAACTGAACTTTATAGTGAACAATTTGTCAAAATTGATCATACATTTAAGTCAACAAGGGACAAAAATAACAATTGTTATTAATTGTTTATTATTTTTTTTTTTTGGACAGGGGCTTAGCTTGAAAAAATAACCTCTAATTCCTCACTATGGTCAGTGCTCAGTAGTCGGTTGTCATCTATTACCACATGTAATTTTTATAGGGTATTGATTTAAAAGATGAAATTATACTACTCTGTCCTATAATAAATGTTATTTTTCAATAGCGCTTATGAGCTTATAACATACGCGTATTATTTACCACCGAGTTACATAATATTATTATACAAACGTACATTGTACCTTTACACCGTACAACTAAATTCACAGTGATAAATAATAAATATTTCTAATATATGTTATATATATTATGTTTGAAAAATACTGTTTATACGAATGTTGAGAGCTACTCAAGATGTATACCTAATGTTATCTTAGTTTTTATCAAATTATGTATACTTTTTTTTAAATAATTAATTAATTGTACAAAGTTTTAAGAATATTATAGAGATTTTAATTAAATACATATTATTTATATAAATTTAACATTGAAATTTAAAGCACGTTTCCTATAATGTTGTTGTAATCAATAGTAATACACTAATACGTGATAATGATATATTATATAATTGTATTGATGATATCTAATAATAAACAGGAAGCAATTAAAGTTATAAACATCTATTATCTGCGGTAAAATATACATAATAATATAATAATATAATATAGTATAGTATAATATATTAATATTTTATAACATTGATTACTAAAACAATAAAATAGATTTACCTACATTTAAAGAACAATATTTACTATTTAATATTATTTATAATGTAATATTTTGAAGTATACCTATTGAAAATACATTTTTATTACTAAAGGCGGGTGTATGCGTTATTATGTGCTGAAAGATTTAAAAACAGAAATCACAATTTGGGTCAGACTTTTGATGTTACCTAATTAAATTTGTTATTCGTGTCAAGTGGTTTAAGTGGTTTCATTTCTTATCAAGGTGCAGTTTGAACTATTTATTTAAAGTCAAAACGCATTGCATATTTCAGTTTCAAGTTTTATTATAAAAAATGCAAGACTTAACTTGGTCATCAGATCATCCAAATCTTACATAGGCCAAGGTCTTCCACAAAAATACGTTAATCCAGCTCAGTTCTGGCTAACCGGTTCGACTTAAAATTTGATGAATTTGGATTACAATATCTAGTTGTTTAAAGCAATCTTTTGTGTTATATAATTTTAAATATTCAAAGACTTCTTATTACACTGTAATACTCTCAAAACGAAAATACAGACACCGTGAAATCGTATTGTCGACTATTTCATATAATTTATGACGATTTAAAATTCTTATTTAATTTGCAATGATAAAAAAAATTGAGCTGGAGAGACCATGCAGGTTTTATAAGTTTCTACAATTTAGCATTTCTAATTTAATATTTAACATTTTAAAGTGATGTATGATGATAATAATTATTGCATTTAAAACTCGACTCCGCCGCTTGCAGTGTTCGGTTAACTATATGCTACATAGACATTATAGACGTATACTGTATTTACAAACAGTTATTATAATTTTAAACGCTCGTTAAAAAAATGATGATTTAATTATTTCAACATTTATTTAATAAAGTAGGCGGTTCATCATTACCACGATACTACTGATACGAGAAACCTTGGACTTAATTTTTAAGCATTCATCGTTAATATTCGTTCACAGTGTAAATAATAGGTTTGTGGCATAACTATATAGGTTAATAACAATCCAAATATTTTGAAAAATCATTAAAGTTAGTAAAAAATATTATAACTATGTAATGTCGAAAAATGTCAAGTACCAACGAATAATATTTGTGAACTACAACATTAGTTAAAATGTGTATAACATTTTTAAAAAGGTTCCTCATTTATTATGTTCCGACAGATACCTAGAAATTTCAAAAACACAATTACCCAATTTTTTTTATAGACTCAATTGGTTATTTAAACCAAAAAGTAACAATTCAAATTATTTTGTTATAATTCAAAAAATATTATTCGCCGGGTCTCGACCTGCTAATTTAAAATTAAACTCAATAAAAATTATTGAAAAATAATTGAACTCTTTGTTTTTATTTAACAGTATTTCTAAGAGGTGCTATAAACACAGATGATAAGAATTGTTGGTTTGCAGTAGAAACGGGGAATGAGAATAATGACCCGACTCATAATATATATACTATCATAAATCATAATATATTACCGCCGATAAATTAATGTATGTTTTCAGCTTCTTCATTTGCTTAACAGATATAAATTATAATTTAATATTGAATGTAAATTATGTAAATAATAATAATTTATAATTGTATTTCGATAACTATTGTTGTGGGGAGGGGTAGGGGCTACGCCGCTTGTTTAATTTAATCCATATTATGTGTGTATACAAAATAAATCAAACATATAATCGTAAAATGCATGTTTCAGAATCTCAGAAAATACAAATATACAACTATTGAACTGTGTATATTGTGGGCAATGGCATATTAAGCATTTCAACCTCGTAACTAGATATTCCTTTTTTGTTATTCACTATAAGGACTATTATATTCCTGCAAAATATTTACATACCCGCGAGTTTTTATGAAAAGTATTTCATTGATCTATTTTATTGAAAAAAGTGAACTTCTAGACTCTATATACTCTATATAGTAACAATTAATATAATCTCTTTCAAATATTATTTTTGATTACTAAGTAATATCTTACAGAATATATATATTATATATTGTAACAGAATAAACATAATATGATGAACGAAAAGAAATACATTAACATAAAAACTAATGTTTATAGGCTGAAAAACAATTTTTTCTCTGTGAGGAAATAAATTAACAAATTCATATAAAAATTAGGTACGTCTCAAAGGAAAACTGTCCATATACATGTCTGCGACGATTAAGAACTAAAATTTAATTAAATAGAACAATTCAAATAAAAATTCAACGAACATAACATTATTGAATGGTAAAATCAAATTTGTTTTTATGCGAATTAATTGGCTCGATTATATGAGCAGTGATTAAAAAACACCACACGCTTAGAATAATATTGATATGTTGATAATTATGTGAATCTGAATGATACAAAAAAGTATGAGTACGAGAAATTTTGTTGACAGTTGTAATAATTTATTCGATTATTTGGTGTGTGCGCTAAACTTAGAATACGAATCAGGTTATATATACTATATTTACTATAAATATATTTAACCAAGTATAGTTATGTAAGATTTAAAAGAGCAATACGACAGCGAACAAAATTGACTTACCTTCTTGTTTTCTACAGTACGAGTTATAATTTCTTCAAATGCGATTTTAAATATTGATACATAATTTTAAATTTTAATACCTACCCATATTTAATTTATACTTTTCACGATTAATATAGGAATTATGTAATATGTGTATGTACATCTGTTATTTCTGTACAATAACACGAACTTACTTATACTACCAGTGGCGTATTCAGGTTTTTGTCATGGGGGGGAGGATATGATTTTATCCAGTAACCCAGCTTTTAAAGCTAGAGGCTTAAGCTAAGTCTCCGAAAAATATTGCATATTATATACAGCCATGGCGAGGGGGGGTTGATCCGTTTTATCCCCCCCCCCGTAAATACGCCACTGCTTACAACCTATGTCGGTAGAGTAAGTATGATTTTCAATGACATATTTTTTTTAAATATTTTTGGTGGTCGTTAAAACCTTTTTTATTATTTAAACATTTGGAAAATGTATTTGTTTTAATTTTAATACCTAATCAAAGTATTATATTTTATAGGTACTTTTACCGATCTATTATATATTGATTTACCTATGTGTAGTTATAATATATTGACTAATTGTATATCTAGACCAATATTTCATGAGAGAAATTAAATTTGTTTATGGAAACATTGGAAACATATAGTTTTAAACGCATAGATATATAAAAGTTTGTGTGAAAGCAGGCAAAAAAATAAATTTAATTTATTAGTAGGTACTTAAAATTAATTTGAGAAAATACACATTGTGATAGTACCTATATAATATATATCCTATGTTCCTATAAACTATACAGTATATAATAGTATATATTTTTGTTTTTATAGTAATTCTATAACACTATCATTATATAGAAATCAGAAATTCTTTATATAATTTTATAGCTATTAGGTACTCATTACTTATAAGCCTAAGCATTGCTTAAAATGTTAAAAATAATCAGACGCAGGAAAAATTTAATCATACTTAAGGATATATAAGTTGATATTTGGTATATATTTTTAGTATTTTTGGTGACATTACCTGGTTCATAATTTTAAAGTCGGAATAACATTTTGGGAAATAATAAATATATTTCATCGTAAATTTTGCCGTTTTTGTCACTTTTTACGATTTCATCATAAATAAAACGAAATGATGAACGTAGGTATACGATTGAAGAGCATTTATTATTAAAAAACCTAAAAAAAAGTATATCGACTTAATAAAAATAAAATAAATAACGTTTCAATCCAATCATTGTATATACAGCCTTGAGGATATATATTACCCACACGCCACAGCCCACATAATATAATAATAATATAATCTAAAACTAACTTATTATTAAAATGGTTTAATCATTTTGTTTCTTTCGGTAAGTATATAGTTTTTAATTGTGTGGTTTTTTTCCTTGTTGTCAATTGATTTCCTCTGAGTGCAGGATGACGACTGAAGTGTATTGTTTTTGTTGGGTACTCGTTAAAAGTGGCATGAGAATATCGTGCCATGCATCTATATAAAACGAAATTTAAACAAATAAACATTAATAACAATTAACATTAATAAACAATTAGGTATCTAGTTTCCAATCGTTAAACTCATGTATAGTTATGTGCCATGAAATAGTCAATATAGGCACTGTTGTCTGCGGTTAAGTGTTTATATTAAGACTAGAGGGCGAATATGTGCGTGGTTGTTTCACATTTTAACATTGTTTATACGTAGGTTATACATATTATTGAGCAAGAGGCCAAGACCGCATTTAAACTATAAAAATAAAATATAATAAAATGGCCATCATTTGTCAGTAAAATCACTAATGAACGGGTACGGACTGGGAGTATTTAGAGAAATCTAAAAAGCCTGAAATGTATAAGAAATATTAGGAACTATCGAAGGAAAAAAAAAATTTTTTTTTACCCGTGTTTAGTTAAGTTTATTTTCTATCTCAACTTTAAACTTATCTAGTTAATTCTTTTTTTTTTTTGTTAACTTTTGACTTAACTTGGGGCAATTTAATTGAATTAACTTAACTTGCTACAGTTGATTATTTTCATTAACTTGCCCACCTTTGGACATTATACATTATAATTAATAACTCCTAAAGGTTTAACGTCAGCTACATATGCATATTTTCACGTGGCTAAGATATGTATTGACCATTATGTGAATGTATAAAAAATTACCCCGGACTATGTATGACCCCGATGTCTAAATTTCAATATTTTTGATATGACTGCATTATTATATGCCACTGAGTTTAATTTGTTCAAAGATTATTAGGTATTTATAGACGCATGTGTTATTCTTATTATACAGCAGTAGTGAGTCCAGAAGTGGGGTGTAGGGGGCTAATGTAACGCTTGCACAATATTATATTTTTAACATTTTTACATTTTTGAACGACGCGTCTTTTCGATGGGTTGTGAAAAATATAATAGTTCACGAATAAGGTGAAATATACAATATAATTATGATACATTTACAAGTTAACCCATCCAATCCCGACGTACCAAGAGGAATGAGAGAATATTATTTAATGATTATATTCTGACCCGTGTGACAATTTTCCATTATTATAGTATTACGAGTATGTAGAGTATTTTATAATGACGACAATTATTGACAATGCGTAGGTTATTGTACTTCGGGTAGCACGCGCGCGCATTTCGAAATTTCACCATGCACTGGTATTTTATAGATAACGCCCGTCATCCAATAATGAAAAGAAAAATGTGTGACATTTACATTATAATATAATGGTGCGTATACCTGCGCGTTTTAAATTCGATCGGATTCAAAACGGTTTTTGCCAAATCAAAATCGACATCGGAACAGGGCCATATGCCGTGATCGAAACAAATTTTTAGAATGTCGGGGGGAAGGGGTTATAAAATATTATTTTAAAAAACTGATGATAAATTTACGTGAAGTTACGAAATCAAAGTAAATTTTTGAGAGCTGACCCCCCCCCCCTTCCAGGTATGGCCTATATTGGATGTACATAAAAATCTACCCTATCTATATAAATATAGATTATATTTATTACTAATTTATAGTAATAAGTTTATTCAAATTTAAATTTTTGGAATTTTTAAGCATGTTTATGGACAATATAATATAATAATTAGATTTCTTGAGCTAAACTTGTGTATTAATATCTATCAAGTCTATCTTGTAAAAATTGTCTAATTGTAATAGCACAGTAGATTAAATATCAAATCTATTTTGTAGTTTTTCGAACCATTTTTAAGGACTTCGATCTAACATGGTATACACGTTTTAATACCTTAGACACTAATCTAAGCTAATTTCGATTTATATACATCTATGTAATTTTCAAAAAAATCACCAAAAAATCTTCATAATTCACAGTAAAAAAGGTTAGTTGTTATTTGAAAAATGAAATTTTTATCGCCACAGGACATTTTTCAAATGGCGTATGAGTGTTTTAAAACGCGATCTTATCGGCCTTAATATCTTATACTTGAGAATTTAAAAAAAAAATCAGAATTCGGTCAAATCTGTCATCGAAGGTTGAGCATGCTCGGCGAATAGCCCTGTATATCAATATATACATTAAAATACAATTCTATAATAATAATAACGATAACTGATAAGTGATTCCGAGCATGATCAAACTGTACACTACGTCGTCGGTGAAAAACGAAAACGGCGTCAGACTATGTGCGCGGTGTATACACTTATGTACGCTGTTTATACATAATAATATATATGTATACAAACCTGCCTACCATTCTCGTACACGCGTTGTTATATTATTATTATTATTACATACTTTCACTCGCCGTATTCTAATCGATACATCTCGGCGGACCAGTAATATAGGTAATTAATAACGAAAGCAGCGAGTAACGACGACGACCAACAAAATATAAACAATGGTCGCGTATAAATTATACAGAGTGTACTTAAGTGTATCAGCTGTGGCGCAGGTACTACCTATACGGTATAATAATATTATTATTGCACAAGTCGTCCGCTGCCGCCGCCACTCGAGTTTGTTGTTATTTATATATTGTACACACGTCCAATGCCGTGCTATATTATTATTCGTTCCGGGCGATCGACCGACAATGTATACTACAATTATATATTAGACATCGTTTATAATTATTACTATAGCTGCAGGTGCGGACTTCGCCGAGAAAAGTATATGCACAACTACTATGGATTATTTAAGTCTATGTGCAACTAAGTCTTTTTTTTTTCATTATTAGGGCGAACGGAAGAAAACGCCGGATACGAACATTGTTTTTACTGTTTCGGGAGTACTGCGGTCTTCGTACTGGGCATGTGACACTGCCGTTCGTGTGTGCCAAGTCCACGAGTCAGAGAGAGACACACAGAGAGAGAGAGAGAGATTCATCGGATGGCTCTAGCACGTATAGTCTAGCAAAAGGCCCGAGAAAAAACTATCGAATGATTGAACGAACGAGGTGTGTTAACTTTGTTGAGTGGCATTATCGAAAGTTTTTGAGGTAATCTAGACGTAAAATCTCTTGTCCATGTAACACGCATATGTGTAATGACAACACAAATCGACTTCATATGGATCTCTGAAATACATAAATAATTCAACTCACTCAATATTATTTGCTTATTGACAATAAAGCTGGGCAAGTTAATGTTTTTTTTTTAACTCAATTAAGTTAAAAGTTAATACACACTTTTTATTAACTTTTTATCAGGTTAAAAAAAAGTTAATTTGTTTATACAACGCTAGCGTACTTAATTTTTTTCCAACCCAAAACTAAATCATAGACTATAATGTTTATACTTTATACGGTATTTCCATATAAGTTAGATTCGAATGATATCACAATAAATATGTTTTGACATGAAAACGAAATAAGACTGAAATAGTGAAATATAATTAAATTAAAAACAAAATAAATTAACTTAACTTACTTCTTAAAATGAAAAATTAATTCGTTAATTTAACGTTAGTTAAAAAAGAAATTTAGTAAGTTAATAGTTAAGTTGATGAAAAGCCCAAAGTAACCAGTTAAGTTAAAAAGTTAAAATTAAATTAACTTTTTAACTTTTTGACTCGTTAATGCCCAGCCTTGCTTATTAATGTATATTGTGTAACAACTGCAGTGTAGTATAATTATTTCATCAATACGACGAAAAATATCCTGTATCATCCTTTATATCGTATTTGGTTCGGTTTTTTTTATATTTTTTATGCGGCCATACGCACGCCTTAATTGTATATATACGATAATTAGACATACGGCTTCTGCTTGGTGTAGGTATTTATTGCAATAACGTATTTTGTCCACTCGCAGTGATTATTAAATGGGTACAAAAGAAACGTTACATAACTAACAAGATCGGGACGGAAAAAAGCAAGCAAAACAAGAACGGCCAATCGATAAATGAATATATATCATATCATATTAAATTATTATCGTCTTTGCGTGATAGTTCATTCGTCTGATAAAACGTTCGTGTATGCCTAAATACTGCAGAATTATAGTTAAGTACTCTATTTTCGAACAGTAAAATAAATTAGATTTTTCCGTTGAAATGTGTACAGCGCGTATATACGTATTTTAATATAGCCATTAATTTTTTCAATTGAACGACATGACGTACAAACTCGGTTACAGCCCCAATGGGGTTGCTTGGCAAATGTCCCGTAGCACGAAATGTGTTCAATAATACATTTTACATTTGTACAGGGTGTTTCTACGAAAAATTTCACTACTCTCCATTAGGACGAACGCGTCTCGGTAAAGTGTCTCAAAACTGAAATTTTCAAAATATTATCCAAACCTATATATTGTGTATGGTTGGTACGCGTAGTTTTTCCAAACCAGCTCCTGATCCCTGTCGACAATCGACGAGCGCGTGGGTTCATACCACCCAGAATTATTAGAGAAAACATATTTGGTACTTTTATATTATATAATTTATAATTTATATCGATTATAATATTTTTTTCCACTTCCCTCCCCCCCGCAAAAACTGAAATGATTTTCTGCGTACCTGCCTGCCAGCAAGCATCTCTCTATTTGTTGGTTCGATAGAACAGAGTTAGTTAGTTCACCAATATGTGGATTGTGGCACATTGGTCGGATTGGCACCGAATGGCACTCATCATGTTGAAAAATGGGACAATCACGCGACATATTATTTCACATATTATGAACTACGTAATAGGAATACATTTTTAATTTAAAAATGGTATTTTATGATTAAAAATCGAAATCACACGTTTTTGAAATAGAAAAAAAGATGCTTACAAATTCGTTTTTACTATAGTTTCATAGAATATGTTTATCTGAATGGAGACATTAGTTGTAGGAATCTACTGTAACTATATTGTACTAACAGGTGCCTAAGTGCATTCAACATTGTATCGACACTGTCGTCCTAAATAATATATATATACATGGCAGGTAGGTATATTATAATATATATCGGAGAACGTCGACGATCGTTAAATGTATTATTGCAGTAATGCAGTCATATCGTCACAAAAAAAAGACGATTATCGTCGTCGAGAAGATGGATGACAAAAATAAAAAAATGTGGTAAACGAGTGTGGCGAGTTCTTCTATCGCGCGGTGGTCACTGGTCAGTGGTTAAGCGAGCAGGCAGTCAGGCAGGCAGGCAGGCAGGCAGGTAGGTACGAATATAGGTGTACGCATAAAAAAAGAGCGGCCTTGACCGATTTTCATGGTTCGCGACCGTATACCGAGCACCGAGACATAATTGCATTTATTGTTGCCGTCGGTTACGATTAAAACCACGATTTCACGTGTGTACTCGGACTGACCGACCATTTAACACGATACGTGTACTATGCAGTATTTATATATTTATATGTATACAGATATTATAAATATAATGAAAATGCATATTACCCATATAATGCTATAAATCATATTATATTTTATATTGTATATTTTTTTTCTTCGTCGTTTTCGCGCGTATTTATGCTGCACGTCGAATTGGCCGCAAACGACCCGAAGACAGTATAATAAGTAGGTACCAACTAATATATTTTAATATAAACGCGTTGTACGGATTATAACTACTTATACAATAACACTAAACACGACGACAGCTGACTACTGACCTTCTCTAAAGATTTTATCCTGTTCGCCAAAGTAGGAGGTTATAAATATTGTTCTAATGTCTGATGATCTGATGATCGATATGACTGAGGAGGGTATAATTTTTAGGGATAAATTCCAATATTAGGTACCTATACTTTTATTATTTCATATTTCATATAACATGATGATACTAGTAGTGGATAATAAACAACCTGTTCATCTCTTCTAGTTGCCCGCATACCGCGGTATATTCGTTTCGCCATCATCTGCACTTCTAATATTTACAACCAATCGATTTGGGTTCTACCGTCTATCGCAGCGTCATTGATATAAGACCCAGGCCGGATCATTACGATTGATTTTTGCATTTTTACGTAGATATCTAGAATGACGCGAGTATTAGATGGACGATCGAATTTTCACACCTTTGCACGACCGAATGCCGATAAATGCCTACATTAAATATTAATACATTATATATGCACTTGGATTGCTTATGAACGCGTCTCGCTAGTCGCAGAGTAAAAATATATATGTACCTACGCATTATTTTGGAGCACAATTATTATTATTTTGATAACCCACCGCGTTTGGTACTGTGGAGGCGTGTTATCGATCTAATAATCGAAATGATCGACGAGAGTCGACGAGCAGTCGCACAAAGTATAATATAATATAATATAATATATACTGTACTAATAAATATATTACGTAAAATTATATAAGAAGACGCCTTTCTGTGGGAAGGAACACGTCACTACCCTACTCGATACTAGAAAATCAATTAATCATACGGAGGTAATGCAAATGCCTATAATATCCGTAAAACAAATTCAACGATTTTAAAGAAAAAAATTGTACACATGTACATTTTACAATATTACTCTCGTTCATTTGTTACGAATTATAAATGTAGCTATACAAGTGTACCTATTTGGGTTGAAAAGAAAATGGCTAAAATAAAAAACATAAACACGACAATTTCCATTTTCCTATATATACTCTCTGGAAATTACTCGATGTAAACATGTACCCGCCAATTTCCACGCACCCTTGTAAATCATATAAAAAATTATAAAATTTTTACGAGAAATATTTTCTATGAATACTTCAGGACCATTTTCGTTAAACATGCAAGGACCATCGATATTAACAATTTCGTTCTCAACCCATTTTCCGGTTGAATCATAATGTAAATGTACAATGTCAGAATGTCTCGTTTCGAAACACGTTTTAACATTTTTGTTCTTTAGGTAAATGTTGAATCAAATAATATGCTAATTTTGAGAATTATGAATTGCGTTATAATAACTTATTACCTATATGGCTATATATATGTATAATATTCTATATTGCAAACACATTATATTTCCACTTGATACCTATACATTTTAAATATTCAACCTCGAGATTCTTTACAATATCTAATACATTTGATATTTAAATCTTAGAAACAAATCAGAATTAGACACTATAATAACACTGTATATCTATGTAAAATTAAAATATTTTTCAACCTTGAAATAAGGTTTTCATATATTAATCAGTATTTAAGAGAACGCCCACGCCCCACACCTATACCACTTTATCTTTGTCATTGATCTATTGTGGGTTTATACTTTTCAATTTTATGATTGATATTTTAGACAGTATAATTACTTTGTAATTGAATCGCGATAACAATTTAGCTGAGAAATTCAAATTTCATACGTCTTGCTGGCGGTGGCACTAAGATAAAACAAAACATCTCGCCGCAAGAGAAAAACCAATCCATTATTTAGAATTTAAAAAAAAAAAGTTTTAAAACGTTTATAATTCGACAACAGATCGATAATAGCAGTAACCACTAATAATATTAAGTTAGAAAGTCTACGGTTTTTTTTGTTCCTACAAATTACTATAATATTTTACTATGTTACACGTGTATAGAGTGACCATATAATGACATTTTTGGAGTCCTCTTATTAACGATTCTGGCGGTGTATATTTTTGATTATATTTTACCTATAATAGAATATATGTGCGTTTTACGGCCATATTGTATTCTGAAGATATTGTTACAATGGTTATGCAATCAATTAATGTATATATATTTTTTCACTTGTAAAGTACCTAGGGCTTATATATTGTTTCGGTTTGCTTATACTAAATGTCTAAATGTTTTAGCAAAATTAAACAAAATATTTATTAGGTATAATTAATTTGAGACAATGACTTCATGAAAATTGTCTGAAGCGTAATCGTATAGTATTACGCAACGTTTAAGACTGAGAATGAATAATTCTCAACAATATTTACAGTTTAAAATGTTAGGTTTGTTAGTTTCCATTTCCCTTGTTCGTTTTAATATAGTAACATATTTCTCACGATTCGCGAGCTTATAGTCTTAAGTGTTGTACGCATTTTACAATGAGGTATTGAGATAATTAATGACGAAAGACCATTTCCCTAGAAACGTTTAATTATTAGTTATATTGCGAAGTTGAATAGTTATTTAAACAATAATTCAATACGATACCCAGCTATAGTGTTTTATTTTTTAGCCTCGCGTTAATGCTGCAATATCGTCAGCGCTGTTGACATTTTGATTCTAATATATTTACGGAATCTCGACTCTCGGTGAATATTTTTACGATTCAATAATTTCGAGGACATCATATTTCTTCGATATTATCAACTTCCAAGCTGTATCATTGATAAGGAGGTATTGCAATAAAAATTATACCGATTATGTTTGGTCGTGCGCATATATGTTGATCTTTTTTCAAAATATTTTAATGTGATTTGTCAAAACAATATTTAGTATTGATTGCAATGTTTGCGCGTATATATTATCAAAAATTGATTATAATTTTCATAACAAATTAAAATGTCAAGTATACGAGTACCTATATATGCGTTACATAAAGGTCTCCAAAGAAAAAAATAGATCATATGCATTAGGCATTCAAATTGATGATTTGTAAAAAAGACATATTAATATTATATATTTACCTATATAATATTAATTCAAAGTGTTTATTATTAAGAATTTAAAAGACAACTTTTAAAATATTAAAATGTCTTTTTTCGTTATTACGAATAACTGTCGAAATATTTTTTTCATAGAAACAATAACATAATACTGAACCTATGTTTGCGGTATGACTATACTATTATATTAAACGCGAATGTTTATTCAAACGAATAACTGTTACAAGTCGTTAAATGTATTATGATACGCAGGTATATAAATTATGAACATTTTTAATCATAGTTTTCTTTCTAATTTTCCGCCAATACTATAACGAGCTTATATAACTTGGTTTATCTAACTAGCTACTGATTATAAATTTTCCACGAAAAATAATGAAATGATTATTTTATACAAGAAGAATAAATATAATATACAGGTATATCGATATTTAAGAAATTGAAAATCCTATTTTAGCAGTCACAACAATTGTAAGTTATTAACCAAAAAAGAAAAAATAAAAGAGAAAAGAAATTATCTAGATTTAAAAAAAGAAAAAGATTATTTTTCGTATACCAAAAGATTATCTTAAAACCATTAAAATTAAATTTACCTTAACTAATACTGCGTATCGAATGATCGAATGTAAACTATATTTGATTTTTTAATTTTAATATATATTTTTCTCAATTACGTTCCTTATATTTATTAAATATTTAGGGCGTTTTATCTGTTATGGACCAAATGGTCCAATTAAAAATACAATTATATAAGCCTGCGTGGTATTGTCCATATAAGGATAACAATTTTTTTTTTATAATAGTCCATTTTCAATGTTGAGCTTTAAAATATTCGCAAGTAATATTTTTCACCGTTTAAACGAGTTATTCAACGAAAAAACCAACAGATTATTTAATTTAATCACTGCCTAATGAATAATGATGATGAAGACGGCAGTGTGCATTTAAAATTCTGAATGGAACATGAGAGCTATATACCTACGCCTATACATGTCATATAATTCCCGTCCCACCTTTTTTTTTTTTTAAATCCTAATATCGACGAAATTTATTTATGTATAGACAAAATCATTATAAAATATCCAACGTGCCTACCAAAGTTTGCCATTGAGTTTGATTTGAAGTGATACTTAAATCTTGAATAGACACCGATGAACGTTATTATCGTACTTAACATTTTTTCACCGATGCGAATAGTTTTTTTTTTTTTTTTAATTAGATACATTATATGCGTCGTCTACCCAATAATTGCTGAATAATCGCGCCTATGTTGTGTGTGCGGCACAAGCAAACGGTTAAGTTGGAAACATTATGATAAAGGTGTTCTAGGAGATCACATATACCATAGTCCTTGGGTCATTAACAATATATACGACTGATCGTATATTATAGGTAAGTAATTGTTGGATTTGAAAATTCAGAGCGAGGTCTCCAACTGATATTACAAGCGCCTTGCGTTCAAGCACAGAAAGCTTATATATACGTTACATAAATCATCGGACCGTTAACCTCTAGAATAACATTTGATATTTTTTCCTTTTATCGAATTAAGAAAAGAAACCAAACATCGCTATTTGTGCAGTGTGTATAATATAGCAGCAGGCAGCTCGAAATTCGCATATACCACTAATATAGGTATAGAACCTATTACCTATGTATATACTTGTAAAAAGCTATATGCCACCGTTTTCCCATCGAACGCGACGTGATCATATCATAGTCGTATAAATACATTTTTTACATAGTGTGTTCAATTGTTTTTCAATAAAACTTTAGTAAACTACATATACCTACTATATTTAATAACAACAATAATAATTAATAACAAGAACAATGGAGCGAATAACGTTCCGATAGTTACCAGAGTTGAGTGGAAGTCTGTCAATGTCTATATTATATTGTCTGACTATTTCTATTTCAACGATAAATCACTATTCATTCACAACAACGATAAGTCCATGACGAAAGTGAAGTTTGGAAAAAAATACGATTGAGAAATTTGTTCATAGCGTAGGCGTATCTTTTTTGTTAATCTGCTAGACAATAACAGCCCGCGTTGATGACAAATTATTTAATTCCGATTTCGGTACGAATACTATAAAAATGAAAAAATGTAATTCATGCGCCGCATATACAAATATCATTTGAACATTATACAATAATATTATGTACGTATACACTACAATTTATAATAAATTCTAATAATTTCTATTATTCCAGTTAATATTTCAAAATAACTGCTTGCGATTCAACACAGCTAGACTTGTAACAATACTAAATTGCACGTAATGCGTGTAATGTATTCATGTAAAGTAAACATAACTCGAAATAAGTGGACTCTAGTGTTCGTACCTATCGTATAAAGTAGGTAAAATATATTTCATGTACAATGCACTACCTAACATGATTTACATTTTGTGCACACCGTTGTTGCACAGAACGTATAATTATTAGTATAACTATATAGTAACTTCTCGTGCTGAAATAATAAATATTGAACAATGATTATTGTTTGTATATTATTTCGTTAAATTACAAAAAAAAAAAAAAGGTGGGTAAGTGGGTGTTGCTCTGCTGTACAGTAGGTTATAAATGGGTCACTGTAATGGATGGTGTTAAATTTGAATTCAATGATATAATATCATTGTATAAGAAAAACGATTCTGAGCGAAAACGGTCAGTCAGACTATGATGTTACTAAGTATATTTGATGATATTATTGTGAATAAAGTAATTTATATATAACCTATTTACGTGGAGCCTTGTTTTCAATTTTCAATCCTTAGCTATAAAAGTTGAACATTTTATAAATTTTTAACTACAAAAAATTTTCACGCTTTATTTCCCAACAAATAAAGTTTTATTGATATTTATAGAAAAAAAAACTAAAAAAATTGAAAACTGGCAATGTCCGTAAACAGCTCAAAAAGAGTCAAATTATTTTCAAAATTTTATCATGTATAGAAAATGTTAATATAAACATTCAGTGAAATTTTCAAGTATCTACAGTCATTCGTTTTTTAATTACAATAAAATAAGAAAATCGTTACATGAGAAATCGAGAGAATATCAAATGTTAGGTTAAATAGGTACTCATTGTGTTTAGCGTTTTGTAACTTCGGTATAATCGGAACCATTTTGATATTATCGTTTGTGTGAAACATGTCGTATCTACCGTGAGTATTGATGATTATAATATGTTCTGTTGATCTTGACAGCATACCTACCTATTATACAGCCGGTAAACATTACAATCATACTTTTACAAAAAAAAAAAAAAGAAATATAAATCGGTATTGAAGATTAGTTGCTTTATCACGGACAATTTTAGTCGATCGCGTGTCGCGGGCGTCGGACATTATATTATTATTATTGTCATAATATACGATGCAACTTCCGACATGGTTGCTGTCTGCGGGTGTTGTTATATAATTTGTTGTTTCGTTTTGTAAGTAATATTTTTCTGTGGGGATGATCATAATAACACATGTATATTGTACATGGATGATACGTCGTATAGGTATCATAATACAGGTACAGGCAATAGTCATACTCAGTGATAACATAATATAATTATGAAATACCACAGTATTTACCACAGTACTACCACATGTATACAGGTTTCGATGTTAACCTGCAATTTACATAACCAAAAAACAAAATATAGACAATATAAGTATAGGTATAATTATATAAAAATGAAAAAACTTGTCCACTATAGTGTTGTTTTCATAATTGAATAAAACTTGGCTACGAACACCTAGCTTACGTACCATAATGATTCGTTAAATCAGAAGATGTTATTATGATTATATTATTGTCATTATGATTATGGCACACGCGTTATCCGAATTTTTTTTGTGTTTTATAGAATGTTTTGGGAATACTCCATTATGAAATAAGAAAAAAAAAATATCAATATTTGATAATGTACAAACAATGTATGATTTGTTTATTTGATTACACAAACTGTGACGCGATGTAAACATAATCGTGTTTACCATTTACCAATAGTACTTATACAGTGACCTAATTTCATAAATGTTTTATTAGTTCATTACTTATATTATATTTTTATTATGAAAAGTTAAAATTTCCTTTTTAATATACCTACTATATACGTAATATTTTAATAAATATTAAATTATCGGTATCAATATAGTCATATTCAGCTGTAGTCAGTAGTTTTTATCCATTTTTGTGGATCATGATTACTTTAATTTGGGTAAGTAGTTAAAGTAGTTGTACGGTTACACGTAATTATGTTTTTAAAGGTAAACATAATTTCTCGTCTTACAACAATCATTGTCTAATTTTCTAATGCGCAGAATAATTATTATAATAATGCTCGGTCAAAAAAAAATAAAAATTTTTCAAAATATAATACAAAAAGTAGGTACGAGTGCACGATATTTTATTTTTTGTTGTCATATACACTTCCTGACAAGAAAACTCTCAGGTTCACGGAAGGAAACCGAAGTCGGTTCACAAGACAGCGTTGGAGACAAATTCAAGGATTATTAATTACACTGTTCTATGCAAAATTATGATCAAGGTCACCGCCAAGCTACCATTATAATAATACAATTTACATTATACCGATGTATTATATTCTATTAAATAATAGATAACATCCTGCAGCGCACTAAACACGGTTAGTTGCTCTTTGCTGGTTTTTCCGTTTAAAAACTTCTGTAAGTACATGCCAGCTATTATTATATTACACTTCCATAATACACTGTATGATCATTGGACATCAATTTTTCCGTCAATTTTGATTCAGCGTCGGCGGCGCGTGTTGTCTACGATGTATCATAACAAACTCCGAATACACATCACTAGTTGTGATTCTTTTTCCAGTGAATAACAATTCCAAATTTGTCCGTACCATAACCGGTCAGAAGGAAGGCAGCAAAAAAACGACAATTTTATTCAGGTCGTGGCGACTAAAGTGAAAGTGGTCTTAAAACCGTCCCACGAGTCTGTTTAATAATATATAATGACGCAAAATATATAACACAAATACTAACGCAAAGATGTAAATTAATTTTTTTCACTTATTATAATTTGTCGCTATCGTCTATGAAATAAAGACACACACACACACACAGATAAATAATATTATATTAGCGGAGGTGGTCGGTAAATTAATAATTTCTCTATTCAACTCAAAAACGCGTCTTTATTTTCCATATTATTATATGAACGCTGCGGTATGTGTAATGATACTAATATATTATATTCTCTTACATCAGCGTATTATATTAATGTACATTATATTTTTATAAATCATAGTTATTTGATTTTCAAATAATTTTACTGCATTTTAAACATAGTTTTTTTTGGCTGTACTAAATAAACCATATTGGATGATTGCCAAAATCCACAACGTCTTTTCATTATAGCCTTTTTGTTGCCGAACACTTGATATTCGAGGCTAAAGTAGTGAACGTGTATTATATTATGATGGCAAGTTTAACGATATTATATACATTAAGACAAACCAGTTTTTACTTTTTCAAACTCGGCTGGTTACGCTTATTATATTCAATATTGTCCCATGTTATACATATATATATATATATTTCTTATAATATACACAATATACATAATAATTGTTACTGCAGAATATAAAAAAGAATATTTATATTATAATCACTGACATTAATTTTTTTCAGCAAATTTGAGATTATCGCAGTCACAAAATGTAAATTCGACCGTACAATAAAATATTTTATTGGTAATCACGATTTTTTTTTAAACTTGTATAAATCATATATTTTCTCATACACCAATAATACAAGTTTGGACCTTGAATCTGAATTTTTTTTTCTTAAATGTCATATATTAAGTAATGTGATCCATAATAATAATATTTGTAAGTGACTTCAATTTTACAACATAATGGACTATAGTATTTTACGTTGCGCGGACGAATGTCAGGTATTCAATTAATTTTTATCGCCACTGAACCTTCTTCGTGCATTGAAAATTGCAATATTGAATGTTTTTTCTCGTTTGTTAATAATCTTATAAGTATAGTAAGTCAATAATCATCTGTGTTGAAATAAATTCAATCATTTTTCATGTTCCTGTCATAATGTATAGAACATAATTGACGTGATAGTCATTATGTTATTATTTTTTTAATAGCCGCTTCTGTTCATCAACTGTCACTGATCAGATAAACATGAATGATACATGAGGTCAGCCTTTTATTTACATTCAAAATTAAAGCTATTAATTATGTTCAATATTAATTTTGCGTATAGACTTAAAAATCGATGAACAAGCTTATATTAAGTACCTATAAATTTATAAGACAATAATATTACCAATATATTCATGATTCATCATCTTACACGTACGTCTGTACGGTTAACTATATGCAATAAAAATCAATTTACGCGTACCTACTATGAGAAAATGTTTTATATAAAATATTTAATTAAATACCTAGTTACTTTCGTGCGGGTAAATTATTCGTATTTTTTCGAGTTCGCGTAATAATGAGGTAAATATTATAAATCACAAACTCGTTTAATTCGTTGTATAATACATGTAACATATAACTATAACATATATCTCGTCGTGTAAACGTAAACGAAAGGAGTTTCGTAGATGAGTGAAATTAAATCAAAGTCAGTTATATTATCGATCGAACAGCTGACTTTAAGCGTGCAATTATGTATGTAGGAAAAAAAATTTCCGATCTTATTCCCGTTTGCACATTAAACAACAGCAGAGTCGGGCAATAAAATTGCATAACACTGCAGTAATAGACATGGAAGCTTTTATCTCGTCGGACGAACATAATAATATTTTGTCTGTGTCGAGTTGGAGTAAGCCTGTGCGATAAGCTTATAAGTTCCTATTCGCGACGTTGGTTTTTACTTATTTGCATAGCACCTCGCGAGATATTTTCGATTTGAGTCCTATAGAGCAGACTATAATATAGTGAAACTAATATTGTGCACAATAGCCAAAGTGACTTTAACGCCTATGATTTATTACTATGCAAGCGTGCAGTAGAATCACGTACGTTACTCCAGCACCCCCCCATTCGATTTTCATAATTTTTTTTGGACTAACATTTAGTATGCTATTAGTATGCATTTGTATGACCATTTTTCAAATTTGTATGCGTTTAGTTTTCACCCCACAAGCAAAAAACTGGGGCGGTGCTGGAGAAACATTTCCCTGGCACCCCCCAAAATGAACCGATGGTCAAATTGGGTTTTTTTTTATCCAATCATTTAGTACGCGAGTCGTACGAATTTGTATGACTGTTTTCAAACACGATAGTTAAGAAACTAGTTATTTTTTTGAGTTTGCGTGATTGGCGAGTATTAAACAATTATTTGCAACTCAACCATGGGACCTATGACACAAAAGCATAGAGGCAATACCGATCCTGGAGGGGCTTTCCATCTTATCTATGTGTTTTTAAAACAAAACTCACGTCGATCAGGAAATTGTTTTTTATTTCGTGTTTTCGTGATTTGCGAGTTTTAAAAAATTAATTGTGAATCAACCAATGTACCTACGACCCAACAACATTAAGATAATACTGATCTTGGAGGTGATGTCCATCTTTTCTAGTGTTCTGTAAACGTAAACTGTAAAACCCTTAACCCATGTGTGTCTAATCAAGACACTTACCTAACTACTTAATGATGCGATATAATATAATAATTGATTCATTTCTTTTTATTTAGATGTGTTATTACAGAGAATCATTAGGTACCTATAGTGCAAAAATGAGGTTTTAAGGGTTAAGCCCAAAAATTTCAATAGCCCCCACCCCTCATACATTATCTTATGTTTTTTCAATCACATAATTTTATAGTTCTTTGTGTTTCAGCCTCCCAAATTTAAAATTCTATTTCAATATTGTACCTATAATAATATATTATTACTAGCTGTTCCGCCCGACGTTGTCCAGTTTAAATATTTGTACTTGTAGGTAGTTAGGTATAATAAATATATTTGTACAACATATTGTGTATGCCATATTTCTTCTAATTATATATTTGCACTTGATATTATAGAGTCTTAACTGCAATTATTAAGTGCAAAATAATTACATAAATATCATACAGCATTTAAAATGCTAACTTTTTTTTACATAAAAATAAAATGTTGCTTTATAATAACTAATGCTCATATACTAGGAGTACTAGTATACCTACTACTTAGTAAGTATTATATAATATTGAATATTCTATTGATAAAACGAGCTTCATATGTTGACTATATGTTTTTCTTCTCAGCTTGGAAATAAACAGCAATCAAGGAATAAACTTGAATTAGTTACTTATTTTAATGGAGATATCAAATTATGACATAGATTAAATAATTATACAAAATATAATTATGTATATAATATTATAGAATATAACTATAATCTGTGTTCATCTGCTCCTGTTGAGCATTTGTTTTGTGCAGTCACTTAGATCTGAACCAACAGACAAACCTATTGCAACAAACTTTTTGATATTTGCAACTCCAACCTGAAGCACTGAGTACTATAAAATTATATGATTGAAAAAACATAAGGTAAAATACGTATTTTAAATACTTTCTTGAAGAATCAGTATTTAAAATCAAATAATAATTTTCAAATATATTAAAAATCATTTTAGCTTAATATAATATATATATTTAATTCTCACTTTAATTTTGATTACGTAAAATTCGAGTAAAATAAAAATAGAAATTGAGAATAATAATCTATAGAATAGGTATTAGGTAACTACAGTACGCGTCACGAAAACGTGCGGATGACCGCCGCGCGCCCAGTGGACATTTCTCGTTAGTGGTGGTCAAACTGTTTCGCGCCAAATATAAAATTTAAAACTCGTATTTTTATATTAATTAATTATGTGTATGTATTTAATGATATTACAAAAAAAAATACAATTTACTGTACACAATAAAAACGTGAATTAATTAAAAACAATAGAAATAGTTATAACAACAATAATAATAATAATAATACTATAAATGTATAAAAAATGTACAATATATTTTATAATAAAAAAAATATATCGTCAAAGGTAGTCTTCGTCTTCACTGCTGCTACAATCGCTGTCGTTGGGGTCGATTGTTAAAATGATGGGTTCCAATATGCAATCTCTGAATCCTTCTTTTTCAAAATCTTTATTTTGTAGTTGTTCTGCGTGTCTTACACATTTTTCCCAATTTTCTGTGGTAACTGCATCTATGGCTTCGTGCATAAGTTTTTCGACGTCCGCTATTTTAAATGTTGTATTTTTGGTTGCAACTTCACCTTTTACCTGCGCCCAAATTAGTTCAATCGGGTTGTATTGGCAGTGATAAGGCGGAAGTCTGATCACTTCATGCCCCATTTGATATGCCAACTCGTCCAACTGATATCGTTTTTCACGCGGTTTTGCCATTTTTACTTTTTCTCTTAGTTCCGCCAAGGTTTCTGTAGGAGAAAAATCGATGCCTTTTTCGGATAGCCACTTTTGAACATCGGATTTTTTGTATTTGATTTCGGCACATTCTCCACTAGTACGCTGTGATATGGTGCATTATCCATAACAATGACACATGGCTCGTCCAATAGTTGCAGCATATTTTGAAACCAGTCATGAAATATTTGACTATTCATCTGTGAGTGGTAGTCACCGTCATTTTTACTCCGGAAAATTAATTTTGAACCACATATGAATCCAAATTTAGCTGCTCCAGCATGGCATACAATCAGACGACCGCCTTTACCGGTTGGCACTTTAAATCCTTCACTATCCATATCGTTTTGCCAATATGGTTTCTTGAATGGTTCTGGTTCACCCAAGTCTCATCTAAATAAATGACAGGTCTCGTGTCACCACTGGAACGTAAATTACACATTTTTCTCAAAAATGTGTTTCGGAGTGCCACGATATCGTTCCGTTCCATTAAAAATTTACGTCCATTGCAACACTTTTTGTATTTGAAGTTCAAGGAGCGCAAAATCCTCTGTACTGATGACTTTGATCCTTCAAAGTTAATTTTTTTCCTCATGGATTCACAAATTTTTTGAGATGTTGGATATTCACCTATAATAATGTTTTTATATATAATAGTTTCTATTTACATGTAAAAGTGACAAACATTTGAAGATTTTATTTTCAGTTAAAAATGAGTTATAAATTTAATATGAGGTAGGTCGTAGGAAGGATATTATAAATGGTTTCTTATAATAAAAAAAATATTTTAAATTAATCCAATTACCTTTGTCATAAAATTCATGAACAGTTCTTCTGACCACGTCAACGTTGAAATCGTCAATATCTGTCATGACCTTCTTCCGTTTATACGATTTCCTCGGTGACACGAATAGGCTTCTTGGTGTTGGTGTATCATCGTTTTCATATTTTTTTACTTCAGCAACAATATTTTGTATACTTCGTTCACTTATTCCACACGCTTCGGCAGTAATTTTTTGAGTTTTTTTAAAAAACTCGGCAGATAAATGTTCCATAGTGGATAATTTTTTTAAAAAAACGTATACCCGGTAAATCACTTTTTTACTTTGACTGTGAATATCGTGGTGTGTAAAAGTCGCCATTTCAAAAAACACGTGATCAAAAATTTTAGGTATGCACAGCTAAATTCACAATAGATTACAGTACCGAACGCGTCAAGAGTCAACAAAAGACAGAGACATTTTGAAAGGTGCAGGTTAGTTGTTTTTTTCAAAACGTATAGTACCCGTCGCGCCAGTGGCGCGCACCTGTGATGGATCAAATATTGAGGCCCACTGGTTTACAGAAAAACCGACACACGGCGCGCGGCGGTCATCCGCACGTTTTCGTGACGCGTACTATAATGTATTTTATAACTGTGAATTAGGTATACTCAATCGAAAATCAAATGCTTCAATATAGAAAACAGTTGAGTATTTAAAGTTACGCCACACAATGTGGTGTAAAATATTATATGGTAGGTATATAAAATTAACGCACAACATTTAAATCGGTTATGTTAATTCATAAGGTAAAAAAATATTTGAAAGTATCTATACCTAACTATTTTTTGAAGTATTTTTATTTGTACATTGTACTCATATCTTTTTTTGATAAGTTTTAAAATACCTATGTATTTTAAATATGTAGTTTTAAAAAATAATTCTGTAACTATTCTTGAATACTTTTAAAAAGTGTCATTTACAAGTTCTGTCTGTAATAATACCATTATTCTAGCATTACATTATTGCAAAAACACAGACACTATCCAATCAATAATTTATTATTGTGTAATAAATTGTACAAAACAATAATTTTGAAGCTCGTTTTATCAATAGAATATTCAATATTATATAATACTTACTAAGTAGTAGGTATACTAGTACTCCTAGTATATGAGCATTAGTTATTATAAAGCAACATTTTATTTTTATGTAAAAAAAAGTTAGCATTTTAAATGCTGTATGATATTTATGTAATTATTTTGCACTTTAATAATTGCAGTTAAGACTCTATAATATCAAGTGCAAATATATAATTAGAAGAAATATGGCATACACAATATGTTGTACAAATATATTTATTATACCTAACTACCTACAAGTACAAATATTTAAACTGGACAACGTCGGGCGGAACAGCTAGTAATAATATATTATTATAGGTACAATATTGAAATAGAATTTTAAATTTGGGAGGCTGAAACACAAAGAACTATAAAATTATGTGATTGAAAAAACATAAGATAATGTATGAGGGGTGGGGGCTATTGAAATTTTTGGGCTTAACCCTTAAAACCTCATTTTTGCACTATAGGTACCTAATGATTCTCTGTAATAACACATCTAAATAAAAAGAAATGAATCAATTATTATATTATATCGCATCATTAAGTAGTTAGGTAAGTGTCTTGATTAGACACACATGGGTTAAGGGTTTTACAGTTTACGTTTACAGAACACATAGAAAAGATGGACATCACCTCCAAGATCAGTATTATCTTAATGTTGTTGGGTCGTAGGTACATTGGTTGATTCACAATTAATTTTTTAAAACTCGCAAATCACGAAAACACGAAATAAAAAACAATTTCCTGATCGACGTGAGTTTTGTTTTAAAAACACATAGATAAGATGGAAAGCCCCTCCAGGATCGGTATTGCCTCTATGCTTTTGTGTCATAGGTCCCATGGTTGAGTTGCAAATAATTGTTTAATACTCGCCAATCACGCAAACTCAAAAAATAACTAGTTTCTTAACTATCGTGTTTGAAAACAGTCATACAAATTCGTACGACTCGCGTACTAAATGATTGGATAAAAAAAAACACAATTTGGCCATCGGTTCATTTTGGGGGGGTGCTGGAGAAATGCCCAAACGTTTGGAAAGCTATTTGTACTTGGAAGGGAGGTCGTACGAATTTCGAAAATAGTCATACAAATTCGTACAAATTGCGTACTAAATGATGGGATAAAAAAAAACCCAATTTGACCATCGGTTCATTTTGGGGGGTGCCAGGGAAATGTTTCTCCAGCACCGCCCCAGTTTTTTGCTTGTGGGGTGAAAACTAAACGCATACAAATTTGAAAAATGGTCATACAAATGCATACTAATAGCATACTAAATGTTAGTCCAAAAAAAATTATGAAAATCGAATGGGGGGGTGCTGGAGTAACGTACGTAGTAGAATCTTGTGCATTTTTCACGATGCTTAGCGAATATAGTTTACTTGCGTTGTCAGATTCTTAGTCGCGTATAGGGCAGCTGCTAGTGCGGTATAATATCGGTAAAAAAAACCTCAACAACTTGCGGATTGATCTGAGAACAAAGGATTCGCCTGCTTGAAACGTTACAGGTGAACAATTTTCAAGTGTTTTTCAACGCAATGGCTGAAAACAAAATATGTAAATATTATTTCAAACGAACGCGGCACGCGCCTCTATACCCGCGGCGTCTATATGAGACGGATGTCTTGGACAGGAATATTCTCATTTGGCATTAAAATATATTCGCTTGCAGTCGGGTTTGAACGACAACCGCGGCCGACGGGTTGTTGTACGTCTGTCGGTCGAAAGTATGATAATAATTATTTATTATTAATCTCGAACGATATGTACATGTCTGCCGTATACGGTCATTATTCTCTTTGCCATGCGTCCCGCGATAATATGTACGAAAGTACGCGTATATATAATAACTGCACTTTTAATAGTTGATTCTTATTATTACGCGTTCTCTCCACGTCGGGAGATCTTATACACACATATAATAATATTATATATATGTAACATAATACGATCGTCAATATTATGATAATAGCCGACAACGACGACGACGACAAACAATACTCGCGGGTACTACCTTACAAACAGCCGCCGGATTCGTATGATATCCATTATAATATTTTACTCTATTATTGTTGTTGTTATTATTATTATTATTATTGTCTAACACGCGCGTTTTATTATTTTTTCGTTCACGCGCGATTCGTCATGATTCGCGTTCATAGACGCAACGATGTGTTATTAATACTGTTATTATGCTACAGAGTGTTATTGAAACACGCGAATGATAACCAATCTAGTTTGAAAACGAATCGGATAAAAAAAAGAGAATGTGCAATGACTTAACGACGACGATGACCGGTGGCGGGTGGAAGCAGCGATAGAGCACACCGATTTTTTTTCTCGTCTTCTTCACACGCCGCTCGCGTTTATGTTAATTCGACGAGTTTTCGAGTCGGATGGTGCGAGGGATTCCAAGGTCGCGACGGAGACGCGGGCCGATGTGCCGATGATCAATATAATTACGTATATATTATAATGTGTATATTATTATTTATTTTGTGTAGTATGAGGTACGTATACGCACACGTCATTTAAATAGGTACCTTAATTGCATTACCATTCAAATATAATACTGAATTCGAAAACACACCGGCGCGGTGCGAGTCTAATAACGATCGTGCTAGGTAGAAAAAAACTAAGAGACTGTCTAGTTATTTGCAATAGTAATATGTAACATATTATAATAATAATATATACATTGGGAGAAAAAATATGGCCCCGAGTCGGGTATACGCCACAGCTGGTCGTGTTGTGTGGCTATATATATATATATATATTCATTTGTCTATGGTCATCGGTGACTGTATAATATATTATAATAGCGTATACTATTTTGTGTTTAATATAATATTAATATGGTCATTAACATAGACCCACGCCGCGGCAATGATAATAATATATTGTTCCGGACCGTCGTTTGACGTTTTTTTGTTTTGCGAAATCCGGCAGGACGGTTTTCGAGTGGCACCACCTTCGAATGATGGTTGTATTTTTTTTCTAGCGATTTGCTTATAAATTATTACGATTTTACACAATTTATATCATCATCGACGCCAACACTTAATTGAATCGATTATTATAGGCAGACGAGGGTGGCTGTGTCAGAGATCGACCTCCTTCTCCTTCTTCATGCAACGTTTCTAATGATGTCGCTCATCACGCGTGAATACGTAATAAATAGATAAATATTAAATAGCTATTCGTTTCAACGACGATGATTTTTTTTTTTTTTTATTCTCATTCGGGTCATTTAAAAAAGGTACTGCACGTTTGTTCCATATTATATTTGAATGAGTAGTGGGTATTGTCGAATTTTAATTATTACACGAAGAGGTCACTTTCTTAGTTTTTGAAAAAAATCGCTCTAAGACTGCAAAAAATGCAAGCAGACTGCACTTGTTTCTAACAAACCTTATTGTTAAGTTAATTATATATTATATTCTACTAAAATATCAATACACCACTCGTTTAATCGTTATTCCTCCAGTCCTGATGTTGAATTTTAAATTTCACTGATGGTCTTCTGGAGACTGAATGTGCTCGGCACTTACACAATTAGAACTGCACCTGCAGCACTGTGGTAGAGCTTTGAAGCCCTGAATGGATTGCAAAATGTTCTGTCCCGGTGAACCCATTCTGAAGAGCTAACCAACTCTAAATGGGGTCGTGATTGCACAACTCCTGTTTGCATAATATTTATCTACAATATATTATTATATCAGTGGTTGGAAGAAACGCGTTTCCAATGATTTCGTACGTTTTTCAAAGGAACTTTTCGAGCACTGATACATAGCGTACCCTACACCTGTATAGCTGTAAAGTCTAATATAATGACAGACAAAGGAGAAGAAACGAAAAACTTATCCATCTAGTAATATTATCGATATTTGTTTCTCATTTTACTTGCTGTATTCAGTAGTCTCAATACATATAGGCATACATACTATTATTACAGTTTATTCAATATTGTAATATTGCAGTACATCGACGCAGTGCACGAACAGCATACTAGGTTAGGTCAAGACGTCAAGTGATATAGGTACACCGTAAACCGAATATAAAAAGTTTTTTTTTTTTTGCAAACCTAGGTATATAATATATAAGTATTATATATTATTATGTATTATATTATATGTTCCACGACGAAGTGTTCGTATTACCGTATAAGATTTTAACGATAAACCGCATTTATCGTGTCTATTGATTATTTTAACATGACAATAATTTGTATTTACTAATGTAGGTACTCATTGTATACTATTGTAAATATTATTCCACGATCGTATGGATTTAGGCATTGATATAATGTATTTACCCGGAAATTATAACTCTATATGTGGGTAGATACGATAGCTTGGAAATTGGAATCATTGAAAAACCTCGTTGCAATACACTAAGAGTAATTTAATTTTAAATTTATTGTGTAAAAAAAATACGTATATTATAGGTATCTACATACAATTTGAGTTGACGTAGGCTGGTACACACTCGCATAATATAATATGTTAATTATGATATATCTTATAATATATTATATTACATCGAAAACAAAGTGATGCAACTACTTGACGTTCCTTTAAACTTGAGCAGTGAGCACTCGAGTCAATCGGTATATTATTTTAACGAGATTGTAACGGAGACACAAAAAATTACGCGACTCTATAATATAGTGCAGAATACTGTGCATAAAGCGTGGTATTATAATTGAATTATCGTTAAATATATCGAACAAAAATCAGGGCCTATGAAATATATCGATATCAATATATCAATATTTTGTTATTAATAACTATAATATAATATGCTGTATCAGTTATACATTATAATGAAACATTTTTACTTTTAATTGTAATGCATAGAACGCCACGGCGTACATAACGCGGAACTTTCTAACTTTATAATTATGTAGCATTCATATTTTTAACTTGAGCCATTAAAAAGTTATGTCATATTAATTCGTATGTTACTGCTCGCCTCGTGTCTTTGACGATTGATAAAAATCATATCTCATGATGTTAGTAACAATTCTAAATACGCCTAATGGAGAAAAAAATTTCCCGTCATACGATTAGCAGCAATCGTATAGTTGTACCTACTATGAAAAATTAAAATCTAAACGATGAAATTAGCATATTTTTCGTAACGTAACGGTATTATTTTTGCGTCACAAATATAATTTCCAAAGCACGCGTATTGTCAAATAATATAAAAAGAAAAAAACAAATAGCGAAGTTTGTCATTTTCGTTTTTTGCATTATATTCATCACTCGTATAACAACCGCACGTAGGTATGATAATAATAATAATTAGAGGCAGTTTTTAAAGAAACCATACGTACAAGGCACTTGCAGCGATTGGTTTGGGCTGGCTGTGTAGGTCGACTAAGCGTAGCGAGTAATAACAGGCAAAGAGCACACACATGCTTACACACAGCAGCATATTAACGATGGGATGATATTGTATTTTTGTTAAACGAATACAAGTATAACACACGATCTCTCGTCGTGGCTTCGGGGTAGGCGAAACGAAATTATTGTTTTCCGGCTAATGACAATACATATACGGTTAAACTCATGACAAATATATATATTTATATTATATTATATACCGTCTATATAAGAGCAATGAGTAATTTACGCGCATTAATAAAAAAATAAATTAAAAAAAACGTATAATCATAGCAATTTGAAATTTAAAATCCAAGGATATACGTCTGCTGTATTTGCGAGAAAGGCGTAAAATATAATAATATACACTACATATACACAAAACGATTTGTGACTCTACCCATATAGATTGAGTATATACCCTTGCGCAAAACATACATACTGCACACGGCGCACACCAATATCAAGTATCTACAATATAACCTATCTATACCTATAATATATATGTATATATTATTATTATATGCACATGTATATACGTCAGAGATGCGATTAAGTTATTACTCATTATAGTTCGTCGGGATGGCAATGCATTTTTTTCCCTCCTTATTTTCGACACATTAAAATATCCTCTTCTCGAGCGTATCATAAAAATGGAAAACCGGTCGTCGTCGTCGTCGGTGAACGGCGTTGGTGCTTATGAGATAAGATAAAAAAAAAACCCGCGTGTTGGTGGATGCAAAAAAAAAAAATTGTGGGATCGTCCAAGGACTTTGGTTTTTAGGAATTTTCGCCCAGAAAACTCATCTCCGGCCCAGGTGATGCGGTGGCGGCCGAGGCGGTTCGTCTCCCCGCCGAGCGGGTCCTCGAACCAGTCCGGCGAACGCGCGCGCGCCACAGTCGCCGCCGCACGCATCACACCAGCTCGTTGCAAACCGACACGACAGTCGTCGCGAAAGCACACACGCCGTCAGACGTCTCTCTTCACAATAATAAAATTTAAAAAACTGTAACATAATAGAGTAAAAATCGCGTAAAAACCGGCGGCGACATAATATTTTGTACCATCGCGTCATATACCACCGCGATAGGAGGAGGAATATCATCATCACAACATAATATACGGAGTGGACACTGCGACGACGACGACGCCGGAAGACGATGTGCGTGAACACAGTCGGATAACTGCAGTGATCGATGTTATAATAATATTTTATAACGCTCTCAATATATGCGGAAACCGGAGTATCGGATCACCGAAGATATTCCAAAACTTTTCATCTGGCTGACATGAGCGGTTGAACTTGGACACTACACTTACTCAAAAACTCGCACACGTCCGGCGCGAACAGAACTGCACGTCTGCAAGAGGAGCGCAGCGATAGCCGACGACTTCTCCGCACGAACTCGCGTCAGGTAAAAATCTTAACTACACATTACTATAGGCATGTACCTACATTTTGATGTTTACACCAGCCCGCAAGTCAATACTTTACACGATAGTTAAGTTCTAATATAATAAACTGTATTATATATCGTGTTGCTGTAATGTTTTCGCTGTATATAAATTGATTTCGTTACCCTTTCATTCCACACATGACGTCTCTTACACGACATTGCTATTCCTGACAACCCTGCTGCATCCTGCCGACTTGAGTGCAACTCGAATCGCGATCTATATCTATTAAAATACATTAACAACAGCGACATCGAATGAGGTATTATCTGATTTCCACCCCACGTCCGCTCAAGGCATTGTCACTATATATCTCCCATTTCAATATAGTACAATCATTTATCGTATTTGTATACTTACGATATTGTGTAGTATGTATAGATCGTTTTTTAAATATGTAACATTCAACTGTAATATAGTAAAAAAAAATGGTTAACAAACTAGTTGTTTAGTTAGCATAACATACGTATATTATATAATATTCGTCTTCATAGTACTATAGTACTATAGTGCAAATATATATTATATTATATGGGGTTACTGCCTATAATAAATACGAGAAAACGACCGATTTGTTCGAAATATTTAAATGCTCTGTCAAAAAAGCCGTCTACCGGAGAAAATATTACAATTTTATACTATCCCATGGGTGTCTGGCCCGTAGTTAGACTTTTTCCGCTCCCGAACTACAAACACTTAACCCACTATTCTCCGCCAATTCAATACTACTTAACACGTTTTTTAAACGTCGAACAAAAATAAAAAATGTACAAAACTGTTGATTTTTTTACTTTTATGCTTTCAATTAACTGAACACAATTTAGTTTTATCGCATTTTTTATTAGGTTGGGGTATGAAATTTTCCGGGCCAGTTAGGATTATAGTCACTCTTTTAAAATTGCCGCATGGGATCAGAGGATTGTTGGCCATTTAAATTCTTGGCTGATACCCACGTATTTTGGTTCGTTTTCATGGATCGAGGACGACTACATTATTTTAGAAAAAAATATCCATCCTTTGTAAATGAATTATCTAGTTTTAGAATATTAACGCTCGCACCGTTCGAGTCGTTGCATTATATATACCTACATAGTGCATATATACATATAATTTATACGATGCGAGCACCGCATGGTATAACACTAATACGTTTTGATGTGTGTGAAAATGACCGGAATTCAAACGAAATACACGATAATATACGCGTTATACCGAGTAATATACTTAGGCGTTATACTTGGCGTCCGTCTGAGTCCAATCTAGAAACAGAGAAAGTTTCAGGTCCAGAAAGTTTCACTCTTAGGAACTTTGACAAGCGTTAAAAATAAGACATTCGATACGTTTATTCCGTCCGCCACGCCCGGGGACACGAGTCTTATTTATATTTGCTTCGTGCAGGTATATCGTTTATATTATCATTGATTTTCAAAAAAAAAAATAAACCGTGATCGATGACCGCGATTTAACGAAAACGTTTGCATTACACGACGGTTTTTTCAAAAG
The DNA here is from genome assembly GCA_008086715.1 of Sitobion miscanthi. Lineage (NCBI taxonomy): Eukaryota > Metazoa > Arthropoda > Insecta > Hemiptera > Aphididae > Sitobion > Sitobion miscanthi. The sequence goes on from CM017797.1 coordinate 3,000,626, forward strand.
ATTTTTACATTATTTCCTTAGCCATGTTATTATAATGGGATCTAGGAAATATTCAGTAAAAACGTGTCAGCTGCGACTGTATAAACATCGTCACCTGTCACCATGGGAAAAATGGTTTTCACGTTAGTTCAACTTTTCTGAAAACCACGTCTAATCGCCGTCGTTATTTCGAAGGATATCCTCACACCGGATGCAGCTCAATAGCTAGTCGATTAGGTTTTTTAGAACAATAAGAAACGATTTTTTTACGAAAACTGTGGTTTACAGCGGGTTTGTTTACCCATATAATAACAAAGCGTCCTAACATTTTACCAAAATTTAAATATCCCACACCATTAGCATATAGCATATACGTATTTGTTACACATAACTCCGAGAAATAAAATGTATCATTGAAATTACAAACTTTCAGAGCAGGTACATGATATTATAATATTCTATAACCAAACGTCCTTATATCCATTGAGTATACACTTAAGTCCTAACATCAGGTTTCCCATTTGTAGTTCAAAGTTATTTATAAAATATCAGCTTAAGATAATTTAAAATTTTTTCAAACGATTGACTGGTGATCAATTCGTAACCTTCAAATGTAATATAACCGGTTGAATGTGGTCGATTGGTTCAGTGAACATATATTACTTAATTAGTATTTATTTTATTACATAAATTAAAATATGAACATCGTCTATTATTATTGTTTTTATTTATTAACTTATTTTTACAATTATTTTGAACTTTTTACATAATATTATATAATAATTATAATGCAATTCTATAATTTATTCCTATGCTACTCATCTATATTGAATATTTAATAAGTATATTTGTCAACGTTTTCATAATATTTTAAAAGTATCGAAAGCTCAAAACATTAGTAATAATTACTAATACATTTTTATACTTATTAATTATTAGTTATATAATATAACAGCTAGTCATTTAGAAATTATGAACATCTACTAAAAATGTACTGCGGTCGAGTGATTGAGAAGCATAAAATAAGTGTATTGATAGTATAGTGTATTATAACGATATTTTTGTTCAAAATTCAAGTACACATTTCCCAAAAAAGATGATTGATTTATTATAATGTATAGTAACATTGTAATAATATACATAACGTAGTCAGCTAGTATAATATAATTATAATATAAAGTTAAATTATAAAGATAGTAGGAATTGTTCAAAAGTAACTTTTAAATATTAAAAATATTGTCCTTATTTGATGCAAAAACATTAGGTATACAACTTTTAATATGCAAAAAACACCATGTAATTAATTGTGCATAATTTTGCTGTATTTGCAGATAAAATGGCAGCTTTTCAATGGATAACAGCCTTAACGGTGTTCCAACTGCTGACAAGCAGTTTTTGTCTGGAAAACGGTTTAGCCAGGACACCACCGATGGGATGGTTGGCGTGGGAGAGATTTAGATGTAATACCGATTGCAAAAACGATCCTGACAACTGTATAAGGTAATAATAATAATTATTCCATAATATTAATAAATAAAAACTACAATACACTACACCTATCATTTCGATTGTATAAGACACAAATAAGTTTGTGGTTTGTCTGCAGATCACATCTTACTGTAAACACTTAAGTCCATTACTCATTTATTATAATAACCGATTATTTTTATTTTTTCTGGTCATTAGGATCAACCATTGGCGTCACTAGAGTCAAAATTCTAGAGTTGCAAAAAAAAAAAAAAATGATTAACAACAAATTGCCTTCTGTTAATTTTTTCAAATGTGAAAATATGTACATTTTTATTTTTTGTTGCAAAAATATATTATTTTAGTATATATTTATAATTTGAACTGAACTTTCTTTTAATAATAGAATATAGTATTTATGCATTTTAACAATCAAAAATTATTTTGGTGATGATATTTTTACTTCATACTGTAAGTTACAAATTACAACTACTATAAAAACAAATCATTTTCTTGAATAATAAATACTGAATATTACTTTTGCTAAAGTGCCCCTCGTACCACTTGACGACGCCTATGGAATCGACAATATTTTATATTTTGAATTAACTATTTAATCAGAAATTTGATGTGTATTAGGTACTTAAATAGAGTTTAATATTATTCGAAGAGCTGTTAAAATTATTTTTCTAAATTCAATATTGTGTATTTATATTACATAATTTACTGTATATAGTATACTTAATGCTTACACAAAATATAATTTGATATCTCGTTCCATGATTGAGGTAAATAGGCAATCTAATTGTTTTCAATGTAGCTGCGTGTTCAGTTATCGTTCATAATTATATTATGGTTAGCTTTTTTTCCTAAAATTTCTTTTTTCTATTTTCGGGTTTGTCAATACAATAATAATTTTCGATACTTTCCAAACGGAAATTTCCCATTAGAAACCAATACCGTAGGTATTTATTGCGGTGATCTACGTCGACTATAGTCGAAAACAAACCACGAAATCAACGAAAGGTGACATATTTTATGTAATACTATGCACGTCAAATGCCGACCACGAATTATTATTAGTCATTATATATTATGCATTATGCACAGTTTTACGTAAACGATAATGGAGCGGCTCCCGCTGTAGTCCCGTCTATTGCAGACTGCAGAAAACACCTACAACAGCACAACAAAATACTCCATGCGCAACCTCGTCAAATTGTAAACTAGTTAAAAATCAGACGCAACTAAAGTCAAGGGCAGAAGCTCATTAATATAGTGTGTATACTGTGCATTATTATGTGGTACCTGTACAGTAGTTATTATATCCGAGTGAGGATGAACCAAGTACAAATAATGTATCAAGTACAAGAGCACAACATAATAACCGTGCAACAATGCGGCGTTCATGACATCCGTCCTCGGAAATTCGGGCAAAACTGCTAATTAATAATTACGGGTTGAAGATAATTTAAAATATAATGAGTCAAAACCGCGTTTCTGGGCGTCACAATACCGTCGGCGTCCGCTTGGAGGCTAAACATTTTGGTGCGCTCGACAACGACCCGAAATCATAGTCCAGCCTGCGTGCATACAGCAGTTCGAGTGTATTATATATATATGCGTATTATCTAGACGTTTTATACATAGCCTATCAACCTGTATGGGTAGATGTATGATTGAGGATAACAGATGTCGTTTATGTCTTTTTTTGCTGTAATAATTAGCCTAGATTTTGTCATCAGAACATTTTTTTCCCATCCACCGAATTTGTCAAGGTACGCAAATCGTCGTGTAACGATTAGGTATACCTACTGACAGAGGAAACAAACGCGATCTGCTAAATGTCATTCGGTTACGCAACGCACCGAGAGGCTGCGATATATATATATATATATACATACATTATGTGTTATTATGTATACGATATAGACGTAGGGAATCGATTGTTCTGCCGTACGATCTGGCCCAGAAAACTGCAGGTATTGCAGCTGTGAACCTAGCTAAGATATATCCCTCCCGTAACTTACCGATAGCGAAAATATCTATAATTATTTATAGGTATCTCTGAGGGTTTGCGGTACATACGTAACAAATAATAATAACACATCGACCGGTTCGACGTCACGATTTTGAGTGGAAAAAAGAGATCACGACAAAAACGTGCGTGGGCTGGTATATGTACCTATACTATATATAGATTTATGTACATTGTAATATTGGACACGATAAGTATGTATAATATGCGTTATATATGTATACGTTCTATAGTTCGCCCCCTTAAAACCATTGCGTTTATATGGATATATACGCACCATTTTACACAATTAATCGCGAGTTCAGAGTTACCGTGTGGACGTGAGCAAGGAGCGATATATATTATACTTGGGGCCGTTACACGATATTGTGTATGATAAGACTTAAAAATGAAAAAAATTCAACGATCATTCATGATTTTCGAAATGTATATACGTACAGTAAAATTATTTCGATGACTCGATATGAAGCCGAGAAAGGGCCCTCGGTATCCGGGGATGTTCACATTTCCAATGAGGTGGACGATTTCCGTCGTGCGATCGGTCGTTATTATGCCTCATAATAACTTTGTTTCCACTTATTTTTAAGGGCATTTATTAAGACGTACGTCTGCGTGATGGACTGCTACAATAGTGGACAGGTCGCGACAACTTTTTTCATGCTATACTGTATAATAAATCAAAAATTACAACGTCCAAAGTCACAGTCTGCAGTTATTTAAGTTAGTTAAACGCGTGCCATTTTCGATCGCGACAAATTTCAAACCAACTGCGAAATTCGGAACATAATAAACACGATGGTAATATGTTACCTATATAGTCCTATGATAACCACCTGTACATAGGATGTCAATATTACGATACAGTCCGGGGAACTCCTCTTCGATTTGGAATAGTTTTTTTTTTTTTTTTTTGTTTCAATTGTACGTTCAGGTTTTACGCGTATGTTCCGCCGTAATGATCATTTTGGACGAAAACCTCATCGATCGGAATTAAAAAAAAAAATACATATATAGATAGTAATACGCACTGTAGTCACGATTCGGTACCACACGCCGCGGCCGGGTGAACTCTATTTTCCTGCAGCAGCATTCGAAGAAAACTGATTTTTCGTTGTTGTTGTTGTTGTGTTTTTTTTTTTTTTTTTGCTGACACGAAAAGGGCATCGAAAGAACGCACCGTAGCGGACTGCTATTATGTAGCACTTAATCGCGTCGTAGGGCCAAACTCAGACCTTGAACCGAACTGGATAAATATATAACGCACAGACAACAAAGTGTTCGTATCCTTCTCTTATAAAATTATTATAATAATAACGACAACAACAACGACACTCGTGTGTCCTCCTTGTCGATTATTGTTACAGTGACGGGAAAATGGTATGAGATCAAAATATTATCGAAATCATTATTATTATGGCGTTTTTGTGGATTCTAGGTCGCGCGCTAGATTAATTTTCTACATCGCATCCTACGGAAACGCCTGCAGGCACACGGAGCAGTGGCATAGTGACACTCGTACTCGCGATTGCCACTTAATGTATCAGCGCATCGACGACGAAAATACGTTTATCAAAAAATAACGATATTGTTAAAATTATTATTATATTGTGTTTTCGAATACAGTTGTAGTCATCTACTCGTATAATATCGTAATGAAAAAAGTTTCTCCTCGTCTTTATATTGTTCATTAAATTATTGTTTAAAAGTTTGTTACACAATTTATTTGTCCGAGTAGGTATGCACTGCAATGTTTGTTTATCGTTATTTATATTATTATTATTAATCCGCACCGAAATTTGCTCTCTGCCGTTTATCCGAGACCGTCTATTAACTATTAATTTTACGAAATTGAATTTTGTTTTGTGGATACACTATAGCGTCGTAGATTTAATAAATAATATGGCTAATTTCCACGCTGACGTTTTAAATTGATCCAATAATGAATACGATGGAATTCCTGCAGACTTGGCGAACAGAAAACGGTCATACGGAAGTAATTCGAAACAAACTACGTAAAATCAATCTCGACCGTGCTTTATATAATATATTATATAGGTATATAATATAACCTACGTGGTGCATTATCGTTTTAGGGAAACCAATTACCGCTCCAGCGCAAAACTGGTGACGGATTATTAATTATATTTATTTATAGCGTATAATATAATCTTGTGGGACGAATTCGGCGCAAATAACGCCATTAAATTCAATCAAGTCTCTCGGTCGGGGCGTAAGACCTATAAAATAGCGCATGATATATATATATATATACAAGGCTGGGCAAATTAATGATTTTTTTTTAACTCAATTAAGTTAAGTTAATATGCACCAATGGAAAAAAGTTAAAAGTTAAAAGTTAATTTAACTAAGGTTAACTCAGTCAAGTTAAAAAATAATACACATTTTTTGTTAAGTTAAAAAAAAGTTAATTTGTTTATACTGCACTAGAGTACTTAATTTTTTTCCAACCCAAAACTAAATTATATAGACTATACTTTATACTTTATACAGTATTTCCATATTAATTAGATTCGAATGACATACATGTTTTACTTTAAGAAATTCACGGTAAATATTTTTTGACATGAAAAAGAAATTGACTGAAATAGTGAAATATAATAAAATTAAAAACAAAATAAATCAACTTAACTTACTTCTTGAAATGAAAAATTAACTCGTTAATTTCACGTTAGTTAAAAAAGAAATTTAGTAAGTTAACAGTTAAGTTAAAAAGTTAATATAAAATTAACTTTTTAACTTAACTTTAACTTTTTAACTCGTTAATGCCCAGCCTTGTATATATATATATTATATTGTTAATATATCTTTACGACTTTACCCGCTGCGTACAATATACGTTTGCTATTTTGTCGATCGAGTGTTGAAACTTTAAACGCCAAAACGATTGCTCAGTTTTTGTCTAAAGTCAAATTATTATACGAGACTGTGAACTCGGAAAAATTATGAATCAATTTCATCGAGACGACCGAGAAAAAGGTGTTATAAGGTCTATGTTGTATACGACGTTAAAGTGTATCCAATAGTAAGGTTATCCGCGTAATTATATATGTAGGTAAATAGTAGAATTACGATAAACTTCATTGTCTACGCCATTATAATGTATTATATTGTATGTACGTATATTATATTATGCGTTGTTTTCGATATAATTAATACTTGCCTAGAAAATAATCTTATCAAAGAATCTATAATATGTTAAAAAGTTAATTCGTTCAATAATTACTCGAAGGCAATTACGCATAGAGTTCGTCGGGTTCGTGTACAAAATGTATCTGAAAATTACGAAAACCTTGACGCAACTGCAGAAACGATAATGTACAACATAAAGTTTTCGAAAATTTCAAGCACACTTGCAGATATACTATAGTTATAGTTATAGTTTTTCACGAAAAATAATACGTGTACAGCAGCAGTAAGACGTATGAAAGACTTAGAAGTACAAAAGGCATTACTTACCTACTGTTTATTACGAACGCGCGTGCCCGTTGTCATGATATTATTGTAGTTTCGTAATATTGTTATAATAAAATATAACAATAATGATTCGTATAGTCACGTGTTATAATAATATTGTCATTATTGTCTGTTTTGTGTTCAGCGAGAAACTCTTTAGGACCATGACGGACCTTGTGATATCCGAAGGGTACGCTGCTGCCGGTTACGAGTACATAAACGTGGACGACTGTTGGTTGGACTTTGCAAGGTCGTACGATGGTAGACTACAGCCCGACGCCAAACGGTTCCCCAGAGGAATGGCCGACCTATCCGCATACGTGAGTACAACCTACCTACCCATATACTCCGACTTTAATTCTATTAAATTGCGATAATTTACGGTTTGTGAGCAATAAAATATGTAATAAAGGTTTTCGTATAATAATCATATGTACGCCTACAAATCAAGATTACGAGAGTATATAAGTATACGTCCTTTAAAAAATTATTAATATTGTATTAATATTATAATATTAACATTATAAATCATTAATAACATCTAAAAAGTTCAATAGCTCGCCGCATTCATTATTTTTTTACAAACTATAATTATTATGATTGTACTGTATGGGTACTGTAGTAAACTAGTAATAATATGCTATTAAAAATTGTAAGCGGTCATACCTATTGTAGATATAAATAAATCGTTTTGTGTAAAAAATTCGAGATTTAATATTAAAACGTCATAATACCTGCAAGTATAGAATGGCATAACATTATATATTATATTGTGTCATCTGTTCGATTAAAAATTGAAACGATCAAATTTAACGGTTTCAGTAAAACATAATGTCTGCACAGTGTTATTTAGGATTTAGGTTACGATAATATTATGCAGCTGGTTTATGTTTTTTGAAATCTTCACTCTGTATAACGTGAATACTTCTGAGTGGTCTGACGATTATTTTAATAACTAATAAGTAATAAGTAATAAGTACAAGTGTGTTACATTCTTATATTCTTATTAATTATGATTCTTTTAATGGCTCGATCGCTTTTCTTAATTATACCACTTTAATAAAAAAAAAAACGTGTTTAACGGTTCACGAGTAGAAACAAATTATTCTGCGGGTGTTTTTAATATTATCTAATTTATAAATTATGTGTATACATTAACATTATTATAGAATATTGTCTTGCATAATATTTGGAACGTTAACGCACGAATAGAACGAGTCAGAGAAAAAAAAATTCCATTAAATTTATTGTGTTTCTCAATTTCCACGTTGAATTATAATATAAGACCGATTTAGCTCACGTTCGCCCTTATTATCAATTAATTGAGTTTTGTGTGTATATTATTTTTGTATAATGTATTATATGTTATAATGATATGTATAAGTTACTCAAGACGATGGTGTTCTATCTAGTGCAGAAATTACCAACCATGATATTGTGTATACATACGATAACATAGGTGTTTTGAAAATCAAATTACGCTGGTCGAACACATTGTGTAAATATATAAATATATATAAACTATATATGTTATAAAACAATAGGGAATGTCAATTTTCAAACGAAAAAATAATGAAAAGTTATTAACAATAAGAAACAAAAAAAAATGATTTTAACCAGGGCGTGACAATGATGCGACTAATTTGGAGAAAAAAAAACTGTTACGACGACAGGACGTGTGATGTGCGCTGGCAAGGTACATCTTATTCGAAATATTTATGCAATCTTTTTAACGATTAATGCCAACAATTTGTGTCAGTCTCGTACTATATTATACACTACAATATTATATACGTAATAATCTAATCTCAGACATTATAGTTATCTGTCTATTATAATATATACATTAGGTAAAGTAATAGTGACGCCTAAACGACACACGTAAATCGAACATTTAGCCGATGAACTTTGAGGCACGTATGTCGTCGTATATTAATTATTACATTTTGCAGTAATTATTGAATACTGTGCAAACTAAAAATCTGCAGTAATCACAAATTTTCGTTCATATAACACCGTCGTCACAGTAATCTTTTTACGCGCCATGTTGCTCAACGACCATTATATTAATCATAATACTTAATAGTAATAACAATAGCAATAACAATAATAATAGTAATAGTAACGACTGCAGGTGCAGCTGCAGCAACAGTGCTGAACCACATTCACGATACGAACACGCCGCGTTAGAGGTAACATTTAAGTGATATAAAATATGAACACGGCCACACACTTTATGTATAAATGTATAATATTATACGATAAATAAATTATGTTTAGGTATGCCACTTATGACTTATATAATAACACTGTGCAGCGGACGGGCTACGGCCATTTGCCCATATAAATATATAATATTACAGCGAGAATTATAGGGAATGTTTATTAAAAAAACAAAAATTTATTCTGAAACCTTATTTAATTTCAAACATATATATTTTATATGCCGTTTTGTTCCGTTCTCATAGATATTAATATTATAATATTGTTTGATATTATTATCTGTGTTCGACGACGTCTCGACTGACGGATAACGATAATCGTCGAACGCATAAAGATTAGATTAGTTCATAAAAAAATTTAAAATTACCTTAAGGCTTCAGTATATATAAAATGCCATCATTTTGTATCGGCATAGTACTTTCGTCACTGCACGTCATAATCTTTATTTTTTTTCCAATATCAAAATATTCCGATATCACACGATTCATAATAATATTATGTGCAACACGCAAACATCGTTGAACGCTTGTATCCGAATTTATTGCAGTATTAATCAGTATTAAATTAATAATGGTCTCCTGCATAATACAAAATATTATAATTTATAAGGTATTACATTCGTGGCAGAAAAACGGATTACGCGTGCTTATTATACTTCTTTCAAGTGCCCAACTATGTTATTATAGTATTATATACGTCTTACACTAATAATTGATGAATATAATGATCGTGAACTTTAATTTTCTGTACTCGATTTCGTTGCACGCGTGTAATGTAATACCTAATAATTTACACAACGTCTCGTACTGGAGTTGGGACAGGTGGTTCGTCTCAGCTGCGTCTTCCGAAAGCACTATATAATATTGTCACCGAATAATAACTGAGCAAATAAAATATTTAAAAATCTACACAACTTTTTAATCACTTTTCAAAACACCAACTCGTGAAACCCAAATCCCTCCTCTCTCTCTCTTTCTCTCTCTATTATTGCTTTACGGTTATAACTTTTAAAACGCTTTTAGCCGTGAACCCCTTAACATTTGACAAGCTCAACACGCAGTTCCTTCACTTTTAAACCTAACCTCACCTATCTGGTTAATGATAATATATACTATAATATAGTAATTATCTCATCGACTTTCAACTTTTGTATTCACATGACATTAAAATATTGTCATGAAGTTTATCGAATATTATTGCTCAGTTAAAATAACAGAATCCGAGTATATATTATTATAAAATCTATTTTATTATAATACTGTAATAATGGTCTCGACGTTCGTCATGCCCCGCTGTGTAGGTTTATCTCGTGCGTTGTTTATAAATGCGCAATAGTGATAAAAATATTAATAATCATTAGTAAATATTATATTATGCATATACTGAGACTGTTATGAAAACACGAACTCGTTAAAATCAACTTGCATTCTTATGATAATTATACAGAACACAGATAGTAGATAAAGACAATTTAACACTTAAATTATTTCATCAGGTCATCTGGGTCAATGGGTGTACATAAATATGGGTACATAATGCGTCTTAAACTCTTAACAATGGTTATCCGTTAGAAAAAAAACAAAACAAATAATCATCGCAAGTTTAGTAACCCAGTTTGGAAAGCGTTTAAGTGTTTATCAGATATTTAATAACATACTATTAATAATTATTTAATATGAGATCAATCGTTACATAGTAGGTATTATTATGATGGTTATTTTAATTTTAACAAGAGTTATTCAATACCTATATGGCTATATATATGTATACGTTTATAATGATGAATAATCGACGTGATTCGCAGGTAAATTATGATTTCAAAATCACTAATGACTAAATCTACGATGTCCGATACCTAACTAACTAGGTAGATTATATACCCAAGTGGCCAAGTGAACCTTAACGTAATTGCTAAAGACTTAAGCCTCTATATTTTCTAAACTAATTCTCCATAATAATATACATTCTATCTTACATCGAAATCTAGACTATATTATAATAAACGACGATGTCCATAATAAAAATAATAATTTTTTATACCATCACGTAGCCGTGAAAGTGTTTGTTAAACTAAATATTAAAAAATAAAAAAAACACAACTCATCTCATTTGTCACTGCACTCCACGCTATATAGTAAATATTATTATGGTATTCGTCCGGAGTTTCCATACTTGGTACTTATGTCTTACACATAATCTATTACTTATTCTATTTAACGGGTTTAATTAATAAAGTAACCTAGACAATGTGCCAAATTGTAATTGCCCCTGTTAATATAACTTTTTACTACAGTTAATATTGTTGACTGCATTATAGTCAACAATTATAAATACAAGATTTTATGGTTTACTTAAACTCGAAATAAAAATGTTTTAATTACTGTTTTCTGTTGCTTCTGAATAATTATGATACCTATGACAAATGATACAAGTATTTTAAAAACTCGATTACTTATTCCATCAACTACCTACAAACTACTTATTTAAATAGTTATCTATGTCTTGAAGTTTCAGCTGCAGGAGGCTGCATGCGGATCTAACATGGTTTAGGAGTAGGTTTACATATGGGTGGGTGGGTGCAGTGCAATACGAGGTCATGTTTGGCGAGACACCCTGCATATTATGTATTAGGATTTAAGTGCTACATGTATGTACTAGTTATATATATATATATATGCAGTAATGAAGTATATTATACTATACTGCGGGACAGTTATATCAGTACCATTGTGAACAATGAAACGAAAGTCTTTTATAGCTAGTATAGTAGTATACAACTCATTATATTATATACGCGTAATTTATATAATTCACATTATAGGTCCTTTATTTATAGTATATTGCTCTACTTTAGGTCGACGAAGACCCCTCACCCCACCCTCAGATTTAATACGTGATGTGCAATATCAATAAAATTCCGCATTACAGATAATGTTCACGACAATGATTTGGGTGAAAGTTTCGTCATACTTAATGAATTTTTAATGTTCTCAGTTTACCGCACAGTTCACACACGTCATATTACGCATCTCAATATTTTTGATTTCTTTTAAAACTGTTTTATATTATATATATTATGTTATTATTATGCCTACGCCCTACACGTAATAATATACAGAATATAGCTATAGTGCGTAAAAAATACGTTAGAGTATAGTAAAATAAATACTTGTATATACCTAGGTATATTGTTATTATGGTTCTTATAAAAACACAATATGCCAGTGGCCTACAGGATTGTTTTAGAACAGGCGAGGTGTATTTATTTTGAAAACAAAAAAAACAACACTATGAGTAGGTACCTTACCTATCCACATAATTGCGGTACATTATATCCAATGACAATAATAGAACAGCGAATAACGACTTTCGAAAAACGAGTAAAACGTATTTATTATAAAAACTAAAACGATGTCAAGTCTTTTATTATCATCGATATATTGCGTTTCGGACTTAGATGTTACGTAGATACAACCGCATTACATACCTACAACTCTCTTGAGTTTAATATTTATTAAACTTTAACGCAATCGCTATAACAATAATAATATGATTAAATATTCAAAACTAACATTGATAAGTGTTTCTTTTTTTTTTTTTGGGGGGGGGGGGGGGGCGCCCGATCTGTAATCATTCTAAACACCGTTGCGACGATATAATATAATATAATATCTTTTCACTCTTGTTTGTATAGATCCATTCGCGAGGACTGAAGTTCGGAATCTACGAAGATTACGGTAACTTCACGTGTGCTGGCTACCCGGGAATCTTGGGATCTCTCGAAGTGGATGCATTCACGTTCGCTGAATGGAACGTGGATTTTGTCAAACTGGACGGCTGTTACTCGCTGCCCAAAGACATGGATCAAGGTAACATAGCACAATGATAATGAATTATATAACAATAATTGTTATTATTGTTATTGTAATGAATACAAGTGCATTAAAATTGGGTTATATAATATATATGGGTCACCAATTATAATATTTTTTAAGTGCCACATTAGAAATCTGGAAATTGTTCGTGGGTCATCAAAATATTGCTAAAATCTGTAAAAACTAATGAACAAAAATGATAAATTTACGATACTTAGACGTATATATTATCACGATTTTACTTTTTTACTTGTCTGCGGGCCGCAATTTGGGGACCACTGATATATATTATCTTACGACGTGCAGGCGTATTTTTGGGGGATAACCACTGGGTAGATTCTATCTTAGGGATTGTGTTAATAATTTTATCTATTCTAAAAAAAAAATGTCAAACTAACGTTATGGACAAAAATATAAAATAAATATAACAAGTCAATTAATGTGGGACGAATAGGGCCGAGGTGGATCCCTCAGTATATCAATAAGAGTTGTATTGAAGTATATATTATTCCCCCTTGGCCGAGCTTCTGATATGATTCTATCCTACGATAGCGGATGTCAGATACTTTGTTCTTTTTTACACGTGTTTTATATTTTCGTCCTGTACAGGTTATAGTGAATTCGGCTACCACCTGAACAAAACTGGCAGGGCCATGGTATACTCGTGCAGTTGGCCGGTTTATCAGACCTACGCAGGATTACAAGTGAGTAGCAGACATTATATGACATTAGGCATTATGATATTATATAAATGGCCATTCATTGTCAGGAATTGAGTGAAAATATTTTCATTTTTTTTTCACCGATCACACTAGATTATATAATAATTATAATTTATAAAGAACTTGACGTAGAATCTGGATGTTATACTTAATTTCTACGTTTTTGATATTTTGTGAAATGCCAAAAACATTACGTTTTTCAAACTGTATTTACAGGCAACACCTGTTGACTGTTGTCATACGTAGCCACATTGGTATATTTTAATACAATTATATTATGTATTTATGTTATGCACCCACGTCCCACACCTATTACTTATATTCGTGGAGCGGCGTGCGTGACAAATTGTTGATACAATAATTTACGACGACCATACAAATACCGCCAGTGTTATAATATTTTTAAAGAGTTACGATGACATCGTTAATTACAATTTATTATCATAATATTATTATAACGAGTTACAACAACGGGCGGACGGATCACAATATACTTCTATTATTTATTATTCTTTAATATTTATTATGATAGTACGACGGCAGTCGTAGTTGACAAGGGGAGACGACTATTTCGTGTGACTGGCGGCGGTTCATTACGATAATACGCCAACTATCGTCCGCGTGTCATATAATAATAGTCCGTAATCACACTGGCAGTTTTTACTTGTTCTTTCCGGCAACACACACACATGTATAATAATAATAATAATATCGTTATTATTTTATTTGTCGTATCCCTCCGGGTGTCCGTCGCGCACTCGGCAGGTGGTTGGGGGGAAGGGGGGGGGACAACGGTCGATATACGAATAACGACCACCGCCCGGCCTCCGAGCGGTAAATACTCGTCGACACTCGTCCATATAATATTATATAGAAAGTGCATTCGAGACATTTCATCGACGTGTGTTATATATATATATATTTATTTATTTTGTAGGTATATATTATGTATATATATATATATGAAATATAATATTATGTATAGTTGGGTAACCGTGAAAATTGTCTGAAATCGCGCGGTACAAGGCCCCCGGACGACGAGAGTTGTCTATGCAAAACGCACAAAAATCATTATTACGATTATCATTACATATTATAACGTGCAGTCTGTTTGTTGTGGTACCTATATAAGATAATATACAATAACATAGTGTCAGGCGTGGTGCGTTTATGTAATTTCGTTTGGGCGGCCGCCCGTCGCATGTACGATTCCGCGTTATTACCTACTTATATGATATGGCTGCATATTACACTACACCCTTAAATTATTAGCTATAATATATCATTTACTTGGATATTTTTGCTCATATGATATTATGTACGTCGAAGCGAATCGGAATCAAACTAGGCCTCGTAATTCATATCACTATCATTATACACCTTCTTCTGCAAATGAAACGTAATATAATATCCGCGTGTAGGTATGTTCATTGTTCAGGCTGCAGTGCCGTGCAGCACGCTACCAGTCACCAGATAGGAAATAGAAAACGGTCTTATCAAGCCGATAGTTTCTGTAAAAATAATATTTGAGCATAAATATAATATGTCACATGTAATCATTTTTTCATAAATATTGAAATTTGTAAGACATTTCATATCTCGCATTCTAAAATAAATTACTTATACAATTATTTTTGACCCCGTCTGCCGATATCATAGGTACCTACAGTACTATACCACGTTGTACATGCTGTATAATAATATATGCGATCAAACATTTTACTTTCAATAGTATTTAGACATTTTTATCATCTCGTGAATCGTGATCGTTCGAGTTGTCCGCAAACTGTATATAGACAGGCATTGTGCATTTTAATTTAAAATTTCTATTTTGTTTATGTCGAGCTGCATGCGACAGCAGCCACAGGTCTTAAATTTTAAGACTTATAACGTTAGAAAAACAAGAATTAAAATAATTATCCGTACCTATTACCAAGTCCTAAGTATATAAAAATAATATTGTGCGTTTAAATAAATAATTCGTTAATTATGATACACTCAAAAGTCAAATAGTCAAGTCGTGTGCTCACTATCCCACACAAAGTCACAGACATTTTATTTTTACGATAAATCTACAACTTTAAACCACGGACGTCTTATTATTATTATTGTCAAATATTTATATGATGATTTTATATAGTTACTTTTATTCGTGTTTACGCAAGACGAACGCATTTTCGTCACAAGTCCTTCTTGCAATCTTGCGTACATTTTTAGTAAATAGCCAATGGATACACATTTAATTTTACTGTTTCCAAAAACCTCATTTTGCTAAAAATTATATTTAATATTAATCGTCGGTAATAAATTATTACGAATGGCTAATATATCCTATACTGGCTATACTTAATATTATATTATAATTTGTATAAAATCCGTTGCGTTTTGGGACAATTCAAATCATTTTCCGGTGCGTTCTCCGCCCTCTATATACACGAGAGAGGTATTCGCCAAAAGTTTAAAGTCTTCCGTAGATGGCGCTACGGTTTTCGATAACCAAAATGATGAAATACAGAGACATTAAGAGAGGGGTTGATTGGGACAGATCCCTTGGTGCTTTTTTTTACTTCTTTTTATACAATCTATTATTATTGTTATATAGGTATAGTAAAACCACAATAGTAATTTTTAATATCTAATATCATTAATACTGCATTTTTATTACTATTATTATATCTGATAATAAACGCATTCATCATATATTTATAATAAAGTGGTCAATCATATAATTTATGTCTAAGGTTACTGTATGATTCTTTATAACTGTGCTCCAGATGTCTATAGTTAAATATAATTATTCTTCGTTCCAGAACAAATATTGAATTATGCTAATGATGTTCTATATCAGCTGTAGAATATTAATTACCATTACGACATTAAATAAACGGTTTTTATTATTTGTTTATCACGTGTATAGCCCAACTATTCGGCTATCACTTCGAGGTGTAACCTGTGGAGAAACTTCGACGACATCCAAGACTCATGGGCTAGTGTGGAAAGCATAATTGATTACTACGGCGACAACCAAGACGTCATTGCGGCTAATGCAGCCCCAGGACACTGGAACGATCCGGACATGGTACTGTTTAATATTAATTTCATAAATATATATGTATTCTACATGGATTAAAAAGTCCGAATTTTATACAGAGTATTTTTTACTAAAGAAGAACTTACGAAGCTATACATATAGGATTTAATTTACAGAGGGGCTATACAGTCTCGAATATACAATAGATACATTATTACCATTTCAAAATGTGTATCAATCAATATTAACTTTTTAATCTGCTTCTTTTTTACACTTGGAATAGAAAATTTTCGGAAAAAATAGAATTTTATTGTTATAATCAATAAAAAATAATTTGTAGAACTGAAATTTGATTGAGGTACAGAGGGGCTATTATATTAGTAATCATTCCTATAAGCAGTTCTTGTTAATTCATAAAAAATAAAACAAACTAAATTGTCTTCATCGTGTTTTTTTCAGCTGATTATTGGAAACTTTGGTTTGAGCTATGAACAAAGTAAGGTGCAGATGGCTATATGGGCCATACTCGCCGCCCCACTCCTTATGTCAACCGACTTGAGGACCATCAGACCCGAGTACAAGGCGATTTTACAAAACAAAAAAATCATAGCCATCGATCAAGATAAATTGGGAATCCAGGGCCGCAGGATTTACAAGGTCAGTACACAAATTTTTCCCATGTCTCATACCTATACGCAATTCGTTTGTTTGATAACATATTCTATAAGCCCAGAGATTTAGTTCAAAAGGGAAAACGACGTTTTATGTTTTTGTTAAAATACCTATTCCGTACGGTATTTGTTATATATTATTTACTTATAAGCTCTCCAGCGATTGCGCAATGTATATTGTATACCTATAATTATAATTATTTATAACGTCCGCGAATTAAACCACATATGTGGCGTAATATATATTTACAATGTAAAACATATATTTAGATGGTATTATGTATGAGTGTTTATTTTACATCGTAAAAATGGTTTTTCTCACGGAATCGTATATTTTGGCCATGAGGTGAAAGCCTATAAAAAATGTTCTAAATTTCACTTCCCTAAAAACTTAAGGTATTTTATCCGATTTAAATTTATAAAATACCAAAATTAAGTAGGTACGTATTTCATCTATTATTTATTAAATCAAATAAATATATTTCCATTGAGTTTTTGATAAAATATTAATTTTATTTATAATAAATTAATACTTTTAAATATACAACACAGTAAAATTACTTGAGAGTTGAGTTTGGTGTGCATAAATAATAAAACATTTGCTTGAAGATTTTTAATGAAACAAAATAAGATGTATACTTAATGAAGTTAGAACGAGAAAAAAAATAACTTTTACTAAGGTAGAAAAAAATTGACATTTTGTGCTGCTAAATATTCATTAGACATCATACTGTATATTTTGTTTTAAATTTAATTTTTTTAATTCAAATAGTGACAAAAAACATTTTTGCACAATTAATGTACAATATAACGGTAGGTACTCAAAAATATAGTAGGTGCCTACATATATTAATATATTATAAACATACCTACTATATAGTACTATATATATAACTATAAACAATTTAATTATTTCACTAACTAAAATTTTTCAATTAATTTTCTGATGAAACGTTTTTACTGCGCTATACTCAGCACAGAGTATTTACAGAAAGTAATAATTTTAAATTTGGTCGGAAAGGTACATTAACAAAATTGATTACTATAATTGTTATCTATTACAATGATATTACTATAAAACGACATACTTAATATCAATTTCATAATATAATTGTATATATAAGTACACATTAACGATTTCGATGAAAGTGAATAATTATATTATTATCCAACAGCTTTAGTACGTAATAAATCGGCCGAAAACCAAAAGTTCAGTAAATTATACATAGGTATATCGTATTTGATATAGGTAGTATACCTATTGTGTATTATGTATTGCGCGCGATTGAATAATATATTAAACAATGTGGTAGTCCACCGAATTTGTTTCAATATAGCACATTTATTGACAGATAAAATACACATCTTACAGCCAGTAGTTAAGTACACAAATAAGGGGGGGATCGACTTTTAAACAATATATAATTTATATCAATGACGACGATTATTATCGTTGCAGCACAAAGGAATCGAAATATGGGCTAGACCGGTAACCCCGATTTTCGAAAACTACTTCTCTTACGCACTCGCCTTCGTCAACCGCAGGACTGACGGTACGCCGTCCGACGTGGCAGTGGCGTTGCACGAAATGGGTCTGCTGTCACCCACAGGATATAGAATACAAGTAAAATGCACTTTTAAAATCACATCTGCCCTCTTATTATTATTATTATTATTATTATTGTTATTTTTGTCGTCCGCAGGACTTGTACGAAGATGTCGACTACGGAGTACTGTCTCCACAAACAAAGATCAAGGTCAAAGTGAATCCCACCGGTAAGCTCATTAAAACTAAACTTGTGTCATATATTGTATGACTACTTTTGTCGTAAAAATAAAAATATACCTATTACCTTATAGTGCAGTATAGTATATTTATACCGACTATGTAATAAAAAAAAAAACGAAACTCGATGTGTATATACAGAATATAGGTTATATTATATATCGAGTTATATTAGTAAAATTTCGTCGAACTTTTTTTACAAGTAGGTATCATAACATACCGTAAATAAATAATATTATGGAGTACTGAAATGCAATTCGGTTTTCTACTCAATAAACCGATCTATATTTTGAAAAGAAAAAACGGCTTGTACAACTACCATTCGTCCATACATTTTTCTGATCTAGTAGCGTATAATACACTGCGCACAATAACTAAGTCGATATCACAGCAATCTGCAAGTACAAAAGCACGCTATAAAGTATATTATATTGAGATCGAAAGATTTTCGCAACTGTTAACATTTGAAAAATGAAAATAAAACAACATTTTCAAACAATTTGAAGCCATCAAACCGGGATCTAACACCCACGTATATATATAAAGATCGTCCCGAGGATATTGTAGTCGAACTTCTATTGTATACCTATAACAGAGCTATATATATTATGATAAAACATGATATTATCGTCGTCGTCGAGTAATCACGTAAAATTATTGTAACGCGTGATAGACTACGAGCGGTCTCTCTCTCTCACTATATAATATATATACTTATAAAAGTATCTCTTATGTTATCGACCGTATACCATCTCGGACCAATGCGGTCGCGGAAATCGCTATTCTTTCCGATAAAAATCGCACGTGCACCGTCGAAGTTATTATTGCGTATCCTCCTGGAACAGGTTAGGTGTATACCACCTATCTATATATAATACACACCGCACGTCACCACATCATCTGTCCTTTCTATCTCTGTCTCTATTGATGACATTGTTTTCTGTTTCGGGGACGGTTCCAAAATGGATTCGGATAGTCATCGTCGTCGTTTGAAAAAAAAAAAAATAATAAATATTTCTCTTTGTAGTTTTCGGCGCAGTTTGTCGCAAGTAGAAATTCAATGTAGTACCTATACTCATGCGGTGGTGTAGAGTCCACACTGGGACGACGACGGCGACTTAGAGCAAAATGCTTTAATAATAATAAAATACAGTTTAATCGCACATATTCATATCATTTTATTATGACTCATATTTTGGCCTACAGGTTTTTACATAATATACGCTTATAGATTTTTTTATTAATATTATTAATATTTCATTCAGGGTTCGGACAAATTTCTACAGAATAATTGATATTTTTTATTTCATATATTGTCCGAGTAGATAATATGACTTCAGTAGAGATGACTTATACTGCGACTGTTTCCACATGTTGGCTCCCTATATTATGTCCATACCACTGCTTGGGAGACAATATCCCCTGCGACCACGCGGTCGTACTTAGCCCACCCTTCCCTCCCAACCCTCTCAAAATACACCCAAACCACACGCGTTTTGGACGTCCTCGACAAACCAGAAAGTCTAAATATTATACGTTTTAGCGTTTAGAATTTAAAATGTTTGCAAATACAATATTACAATTTACAATATAATATAGACGCATTGACCGCGCTTTATACGGTATATTATATTTTATATCGTATACCCATACGTCTGTATACTCACATAATTTATGTATAATATACTTACCAGTTGATAATTTTGAGTTTGTTTTGTTCCTTTGATCGTTGACAGGTGTGGTCATATTGAAAGCGGACGTCCAACAGAACTTGATAAAGCAAAACTTCTACAAACCTTACAACCCGTTCACGCAAGTCTATCCGCTGAGGACGGCCAACGATTTCGTGAAAAAATGAGACCAGGATTATCCCCGACGAGACACGCTGATTCAGCAACAATATCAAAAACAAAACAAAAAAATAAAATCGCTGACGTAAGTATAAATAACTACGGAATGGAACGGAGTACACAGTTCATCGGGCAACACGTAATTTTCAAACCGCTGCTGCGTGTGTACATGTTAATATAATTTTATTGTAAAAACGAAAAAATAAAAAATTATATATATTTATGAAATTTTTTTTATGCATCACAGATCCAACTAAATGTTAATGCGAACAACTTCGCGTTTTTGGTTTGCTCGTATTTTTTTAACATATACGCAGACAAAATACACAGTAATATATTATACGTAATTAGGTAACCTTCGATTATCCGGCAGTACATTATTCGCTATTGTTGTGTTTTCATTCTCGTCCCGTGATCACTGAATATAGCTATAGATAATATAATAGCTTAGGAAGTGTAACTATACTATTGGTATACCTATATGTGTATACGTATAATAATAAAGAGATAGAAAAAAAAAACTACTCGGCGTTTCCGTTTTGGTAAAACGATAAGAATCAATCTGTTTTTTAACATGTTAATTTAAAAATGTTTAACATGTTCGTTTTGTTATATTTTGACATTAATTTTTTTCACGTGCATATCATTATAATGTATTTATACTATCGCGTTCGGTTTACCTTCTCCCCACCTGACCCACCTAACACACATATCTAGGTATATCTAATACCTGACCTTCTAGGCCGTCGTATATTTTGTGGTACACATTACAATATTGTATACTAAACACTCGTTTTGGAAAAAAAATTTTCACTGTATATAATGTCAGATTAATTTTTTCTCTAATAATGAATGCGTTGCAAGAGTATAGGTACAATAGTCAATACTATATAATATTAATATATCTACTTTATAATATAGTATACTTTACCGCATATATTCATGTAAAATAGTAATAATGCAGTTAGATTGATACTATTATCATGAGTCAAAAATATTAGAATCGGCGTAAACAACTTATTCTATAATGTGCTGCTATAATGTGCTTTGGCGAGTGAAATACTATGGTTTACATAGAGTCAAAATGATTCATACGTTTTGCAAGTTTTACGTTACAGACACGAATAAACGATGATATAAAAAAGCTAATACAGTTAATAATATAATTTTTATTTTTGTAAAAAAAAATCAGCGAAGATTGACTTGTAATTATTTGAAACTTACAATTGATAATTTAACTAATTATACATTTATTTATACATACATAACAATTGTATGCTAAACCTCTAAAATATACATTTTTAATTAATGGCTTGCAAAACTTAGGCACTTTTTTTAAACCCATTCGAGGTTACAACTGTCGGTCTATGTACTGTGTGGGTCCCAAACAACTGAGCCAGGACGGATCCAGAGGAGGGCTAGGGGCCCAGGCCCCCCTCAGACATATTTTTATATGTATATAAAAAATATTATATATTTGATAACAAATAATCAAAATCTAAACTTCTTTTTAAATTATCGCTTTATATATTAAATAATCAATAATTTATTTATCACATTGATTACCTATACCTACTATTATGACAACATTTTTGAATTAAGAATAAAGTGTAATATTTTATTATAATTGTTATTTGTGTAGTAAAAAAATTGTTGCCCCCCCCCCCTCAGATCTTTGCTCTGGATCCGTGCCTGAACTGAGTCGTATTCAAGTATTGATCTAACTAGAACACAATTATTAAGGGACTTCGGTGAGTTTGTCAGTTTGAATTCATTAGCTATTCCTATAAACCTAGCTAGAGCTTTGTAAACTGTTCATGTGCTGTGATCAATATGATAACGTAGAAAAAGGGTAGGAACAAAGACAAAATCCAAGGTACATACGATAACATTGAAACTTCTAGTATAAGATAATATCCAATATTATAGGACTTTGTTATTATCTCTAATATCTATATATTATAGATTTACACTTATCAATGTTTAAAGACAAACCGATGGATTTTCCCCATTTGAAAATGTCATCTAAATCATTCTGAAAAGCTTTTCAATCATCAAGGTGATTAATTTTAAATAAAAAGCTTCATAATAACATCTGAAAAATATAGAAGACGGAAATACGACATATTTGGAGAGCTGACATATGGAGCTATTTATAAATACTGAAAAAAGGATTCGCGAGAAGTGAACTCTTTGTGTCACGCCCGAGGAGACCATAAAAGTATAAAAGAAACAGGTTTTAAGCCATGTGAAAATCAATAAATAATGTGTTAAAAGCTCGAGGAATATATATTTAATGCAGCAAAAAAGGCATAATTTTAGCATATTTATTTTTATCAATTCTCAATTATATAAATAAACAATATAAAAGTATATTAAATAAATAATTAAGCCCACCTAATGCAAAAGTTCTGACTCCGCCACTGCAGTATGCACTATTCTGCACTAAGCAAAGAATAAAATTATAAGCGTGATTTAATATAATATTATAACATATAAACACACTATAAAAAAAAATAGAAGGTATCGAACTTTTATGCTTATAAAAAAATTCTGACTTTGAATTTTTTATATTTTCAACTGTTATTGTAATAATATATTAGGAGCTTTATATAAAATTGTCAAGCTTTTTGACCCAACGTATACAATTTATTGATATTTATAGAAAAAAAACTAAAAAAAATTGGAGACTGAATATATGTCCGTAAACATCTCAGAAAATGTCAAAATATTTTGAAAATTGTATGGTCTATAGAAAATAGTAATATAAACATTCAATAAAAATGTCATGTTTTAAATGGTCCTTTGTTTTAGAGTTACACCAAAAACCAAAATTGATTTTGTCAAAAACCTATTTTGCGTAAATATTCCCGTTTTTTCTTAATTTTTATTTTGTTTTTCCCTGCACTTCTAAAAACTATTGCCTATTGTGAACTCCTTAAAAACTGTTCCTTTATTAATATATAATAAATATAATATAATACGGGTCGTGGTCGGCAGTGCATAACGCGTACACACACTAAATATGAATGGGGTATTCCCTATTACAATAAGCATAATGATTTGCCTATATAAACCTCCTAAAAATTGACAGTTCAGAACCATCTAAATGTAAATACCACGGTTAAAATATAAACATATTTGTTCTTTGGCTTTATGGCTCATTAAGTCATAATTTATCTTTTATAATATATCACTACTCGCAGTATCACAGAAAAAAATTAATTGGCAGTACGGCGGTAAGTGGTAACCAACAATGCATATAAATAACAGTTTTGAAATTTCACTCCGTTTTAATATAAATCCACCACTCTAGCACAGTATTTATACGTGCGCAGTCACCCTTACACACGGAAACATTTATTTCCGTTTTCGGATGAAAAATCGGACGAATATAAGAGATTTTATTTATATACACTCGGAGCACACATCACTTGGAACGTGGCTACTATATATCCCTATATCTATATATATATAATAATATGTATATTAAAATTTGACTGTCGGACATCTCAAAAGAATTACAATGTGAAAGCAATATGTATACGCGTTGAAATCTATCTATATTGAAATTACCATGACTGGTGTGCAATTTACATTTGATACTGCGTTCCAGAAAAAAAAGTTCATTACTGTAACAAAAAAATAAATATTCCGGTAGGTATAATCAGCAGTCTAGGGTTGAATATGTTTTCTTATTTTATTTTTTCTATACGCTTATTACGGTAAGGTATATATAAAATATTATATATTATACTGCAGTGAGAGTGAATAATAATCGTTATCGTTTATTTAAAACCGTGGATGCGAGTATTGCAAATAACTATATACCTTTGCTCAGTATAATAATGAGTGTAAAAGATGAAAATAAAATAATTTTCTCTCGAATCGAGTATGGGTGCAATGGTGCATATTATTATTATGATTAGCCATTAGGTATCTGTATCGATAAAGGCCACAGAGGCAGGTCCATATTGTAATATTTTTAGAAATATTCTAAATTTAGCAGAGTATGTGCCTCTATTTGAGGGTTCTGACTTTCCGAGTCCATTATTTTTACACGGAGATGAAAAAAGTTCAAGCGCACATTACTACCTGCACACACGTTCAACAATTATCATGTACACATTATTGTGTGTGAGTTATTTTTTTTTCTGTTATCCATTCGTAGCGAATACAATCTAAAATGCACTAACGTTTTCCAAGCTAATAACTTGGGGGGAAGGGCGGGGGTTTCGAGATGTGGTCCGTAAAGCATTAAGAAATTAATATGAAACTTACCGCACAAATTGCATATTACAACGCTTAAAAATTGAATTGAAAAATTGAAAACTAATTAAAAAAAGGTGGGTAAGTGGATGTCGCTCTGCTGTACAGTAAGTTACAAGTGGGTCACTGTAATGGATGGTGTTAAATTTGAATTCAATGATACAATATCATTGTATAAGAAAAACGATTCTGAGCGAAAACGGTCAGTCAGCCTATGATATTACCAAGTATATTTGATGATATTATTGTAAATAAAGTAATTTATATATAACCTATTTACGTGGAACCTTGTTTTCAATTTTCAATCCTTAGCTACAAGAGTTGAACAGAATGTTACATTTTTAATTACAAAATAATTATTACATTTTAAATTTGATAAATTATGTCAAAATTTGAACTTTAAATGCTTATAAAAAAAAATTGTGCATATGTATTTTCAATATTTTTCAATTGCTATTGTAAAAATATATCAGGAGCCTTACATAACATTTTCACGCTTTTCTACCCAACAAATACAATTTTATTGATATTTATAGAAAAAAAAAAAACTAAAAACAGCTCAAAAAGAGTCAAATTATTTTTAAAATTTTATCGTGTATGAAAAATTCTAATATAAACATTCAGTGAAATTTTCAAGTATCTACAGTCATACGTTTTTTAATTACAACAAAATAAGAAAATCGTTACACGAGAAATCGAGTGAATATCAAATGTTGTAAAAATATGAATTTCAAACGCTCATAAAAATTTAATTTGACTTTCTCGTAGACATTTTTTTGTTGACAAAGATAGATAAACTTATGGATAATCTTGTATTACATTTTCAAATCTTAGATTGAGAAAGAAAAATTTTTATGAATTCTCAACTCAAAATAATTTGCTAATTTTCGTGATTTTTTTCGTATTTTGTCAATATTTGAACTTTAAATGTTTATAAATAAAAACTGTGACTAAGGATTTTTAATATTTTTTAAATGTTGTTGTAACAATATAATAGGAGCCTCGTATTAAATTTTCAAGATTTTTACACTACAAATAAAATTTTATTGATATTTGTAAAAAAAAAACTAAAAAAAAAAATGGAAACTAAAACTTTATTTCCTAATAAAAACTGCGATGGTTATATCGGCAATTGTTGTTTTGTATCTTGACAAACTTGAAACTTCGTTTCGAGTCAACCGAAGTCATAAGAGCAAACATAGTACACTATAAAAATATAAATATTAATAAAATAAATGATATACCATGTTTTTAAGGAACTTAAGCTAAGTTTTTATTACATTTTATTTATTCTTATATAACATACCCGCAATGTGTCATATTATTCTGGTAACTGGTGGCGAAGTTTGTTACCGGTGGGATTACTGATGGACAGTGTTGTAAAGTATCTTGAGTAAAAGTATTCAAATATTTTTTTCTAATTGAATACTTTTTTATTTTGAAGTATTTGAATGATATTATTAAGTACTTTATTTCCCTATTGAATATTTTATGAATACTTATGTTTTATTCGTTTAATTCCTAATTTGTTTCTATTTATAATCTTTGTTAAATAAAAATACTGTGCTCCCGTGTTTATCCTTCGACTTTATAACAATTTTATACTATATATATTTATAATTTATGGACAATTCGATATCGGTTTTCGTCGATTAACAACTTAACTAAATGTTTTTTTCTCTAGGAAATAGTTTATCGTTGACGACGATTGAAACGGTACGTCAGTTACAAAATATATAATATATATGCAATAGCCAATAAGCTTTTAATTAGCAGCTATACTTTATAATTAACTATATGAGAATATTATTACTAATTATTAGTACTACATATTATCTACCAAAAAAAAAGTTATCAATTATCATTATCGTTTATCTTCGACGACGATTCATGACGGTATGGTATATCCAAAATCCAAATGCATAGGTATAGCTTTAAATTAATGTATAATATAACTCTGTAGAGAAAAGTTCAATGTTGTGGTGCAACTGTGATTATCACTAAAAAATAACTAACTTGACTGATCGGAATTTTGTTTATAACAAATTATTTCACAACTAAATAGACAGAACTACATTTTTTTGTATTTGAAGATTATTTTAAATACTACTATTTATAGTACTTGGGTGGTAACTATTTTAAATACTTTATTTTAAAAGTATTTTTTACAGAACTGCTGATGGGAAATTTATTGTTAAGTCACCGTTTCGAGATTTTCTTTGTGAGCTGGGTAGACCTGCGGCAGTGCTTCAGCGGCGGTGTCGACGGCGAATCGGCTCGATAATCATCGTCGTCATTGACTTTTTCCGTCTTGATCTGTATTGTTGTCGTCGTCTTATATTTCTGCGTCTTCGGTTTCTCTGACTTGGGGTCGTTGTCAGTTGAAGAGCACGACTCACTTAAAATGAGCTTTCCCGAGTGTGCACCGGAATATAGTATAACACGTCGCGTGTTCTGGTTGGCACACTGTATCACTATGTCTGATGTATGAAAAACGCATCACCATTCATCTATGTGTGTGTGTTGACGCATTGCGATGGTGTGTTTTCCACTTGTTTACTTTGATTATTTCATTCAATGGATTTACTGGGTTTAGATTTTTACAACTATCGTGTCTGTGGTTGATGGCCCTGAGAAAGCCATTTTAGTGTACCTACTATACAGTCGTTTCTCGTTACAAAATTCTAAATCAATGTACCTTGTGAGATTCTGGAGTTTAAAATCATCAAAAATCCACCCACAGCCCAAGAGGAACACTTTGGCTGTGACCTGCAAGCCGCACAGCGTGTAAGCTCGAAGGCCAAGTCGGTGGAACTTGCAGGTTTTGATACACGCATCAGCAACTGAATGCTGAGATTTATATTACAGGAGAGAAAAAAAATATTAATAATAAGATAGACTTTAAAGTTATCAGGTGACTATATTTTACATAACAATCAAATAAATGAATAATAATATTGGCAGTTTATACTTTGACAAGTGAATTATTAAGTTTTGGCGCACGGCAGATGCGCAACAAAAAAATAGTATTTTAATAATTTTGGGCACATGATAAGTGCATAATAACAAAAAAATAAAACATAATATATAATCGTGGGGGGCACGTGGCAGGTGCATTTTTCTATGGTTTTAAGACATAGGGCATTTATAAAGTGTTCCCCTTGGGCTGTGGGTGGATTTTTGGTGGTTTTAAACTCCAGAATCTCACAAACTATACTGGGTCATATACTTGCACGTCCAAATAACTTAGCCAAAATCAAGATTCAATTTGATAAAACAAGTATATATGCATATTTACACAAAAATTATTTCTAAAATATTTAGTATTTCTATTAATAAAACCAATCATATTATAAGATTTATTTATTCTAATTTTATGATTAATTTTAAAATAAACATTACATATTAAAAATAATTGATTTAATTGACTTCAGTAAGACGAATAAGATAAATTATACAATTATAGGATTTTTACTATGTGTAAAATCATCAGCAAATAATACTTTTTTTATAAAATTATATATCAATGACCAGAACAAGCCATTAATAAAATATTAAAAATAGTAAAGGACCTAAATGAGGGCCTGACAAGACAGGATAATAGTCACTAATCACAAAAGAAAATATTATGTGCATTAAAATCTCTAGTTATCACATTTAGGTACTTATCATTCATTGTACTGTGCACCATAGGCGCAACTAGAGCTTATATTTTGGGGGGGCTAAAAGTATTAGACACACGAACCCGCAGGGGCTACGCCCCCACACCCCTGTATCCACCATAATTTACATTTATAATACATAATATACAAATAATATACAAATTTTATCTTATTTTAATACAATATTCTATTTGGTCCAGATACTAAATCACCTAGATCATCATTAAATGTGTCTCCGGAATTGTTGTGAATGTCAGCATTAGAATTATCTGTAGTCTCCGAAATTAAAATAATGTCGTTAGATGCACTTGTAGTTGTAGAATTATCAATATTATTTTGATCATTTTCTGGTGTACTTGTCGCCGTTGTCGGAGTATTAGATTTAGACTTATTGAATTTGAAAATGGTAAAATTTCACGTTTTTACATATTAAATAAATTGAATAAAAAGTAAAAAAAAATTATTTATTTATAATAAGCGTTAAAATAATAAGATTTCACTTTTTAATAAAAGATCCACGTCCCACGAGGTTGATAATGAATAAAATATAATCAGAATAATTCAAATAATTCTTTAATACGATAGATTCATGATAAAAGTAATAAAATACGGGCAACAATGTACGGGCGTCGGTTACCGTGTTGACATGTTGTAAAACTGTACCAAACGTGTACACACTGTACAACAGTCAACAATATTCATGACGGACTCAAATGTTAGTTGATAGAGCTATGGACGAAAATACGAAGTCATGTGGAAAAACCACTGTTATACACTTTCTATAGTTACACTGAATAACAAATAATTTTCAAACTTCATAATTATTTCGTTTAAATATTGAGATTAAAGATGTAGATCAGGGGCGGACAGGCTCCTCCAGAGCGGCACGGTGATTTTTTTTCAAGCGGCCCATCGCCCATAAACTATTGTCTAAGGTCTTTTTTTTGTGACATCCACGGCGTTGCCGAAACTGCTTAAGCATTATATTGACATATTTTCTAAGGCAGTGTTTCTCAACCATGGGATCCCTTTGTTTTTCCGCACCTCCTTTACGTTTTTTTGTTTCATCAATATTCATGATTGCTCTCTTAATATAATTTTTTTAATTTTTTAATTTCCGGGGTAGATATTTGGTTCTAAAAGTTTTACAAAATGTAACAATTAGGGATGTTTGATGTAACCAAAAGTTAAATGAGGATTAATAAAATACAGAAAAACACTAAAACTTTCTACTCAATTTTCAAGCCTTAATTATTAAAATTGAATGTTATATGAATTTTCAAAAACTGCCACTATTATATCTTTCTATATAGTTATTTCTAATAACTAATTAACGATAGTGAAATATCATAAAATAGGGTGAATAGAAACAAATGTAAATGAAAATTTTGTAACTTTGATGTCCACCATATGTGCTATCAATAGGTATATTTCTTTTATATTATTAATCGACAATCGTCAACCAGTACAAAAGTATATTTTCTTTCTGTGGCGTACAAATACTAAAAAGCTACATAGGTATCATAATTCTTTTTACTTTTTATAGTGTTCAATAAAACAATATTAAATATTTACTATTTATAATGTTTAGTTATCCATAATTTTAAATAAAACACTTAAGAGTAAAAAATATTTGAAATTTTCTATATAAACTTTAAAGTTTTTCTCTTTTTATTACTGAAGAATCTCAATATATAATATAACTCAATAGTAATTTATCATGTAAATAAAATTATATTTTATATTATAGTTATAATTAAAATACATAAATTATAATTGAATAACATAAATAACAAAAGGTAGAGTTAAATTATTATTTATTAATAATAATCTAAAAATGTTACGCTTGGATGCAAAGCCTTGGTTTTTATCAGCATTTTTAATCAAATACTATAGAAAAATATAAAATATAACGTGATCATAGAGAAATATAAAAATATGAATTAAGAAGAATTCAATTTAAAAACGACAAAATATTATTCAGGAAATTAGGAAAATTTATTTGTGGAAACAACACACAGTGGGATTCAAAATTCAAATAGCTAATAGGGGATTTTAAACCATTTAACCAATTTTTAATAATGATAATAGATTAAAATGTATAGGCCTTATAACAATAACTTTACTGTCTTTGCAATAAATAATAATAAATTATTTAAAAATTGATTTGATTTACCTAAAAAGCTGAGGTTATGATCGTAAACATTGCTTCGAAAGTAATCTTTCAACTTGACAATACAAAATACAAATGAACTAATATTTATATTTCATATAATATCACAGACGACAGTGTTGTTAGTCGCGGACGAAAACAGTATATTTTTAAATAATATAACAATAATAATACATCGAATTAATAATATAATATATATTATAGATAACACAACTACGGCGCGGCGGCAGCGTAATTTCTATTTATATAAATACCTACTGTTTCGTATGTTTCTTAGAAAAGCAAAATATAATTTTAGGTACGATTATTAATTATTATCGTATTGACGTATTATTTATGTTACATTCTATAGATTTTAAATTAATCAAAAACTGATAAACTCTTATTATAATCTAAAAATTGTAATAAGTTACTTGTGCAACCAAATTGTTCGGCCCTAGCCGGCCGGCCCCCCCATAATTCCATTATTCGACCGGCCCATCGGGAAATTTCCCGATCTCCCGATCTGCCAGTCCGCCCCTGATGTAGATGATTATTTTTAATAAATATTTTATCACAAAAATCATAAAATCCCGATATTCAATATTTTTTATCAGAGGGGACTATGAAAATATTTAGGGGGGCTAAGCCCCTCAAGCCCCACCTAGTTGCGCCTATGCTGTGCACTGTAAATAAAACATTTGTAAAACACAATGTGTCGAGTGTGTTCAAAAAAATTTAAATCATCCTGCAGTATATTATTTAGCCATGAGTACCGGCAACGTACTTACAGCTAGTGTGACACTTTTTACAATGGCACATTTCGAGATTATGATATTGTTTGTAACAATTGATATTGTATACATTGTAATTTTGTTGCAAGGCCTTATTTTAACTAACCTAGGTTTAAATTATGCACCAATACGAGGATTATATATAACGACGATCGGAAAAGCCCAGTATCTGCAGAGTATACCTTGGTCAATAGTTATATTTTGTTCCTTCATTCCTTGATGGTGAAATTTCAACATTTATATGTATGGGGAGGGGAGAAAATTAAATAGGACCCGGACGAAAACATTTTAAAAACAACCCTGAAAGCTTATATTTTGATTTATTCGAGTTTACACATTCTCAGGGTCAACATTTTAAATATTAGACGACTTTAAATCAAATATTGTATTATTAACAATAATAAACCATTGATCGAGCGGACTTATACGAAATCGAATAATAATAATAATAATAATAATTAAAATTAATATAATATGTAATAGTATGATATGCTGTACGAAATATAAAAACAGTATACGACCGTAGTCCAAACTGCGGGGAGAGAAGTACAGAAGTGTCGTTCTTGGCTCGCTGCAATAATCGATTCGCTATCGTTACTCTCACTGTCGGAGCATGGTTTGAAATCGACTTTTGGTATTGAACGAAGTATTGAAGATTAAAACGCCTCTGAGGTGATGGAGAAACTGAACCAAAATATTTTGTGAAATGTGAATAATGTACTATAGTTGTATATTAAAAATTGATTGTATGTTTTGACTTGACTTAGACGTAGTGATGGTATCAGGTGGAAAATGGGATTTTGTTACGAATTCGTATAAAAATTGTTTTCTACCGAATTACTTTACTCGTACAATACGAATACTAATAGTTAATGATGTTACAGGAATTGTAGGGAGCTATTTGTTTTTAAGTAGGCACGCACTTTTAAGCATTTTTTTAACCACTTTTTACGACACTATTAAATATTATTACGCTTTATACTCGTGTCTCGTATTATATTTAAAAAAAATGTTTATGAAAAAACCTGAAGCATCGGTTTATAAATGTGTAGGCTGTTTTGTGGCACTGCCTATAACTTTATAATATTATAATATTGTTAAATATCAAAAATATAAATACTTTTTGAAATAAAATTAAAAATGAATTAAAAATAGATGCAAGTACTCAATTGGATAGCTCGGTATTTCGATTGGAATATTATGAAATATAAAATTAAATAAAATTAAAGTTATAATGGTTTTATAAATATTATTCGTAAGATATAACTGTGGCATTATAAGTACAACGATTATAATAATTAATTATATTTTTTTCTGCGGTCGAGTTTGCTTTCAACTTCCAAGTGTTATTTATTATAGTTTTATTAATTATGTTTACAATATATTTGATGCACAAAGACGGCAAAGAATCATTCCGTCATAAGAAAATAAATCATTTGTTATGACTTATGAGTTATGACTAATGAATATAAACACATAATATCGGTAATACAATTAATAGCAATTTCGAATTTTGGTTAATATTGAAAAATACCAAGTGGGAATCCCAATGAAATGTATTGATAATAAAATAAAAGCCATGTAGGTTATACAACTATAGTATGATTGATTCTCTATGTCTATCCCTAAGCTTTTTTGAAAAAAATATATTTATATCATCAAAACCTGGATATTTTGTATTTTTAAAGCATTTACCATTCTCTTTGTACCTATACGTTTAAAATTAGGTATTAAAAAAAAATGGCTTAAACAATCTAAAAAAAGCGTGTACCCACGTTGACGATTCGCTGTTTCTATTCGTTTATATTTTAGTTCAAACCCTAAACATATTGACTAAACTATATCCTAAGTATATAGATTTTCCACAAATTTTTCTGCTACTCATTTTGAAAAACGCATAATAATTCGTATTTGTTGAATAGATATCCCCTTGAGAAACAAAATGCGAAACTTCGTTATTGGATAAATTCAAAACGTCGTCGGAATCTAACGCCAAATTCAATTTTGCTCATCTCAGCTGATTGTGATACCCATTATAGCTGGCTGCTGATAGTATAAATCGCTATGAGCGTCGTCAAAAAGCCGTGTCCATTGATCCGGCTCGCGGTAAAGGGCGGCCCGTCGAGTGCCGCCCGTTAGCTGCTGGATGGATCGCGGGCGCGCGGTGGCCGGTGGGTCACGATACGGTGGGTGGCCGGGGCGCGCCGCGCGTCCCTTCGCCAACGCCGCGCCGCGCCGCTGACGCTCACACGTCGCGCCGGGCGGCCAGCACAGATACGCACGCACACCTGGAATCGCCCGAGCGCACGCGGAATTCGCGAACCTACGACATAGTACTAGGTATATACATACGCGCCGACAACACGTACGCTTCGCGTATACGTCTGTACAATATATACACACGCACACGTCACGTACGCGCGCGTGATGTGTCGCCCCGGCGGTCAGTAGTCGGCGGCGCGCCACGTGCTCTCTACACACGACGCTCTGCGCTCCGCGTCGTACGCGTCCACCGCCGGGACGTGCGACCGCATTACGCGCTCGCGCGCCGTGCACACCACGTGCTGCACGCCATTCACGCGATCGCGCGCGCCCACTTGCACACGCGCACTGGTACGCAAACACACGCGTGCGCGCGCGCTACCCGCACCGGCCATATTATCACTCGTATTCGTGACGTCTTTATCGGTAAGTTATTTATACGTCATTATCAGTGTTGTTATTATTACTATTTGTTGTTGTTGTTATAGTCCGTACACACTGAAGGGGGGGGGACTGCAAATGTATAGGGATGGGTTGACTTTAATTTTCATAAACTCTAATTCAAATTAGAACTTTGTTTATTTTTTCGATCTCATGGATTTTATTGATTTTTCATGAACTTTCAAATTTTAAATTTAATTTATTAATCCATTATAATTTTAAATAAAATGATGCATAAAAATAAAATCATAGGGTATAACTATTTATATTTTATAAAATTAAAATTATATTTATTTAATCGATGGTATATCAAACTTGATTTCTCAAACTGTTCAAAATATTCGATTTCGAGTATTAATTTAGAACGAACTTTGAACTGTTTAAATTTCTCAAAGTTTACTTTGTTTGAGATCGGAAGTTCGAGAACCCGGCTATAGCAAAAAGTAATATAACAGATTAAATTTTAAGAAAACGTGGCAATATTATAATTGTATATTTGTATGATAAAAGTTAATCGTAGAGTCGACGGTCTTACATTTGATTTTAATCTTAAAAATATAAATACTATAGCAGTGTGTAAAGTATACAATTGTTTTATCAATAAACATGAAATTGTTTTTTGTTTTTAATTTTGATTCCTTTTTAAAATCTTGTATAGTTACAGGTTGGTATAATCGATGTAAACGTATTATACTAGGGTACGTACATTTTCAATATACCTGATTAATTTTTGATTTTAACTTAATGGATTCACACTGCAGATAATAGATATGAATTTAAAAAGTTAGAAAAAATTAACTTTCTACTAATTAATCACCACATTTGCATACTCATAAGTCATAATCTACCATATATTTATAAATGTTATGCCTATATAAAGAATTAATATTCGTTTTTGTAAGATTAATTTTTATAGGCCATTTTAATTTTTTTGTTTTGATTTTTACTTATACTCATTCAAGTAATCAAGTTATAGAAACTGAATAAACCTTTTAGATTGGCCGTAGCCCTCGTTTTATTTTAGCTGTGTACCTACCTAGTCAAAAAAAGGGTTTACCAAACAAAATAAGACGTTGTTAGGATTATTACTATACCGATATAATAATAACCAAAAACCTTTTACTAATTTGACCATAGTTGTTTTAAAAGTTGATCGTAATACATAATATGAATACATGTTACAGTGGCGTACATTCAATTGTCTTATGGGGGGGATTAAATAATATTATTTATACATGTTTATCAGAGTGCTCCATCCAATGCAATATATTTTATCAAAGACAAAGACCATTGTTGTTAAAAGAGTTCACACTTATTTTTGTAATAATACTTTTTTGTTTCTTACCAACAACTGATGTTTTAATAGGAAAATTATAATTTAAAGCAGGTTTCCATATTTTGTTTAAAATATCTGCCTTTTCATTTTGTGACAACAATTTGTTTGTATAACACGCAATATCAAAAATGTCAGTAATTTAAGTATCATTTAAAGTAGGCTCTGTGATCGGAACTGGTGAGGATAATGGCGTGGTTGATGGGAAATCTGGTGTATGAGTTTCTGAAAAAGATAGATGTGGCGATGATATACCCGGCAGAGATTTTGAAAAAAAAAATTAATTTTGGGCTGTTTTTTTTCGGCCATAACCACTGTATATTTACTGAAAGTTTACACTGTTAATACGTTTACGGTTTACCTACGTATTTGTATATTCTTGGTTACATTATGTCGTCTAATTCACCAATAAAAAAATTTATGCATTAAGAATATTTAAGACTAGGTTTAAAAAAATTAAATCATAAATTTACTTACCTTAATCTTTTAGATAACTATTGCAGTATTGCAGGTAGTATATTTGATTGATATAATTTAAAATACGAGTCACGACTGTACACTAAACACTGTCACGAGTACACTGAACAATTAGATTACGACACTGAACATCGGACGTTTGGACAATCGTGTATATTATTATAATAAGATATATATTAATAAACAAAAGATAAGGGATAAAGTTATAAATTAAAATAATATTTCGATGAGGCCGTATGCGCCATGCGGGTACGCCATTACAAAAATAGACACACACACACACACACACACACGGGCGCAGCACAGAGACAATTTACTAATAATGATAAACAATATTTAATATCTACACAAAAATAGTTTTTATGTAAATAATAAACATTTATTTGTATCTCTACCTCCTCGGACGAAAAATTAATATTTTTGTGATTCATTAAAACTTACAAAATCCTTAATTTTATTTACATGATGACATTCTCAAGACATTTTTATATTTTTTTTTTTGCCCTAGGGGGGGATTTATCCCGACCCCCCCCCATTTGTACGCCAATGACATGTTATATGGAAATGGTAATCACTAAATAGGATGTATAGTATAAATGTGTTAAATGTATAATATAATATATAGACTTGGTTACAAAATTGGCTAAACACAAAGGGAAACTACAACGATTTGGGGGGAAAGTCCCCCCCGCTGGATCCGTCACTGCTGCTAGCGTAAAATTATCATAAAACATTTTAATACTATTTGCAATATTATATTGTATACTGAATAGTGAGCTTTATCATACTATTATGAAATATAATATATAGGTGCGCTTGCCTTATACGAGTCGCGACTTTTCAAATTTAGCCAACACGTATATACACAATAAACCATTTATATAAAACTTAACCGGATTGACTTTTATTCAGGATTCATGACACGTAATTAATAAAATTGTATAACGTATAATTATACACATGTTTATGAACAAAATGGTTTGAAATTCACCTGGATAGTATAATGTACTTACGATAAAACTAAAAGCTGTCCGGTCAACGATTCCTTTATTGGGCATTCTTCTCGACTAGCTCAGCTCGACGCAGGGTATAACGTTATGTTTATAGTAAATATTACATTGATGGCAGGTACAGCTGTAAAATATACATCTAATATCAATCATAATATTAGGTATAGCAGGTACCTATTATTATATTATATACCTGATATTTTATTCGCGTGCAACAATAACATGTCCCATGTAAGCTTCATAAAATCGCAAGACGGTGAAATCTATGACGATAAACCCAGTTTTTTCCCCTCGAACGTCGGAATCGTTATTTTTTTCGTAAGCGGTGATTGATCAGCTGATTCCAAATAATAATAATAATAATAATGTATAACACTGGGTTTCCAAGAGTCGGGCTTGGGAGTTGAGTATCCATTTAGGAACATTATAATTATTATTATCTGTGGAGTAACAACCACGCTGACCTGCAATATAATATACTCTGCAGTAGTGCAGTCGTGCCAACCGTTCCTTAACTTTTACAAATGTTAAAATAAGTTAAAACCATAGACGTCATATAAATAATATAAATATTTATTTGTCCATGGCAAAAACTTACTATTGTTCATTCCACGTTTGGAATCACCACAAATATAAACTCATGGCTAAATATATTTAGCCATGTATATACTACTATACTTAGTATTATAGTACGTGACTGTGTAAATCTCTGAAAATTAAAAGCTGTAAATAAAATATTATAACTTAGTGCTTAGTACGAACATGTCATAATTGTTTAGTTACCTATGTTAATATGTTCATTTTATTAAAACGTTAAATAAAATATCTTAAATTGTGAACGTAAAGAATTTATGTGTACAGATATTAATATATTATACATTATATGCGAATTGGTACATCAAATCAAATGTCAATGCTCCGTCAGTACTCATGTATTATGTTCACTTACCTACAGGTACGTTTGTAGTTAATAATTATTAATAAATTGGATCAATATTAATTTTAAGTACTATTTAGTAATTATTTTTTTACCGTACACAATCCAAACAAATTGAATTAAAATTAAGATCGTCTTAATACCTAGGTACTCAAAAACTTAAAATAAGTAATAGTAAAAATTAATGAGATCTATACGGGAAATTTATTTTATTTTATACGTTTTATAAATTTGAATATTCTGCTCTTATATCTTAACGTAGGTATAAACGTTGTGCTATAAAAGTATATGTTTACTAAAATAAAAAATGTATTTACCTACTTATAAAAAATGCAAGGCTGGGCATCAACGAGTTAAAAAGTTTAAGTTAAACTAAAATTAACTTTTTAACTTTTCATTTTAAGAAGTAAGTTTAATTTATTTATTTTGTTTTTAATTTTATTATATTTCACTATTTCAGTCTATTTCGTTTTCATGTCAAAAAATATGTATCGTAAATTGTTAAAAGTTAAAAATGAATATCATTCGAATCTAAATTATATGGAAATACTGTATGAAGTATAAACACTATATCCTATAATTTAGTTTTGGGTTGGAAAAAAATTAAGTACGCTAGCGTTGCATAAACAAATTAACTTTTTTTAAACTTCATAAAGAGTTAACAAAAAGTGTGTATTTACTTTTAACTTAACTGAGTTAACCTATAGTTAAATTAGCTTTCAACTTTTAACTTTTTGTTATTGGTGCATATTATAAACTTAACTTAACTGAGTTAAAAAAATCATTAACTTGCCCAGCCTTGAAAAAATGTATGTGTAATGCATCTTATATATTACAATAGTAGGTAGTATTTTTAGATAATATACTGAAAACAATAATAATTAATAAAGATTTCCATAATAAATCTTCCCTGTGAACTTATATTCTATACAAATATTGAGCCTAATTTGAGCATTACTAATGCTGATTAGACTCATTTGGTCGGTAGCCATACTATATTGAAAGACACCGCGTCCCTCCACATAATCCATAAAGTATAAGCACAGAATAGAATAATATATAAGTATAAGTCTAGACAAGATTCCAAGATTGGATAACCCCGCATAACTTAGAACTTGGGAGGTATATGCGGCAGTTGAAATAGCATTATCATGATATTAATATTATAATATTATCGATGAATTTGAAAACCAACTTAGAGATGAGTCCATGTAAATAAAAACATTAAAATAATATAAATAAATGTTTTTCAACAGTGGTTTCACAGTATTGGTTTTACAATGATGACTTGTGTCACGTGTACATTATTTTGTTTGTGTTTGTTGTCACAATTTATGTGCACCAATTACATTTTATGTGTATGGATGAACTAAAAATAAAACTGCATAATATCATAAATTACTTCAATCATGATTTTTGTTTTTTTTTTTTTTTACTTAACAAAAGAGTACTTACTTACAATCTGTGATTATACGACACAATAAGTTTATTATTCATCATAATAATATACACACAGTCATACAGATGAACAATGATGTTATAAGTTATAACCATAGTCTATAAGTACTAATGTACGATGAGGAGACGAGGAGGGAGAGACTGTGCAGCGATAGAACCCACGTGTTTTTAATTCGTATTATTATGATAAGATATTATAATATTATCGTGATTCGTGACATAACCGCAATTGTGCTTATAATGATCTTTTTGTATACTAATATACCAATGCGCTCGGTAATTTTCATGATTGTTATACCAATAATTGTCCAATTGCAATAGATAATAGACATTGGTACTTACCTAATTTAAATTTAAAATATGCCATAAATGACATTTATTTTATTCAATACTACATTAACAATTACTTTACAAACAAAATAATAACATATAATAACGAAAACTTATAAAATATATAATAATAATAATAAATGACAACTATATAATATAATATAAAAGTATCTAATAGTTTAATTACTGTGTTACCCCATATTATAAAGTATTATGCAATGCAACGAACCAATTAGGCTGATAAATAGCTTGCGAAAATTAAAACTCGATTTCGTGTGTATCGCTCAAATTCATACTAGTGCGCGTATGTTGGCTAAAATTATGTTTCATAAAAGTCCTGATACCGTTACATAATCTCAACTCCAATAATCAGCTATAGAAATTTTAAATAAAAAATATTCAACTTTATAATTAAATCTCTCTCGGTAATCCATCGATCAATATAAAATAAGTTTTAAATTTTAAATTTTTTTAATAAACATAGTTTGTGTATCATGCGTATTAATGTATTATAATCCAACGTTGGTGGAATTAGATTGGACACAAACAAAATATATTGTTTTAAACCTGAAGGTAAAACTAAAAGGTAAGAGCAATAATTATTGATCTAAAAA
Source organism: Sitobion miscanthi (assembly GCA_008086715.1). NCBI lineage: Eukaryota > Metazoa > Arthropoda > Insecta > Hemiptera > Aphididae > Sitobion > Sitobion miscanthi. The sequence goes on from CM017797.1 coordinate 3,041,481, forward strand.
TACAAATTTCCAACTGGTCCATGCGCGTAAATATTTCCGGCCAGCCACGTGTTCTGTGACTATTAGTGTGTTAATACTATACAACGTGATTCATGGGAAATCGGTGTACGTACAGGGTAATAGTGTCCAAAAATAAACAATTTTCCGAGAAAGATGAGATCGACATTTTGCGTGACGTTCTCTTTGCAGACGTTTTTTTTTTTGTAACGAAAATTTTATTTTTACGAGAAGCACACGCGTGCAGTCTATAAACGGCTACAGGGATCAAATATAAAATCATAACGGGTATATGTTTCATTTTTAGTTAGCGAAATCAGTCGGTATGTAAATAGGCGCATTGATGGGGGGGGGGAGGGAATGGTTTGGATGGGCTCAGCACCCCCGGCTTTCAAATTAGCACCCTCATGATTTGCGCTCCTGGGTGTGCAACTTTTATTTCTAATATTTGCTCTCAGAGTAATAAATCTGGTCTGGAACATATATGTATTGTATAGGTACTTAACTCCTAAATTTCTGATATGAATAAACATGAAATCGCATAAATTATACACATTTTATAACACGCTTCAAGGCCATTTTAAATATTAACTGGTTAAAAAAATACAATTATTTTAATATTTAATCTATAATAGAATAATATTATGGTACAGTGGTCTAGGGAGGAATTTAGCAAATGCCGCAAACCTAAATAAATTGCATACAAGTAGCACCGAACATCTCTCTAAAAATAATATACCTACCACAAACCTAGACTTTTTTCAACTAAACTATAAGTAATATAATTTAAAAATAAATTACAGTGGAACCTTAAAAAGACGAACTAAATGCTGTTTCCTTGCCTAATTTAACTTAACCCAATCTAACCTTTGTAAGTCGAAAAAAATTAATTTTCCTGGAATTTCGACTTTTGGAGGTACCATCGATTTACTGTAATATTATAAAATAAAAACATTATATTACATAATATTCGGAAAAATTTAACTCGACCCGGTCATTATATCATCAAATATTATTATTTTTATTATTTTCATTATTAGTTGTAATTACTAATTGATATTGTATAACCTTTATTAGATAAAGGATTATATTTAAATAATCATATATTTTTATGATGACATGTTTATATTTTTAGAGTCTCGCCTATCTACAAAACAAGGCTATTATCCTTAGGGATAGACACAGTGTAACAAATGACATACACTATGTAAATAACCCTATACACCGCTAAATAAATAAAGTATTATTATGGTAATTTTATAATGATAATATGCATTATCTACAGTTATCAATAACACAATAATTCGTACACTGAAATGATAAAAAAAAAAATCGAAAACAATCGGAAAATGGTCCGTTTATTGTACGTTTGCTTTGCAGCTAAATATTCCACATAACCATTTTAATATTCGTTTTGCCACACAATTCTCTATTACGATGGGATTTTCAGAAATCGGACTCCAATATTCAGTTGTCCGGCCGATATTATAATATAATATACGATTATGTGAATTGTGCACCGCTGCAGTCAATATTCACGAGACGCGTTTTTTCTATGTCGGTATAGTGTTATAGTATGAGGATTATGAGTCCCAACACGATATTATAGTGCAGGCTAGATACACCATAATAACCCTTTTATATAAAGGAAATCCACGGTCATTATTATTTTTATTGCTACAATATTATGATCTCACGACAAAGCAAATATAAGTATAGAAAACTGATAAAACAAAAATACTTAAACACACATTGACTTGGAAAATTGTACCCACTATATATGGTTAGGTACCTATAGTATTATTGCTCACAAAAAAAATAAATGATTAATGACCATAAATATTATTATTAAAACAGCAGGTTGATTATTGTATCGCAGTACGCACATATTCCTCGCCTCCCTGTTCTGATATGATCTAACCTTAACCCCAACTATCCTATAGACGTTAGAACATGGTAGAGAGTATAATATGGGTGGTAACAGAGTGTATGAGGGGTGAACGTAAAAAAGTGGGATTTTACCGTTTTACCAAAATTAGGACATTACGATCTTAGTAGTTCTTACATAAACTTCGCATTATTATTACTTTTTCGCTTAGCGTGGTGGCGCACAATAGCCAATAAAAATTGATGATCTCGTTAATGTCAGTGGTATATCGTAGTCGTAGATAATATTATTAAAAGCTACTACGGTTACCAAGGTTTCGTTAAAAAAAAACTATTTTTTTTTTTTTGCTAAATTGGAGGAAGCTAGTGATATTTTTTTAAATGATTGCACTTCGTGGGCAGGAGGGATAGTATCACATATGATAGAGACTAGAGCAAGTATCTTAAGTAAAGGAATATCGAGTATCCTGCAATAAACAAATCATACTATATAATATATATTTTTTATTTTTTATCACAAATACACGAACCAGACGAACCAGACTCGAAAAATGTTTACGCATTCCGCTAATTACAATAAGGGAAATTAGTATGACCATCTTAGTTTTTTTTTCGTGGAGGTACTATTTCATCATACAGTTATCACTGTTATGGTATAACTGCCGGTTGGTAATAAAAAACGATATCGGTCGTCCTACAGGTGGATTACACATTAAAAATTCAAAATATTAGACGTTGTTCGAGTGTCATAAATTTTTAATTTCAACAGCAAATCATTTATAATTTAAAATGTTTATTTCACATTCAAAGCATACATCATTTTTGTTGAATATTTATTTTTTAATCCCATTAAAATCCGTCGTATGAAAAAACGCACAAATTATGGTTTAGGTATACCTATATACTTTTACAGTTAAATAAGACTTCGTTTTTATGCACTTATTATAATATTAAAACCAAAACACATTATATCAGAGGTTCCCAACTGTGGGTTACGATTATACTTTTGGTAGGTAGCTTTGAGTTTTTTTATATTTTAATACTATATTCTATTCATATGATACATTGATGTAGTATTGTCCGTGTAACTACTATACTGTACAAATGTACAATGTACTTTGATGTTCAAATTTAGTTTTATCATTGATCATTATCCCCGACGATTACAACTTACAACAGTACCAGTGACGTACAGTGTCTCGCCATAACACTGTCAGACTAAAAATGATTGCAAAAATAGCGATGAATATTGAAACAAAAAAAAGGCCATTAGTATGATGTGGGTTGCCAAAATTTGAAGATTTTCCAAAACGGAAAAGTAAAAAGTTTGGGAACCCCTGCATTCTATTTTACCAAAAACTAAATAGGAAATAATATGATTATCAACTGTTATTGAGTTCAATGAACGTGACGGAATCAACTAAATACTTCATGCTCGTATAATATATTTTTAACGATTTTTAAGACGATCTTCACTATACTTTAAACCTACATTTTAACAACTATATTATAATATATTATTATACTAATACGTAATAATAAATCTGTTTATTATACTATAGTATATTATTATTGTACATGGTGACTCCAATCAATTTCCCGCGATTTCTAGCCCCTAGGTAATGTCACGCCCAATCTTTTGATAAATAACATATATTATGCAACGGCGACGACACACCACAAAGGGTAATGATATTTTAGATTATAAAATAAATAATAATTCACGACGTACCTATATGTGTATAATGCAGGATAGGACGTGATTTCATAATTTGTTTGTATTTCAATTGTTCGTATTATTATAATATTATCGTTATCGTTTTAATGGGCTACCGTATCTCATTGAAATTTATAACTACAATATTCCAGGCTACAGTCCACCCTCTACGGCATATATGATATATGTATAATATTATTATCAATTTATACATAAACTAAAATCCAACATTTATTTAATCAATATAATGTAGCTTGTAGGTATATACTTATACTATTGTACTATGTATCCATGTACAAGTAGGGACGTCTTCGTTTGGTGACTGGCTATTACTATTACTGGCTATTGCTATATTGTGTTAATTAAAAAGCCGCATCTTCCTAAAAATAACCAATGTTTAGTTCGCTGATATATGTAATCAATATTTCGTGAATCTAGTATAATTCTGAATAATAGTTTTAATACAACTCAAAACTTTCCAGAACAAACGCGTTTTAACACTTAAATTGTTTACCTCTTCGTTATAATATTTTTTAATTGAGTAGATTGTACTATTATAAATTATAATATATAGGTACCTAGTTTATTATAGTATAATAAATGGCTATATTACGATATAGTACAAAATAATTTATTTCACTCAGTCGTACACTCGTACTAATGTACCATGTATATTGTATAGTTATGTATGCAAGTATAATATGTATAATACTATAATAGTATACAATTTACTAAAAAAAAACAAGTGAAATCATAACCTATATTATTATATCATGGAGTGTATGACTGATAACAAACGATCGTTTCTTAAATTATTATGACGTTAGAATATCAATTTCGATTAATCTTAATACAATTTTAACTTGTTTGCATATTGATTATTAAAAATTCATCGTAAACGCTGCAGAAATGATGTATAAATATTGTCGAAGGAAATCGGACGTGTTACATTCAAAAAATGCATAGACTTTTGAGCTATAACGTGGTATAATATTATATGATAAGATGAAATAGATAACTTCTGATCGAGAAGGTGTGTAGAACTAGAATTTATGCGTCACATATGTATATTATTGTATTTAAATATATAATCGGTGTATGAAGCGTATTGGACCCGAACGTGGGTGCTATAAAACCACGAGAAATTATAATATATGCCTACCCACAACCTACTACATATTATTATACTTTACCTATGTAAGACTAGCGCCAGAGAACGATTTCGTTGACGATCCATGTATTTATAATATAATATTTTATCGTAATAATAATATAATATCCAAACTTCGTATACCCAAATATTATTACAAGTAGGTATTTATATACATATATGTATCACATAATAATATAATATATATTATACTATTAATAAAGCATTAAGGCGGCATTGATGGTCGCTCGGTGACAATTTTTTCATTATTTACCTATATAGGTACAAACAGGTATAAATGTATAATATAGCCATATCGGTGTAAATATATAATATAATATACGAAATTATGCTATGATGATGAGAGACATTTGTAAAGCGGATTACGAACACTGTTTGGTATACCTACATATGTCTTTTGGTTTGACGGAACATCGGAAAAAGTAAAAAAGAGAAAATGTCTTTCTTAAAAAATAATGAGTGCCGGATACAGGAGCGATGTAAGACCGCGGTGTCAGTGCGGGGAGTTTTGTATTTTTTTAGGGGGGTGGGGTAGTGAACGAAGTGGAGTGGTGGCGGTCGGATCGATATTTCGGCTGCATTACGAGGCAATCTTGAAGGAAAACGCGCGCGAGTAATGAAAAAAAACTAACAGCGGTAGGGAGGGAAAAAAACGACAACGGTGAAAGGGAACCCTTTTTTTTACTGCGTTCGGCGCTTCAACCCTCTCGTTTTGGCACGGGCGATTTTTTGTATTTTATTTTTTTTTTATACACATCGCAACCCCTTTTCTTCCGCGTGGGGGAGAGGTAAAAGAAAAAAAAAATCAATACCGCCGCAACCCCATCGGCGGCGGCGAAGAACCCGTGCGGCTGCGGCGGCAGAGTTTATATTCATTCTTATTTTTTATTTTTTTTATTCGTATAACATCACATTATACTCGCCACCCGGCGGAAACAAACAAAAAAAACGCACCTCACCCCCCGCGCGCCCGTTTTAATTGCACCCTCCACCGCGCGCTTCCGGGGTTTAATTAGTCCGCGCCGCACAAGCCATCGTCCGCGGGGGTGAGGTTCTCGGAGCCGCGGGGGTGAGGTCCGCCGGCCCGTGTCTCACGGGTCCCCGCACACCGCACTACAGCCGCACCGCTTGACGCGTCACGGTCGCTTCTCCGCTGCTGCAGGAGAAAGGACGCGCGCACCCCTTTGCCGCGCGCACGAGCACGCGTATATATATGTATATTATAATAATGGAAATTATATAATTCCACTCTCCCTGCACCGCCCCGCCGCCGACTATGACAATAATAAAAGCGTGCGCGCGCGCACATTTGCATGCGACCGGGCGGACGATTTATGGTCGGAATTAAAACGTGACGGTTCGAGGGTATAGCTTGGTCGGGGATGCGGTGGCGGAGTAGGACGGCATTGCCGTGCGCTGAATGGATAAACGCCGCCGCCGTTAATGGCTATAAATTTAAGCGCTGTGCCGAGCCAAACGCGTGCGATACACGCGAAAAAAGTACACTTATTTGAGCAGAGGTATATTAATATTTGATTATTATACCACGGTATTGGTAGCCTAATGGTAGGTACTCTTCTTTCCGCCGACAACAATAATTGTTATTGTACCTAAACCGCGGCGTCTTCACTCGCAAATGTGTACGCCGTGTTATCTTATTTTATTTCTCGCCCCGTCGTCGGTTTTTTTACTTTTATTATTCGGCTTTAATGTCATACGTACATAACGTAGTAAGTACATCATTATATGTCCGCGTAATACGCGACAGGATTTGTTTTCATTTCAAGTCATGCCGCCGAAATGAACGGCGTCGTATCGAAGGTATTCGATGTCGAATGTATAGGTACTTATTTAATATACTATATTGTACGTAATAATTTTATGTCTTTTCTACTTTGATGACGAAATATTAACAATGTCAAATCATTTCGAGAGGTGATAATAATATATTATATAAGCTCAAATGACAAAAACGCAATTATTGATACAACTACTATGCAGAAGTGTCGAATATAGGTATACGCGACTTGGACGTGCCTACTAAATTAGGTTTTTTATTTTTTAAACTCACGTTGATTTTGTATACGGTGGAAATTCACAAGTCTAGTGATTTAATAACAGTAAATTATTTTCTCTCTTATTTTCAAAATCCACTTCCGACAAACACATGTATATATATTATAAGCTTTCTGTATGCGTCCTTAAATCACGTTTGTCAGTTGAATGTAGTCGATGCGGTATTGAAATTATTACTAAATTGGTTTTTTTATCCGGTATTCACCACATGTCCTCTTGCAATGCTATGCAAAAAAAATCTCTATCGTATTTACGCGGGAAGAATACTATAATATGAGTAGGTATTAACTACTAATCTTCTATCCCATCAAACCGAATTTATGTATAACATTAATAACATTTTTCAAATAAAAATAAACATATTTAAATTAAATCTTTATTACTGTTAAACATACAATTATTCAACCCAACCCGATCCATTTTAAAAATCTCTGATCCGCCGTAAAGCCCATTTATTCGTTGTCGCGTGTATAGCTGTTGTTGTGACATAATATTTTCCTCACATACTGACATAACTATTGCAGTATTGCTCATGATAAATATATTAAAGTCACATTTTTTTGAAATTATTACCTCAGTATAGTAATTGTTGAACACTCTGCAGCTATCTTAATACTCTTGTTCGCCTATTATCTGCCAACTAAGGGCCAGTATTATAATCATTGATTACACTTCGATTACGCTTAACCGACTGATAAGAGATTTTCTTACCGGCCGAATTCGGCTGGTTAGGAGTCCGTTAAATTTAACCGCAGATGGTAATACTGGCCCTTAGTCTGCTGTTACTATATAAGATAATTTTTTTCTATTTCTTAACCGTTTCACGTTTAAACACAAAAGAAGCAGTTTATGTAATAATTAAATAAAATACGTTTTTTTATAGTAAATAAGAAGCCGTGAGCAATATCAAACTGATGTACAATAAAAACAAATCCTTTGATATGTTCGCCGAAAAACACTATAGACTTTTAGTGTAATCTTCTTATACGTTAAACAATAAATTAATATGCCGACGATTTGCTCATAAAAAATTACTCAGACAATATAGTCTTAGATGTTTTACTTAAAATTAAAAACACTAAAAGAATGTCTGCAGCTGAAAACAAATTTTGTTAAAAATTCAAATAATAAACTTCCATCAAGAGATAAATCACTGAAATGGTGAAATGAGAATGTGATTTATTCAACATGCAACTGATTATAATTTATTTCTTCTCCCCATAATATACATGTATATAATATTGAATAACTATTTCTTCTCCCTAAATCAATTCAGCGTGTATAGTTTTTATATGGTAATGTGTATAATATGTTTATTTTACAATATACGCATGTTACTCTCATCTGGTTTTTTACATCACATCTTCAAAAGTATACAGATGATCACATCAAGTTTGATCGATTACCATCATAATCAATGCCAACATTACGAATAAATTCAATTTATTTTTAAAATTAAAAAATATCGTTTTTAAATACCTAGTTTAAATATGTAATATACAATTTTAAAATTTAATCGATTTTATTGAGTTTGTCATAACATTTGAAGTAACTAAGTAGTAAGTACCCACATTGTATCATTGTACCTACATAATTTAATATGCACCATAACCAATATTTTGACTATTTTTCAATTTGTCGATAAAATAAAGCTAATTTCTTGTTTTTAAACCTAAAGACTTTAGTGAACTCATGAACTCGTGTATAGTTAATGTAAAGTTAAGGTACAACCTTATATAAATCGTTTTAATAGCATTCGTTAACGACCTAAAAAAATAATACTTAAAAGATTAAATAAAAAATAATTCGTAAATACAAAACAATTTATTGTTTTTTGACACATTAAAATATAATGTGTATAATCGCCGGATGAGAGTGTATAGTACCTTTATTTATATTATATAGAAATAACTCTTTCTTTGATACACGTCCGTGTGTATATATTTTGTGCATTAATGTGTATACTTAGTAGTTATTCAAATTTCATATAAAACACAAATAAGTTATTCGAAAAGTTAAAAGTTTATAAAACATATTACTATATAGATACCTACTTGACTACTTATTTTTATTATTCAAACGTTCAACAATAAAAGGTACCTACTATAAAAATAATATAGAATTTTATAATATTAACAACTATATAGGTAACATAATCGCTTGGATGCACCTATTTATTCGAGGGTTATTTTTTCATTTATTGATATTATCTAATTTTAATATAGTATATTTCTATGATGTTTAGGTTGTCCATATTTGCGTATTTGAGAATTTTAAAGTGGTACTTTTACATAATTCTGCAGCATGATTAATGAATATACCCTACTTTGTTACTTTTTAAATCGATTGATTTTTAAATACATACATCAGTAACTGTTTATAGTTCATTCAATTCACAACCTTGCAGAACCTTTAGTTAGTATTAACGATTTTTTTCAATCGGCAAAATGTTCAGTTGTAATGATAACATAATTTATTAAACTTGTTAAACCGTGTATAATTACTAATTCTCTAAAGTATAAAGATCAACTATCCCGTCTATGCCAAGCCAACGAAGCCAGTAAGGACCATCCAGCAAAAAAAAAACCCTTATCTAAACCCATAACGACGCTAAAAGCTTTTTGTTGGAATTATTGTACGTACATTGCAGTCACGATGCTGTAATAATAATATGACGATTGTCGCTGCAGTCAACTCGTCTGGCGCCACCGACGCCGTCGTCTGTAATTAAACATTTTTTTTTTCATTTTTATTAGATTATAAATTTTAAAACACACACTCGCAATCACATTAATATTCATACGTTTTCCTGATATGGTCCAAGACCAAAAGTATATCGTCGAATATATGATTTATTATTATTATTATTATTGTTAATCGATAATATTATTATACAAAGATTATTAAACAGAAATATAGTCATAACATAACACTTTGAACTCCGTCGTGACTCGTGAGTCGTGACTGTAACTGCGTTAACATATATTTAATTTGTCTTCGTGATGACGAATTAAAAATTATTTTTGAAATTTTTAATCATAATATATAGGTATATATTGTAAATATATAGTGTAAAATGTAAATGTTTCAGTTCATTAATTGTGTTCGTTACATTATGATAAAATTAAACCAAATGACAAACGTAGCACGCTACTCGATATTTTCAACTTCGTATAAAATATATGAATCATAAATATGTAGTAATAACTAATAAGTGAACATTAATTATAATAATATAATATACATAGTGATAAATAGGTAATTTTTATATTTCCTTCGTTTTTTTGGAGATAAACAAAGTGTAGTTATGCAAAGTCAGTTAGAAAATAAAAGTAAATTCTGTAACCAGTCCAAAAACATGTTAATGTTAATAATATGATATTCATTATTGGTAAAAAAAATTGTGAAAAACATATTTTAGGCCAATCCATTTCATTGACATTTTATAACAATTTATTCAATCTTTTATACAGATGTAGATATTACCACCTTAGAGGTCTATTATAGATAGTATATTCAGTGGCGTACGCAAGGGGGGGGGGTGATGGAGGATATATCCTCACATAGGAATTTTTTTGGCTGGTTTTTGATGCGGTTATGGTATATCCTATAGATATTAATTCGATGGTCGAATCAGAAAAAAATATGCTATAAATTATATACGAATTTCATATTAAAGCCAAAACAATGAATTTCCTCCTAGAATAGAGCTTTTATAATAAAGAATAAAGATTAAACAACAATACATGTCCCCCACACTAACCAAATTACTTCGCACTAAGCATACTTCACTACTCTTGTAGCATTATTATAATATGAAGCCGCAACTTTTATTGCATTTTCACAAATTTAAATTGCATCATTTTTCTATTCCTAATGAGTGCTGATAAATAATAATTAATAACTTAAGACATTAACATAGGCATTACATAATGAAACATAATAGTTATTCGTTCGTTTAAATTTCACTATTATAGTATTATAGTATAGTAATATAAATAGGTAATGAACATAATTATACAATCATTGTGTGTAGGTTTTTTGTTGTTGGAAACTTATAATATATATTATGTTCGAAATAAGAACGTAGGTAATTAAAATTATATTGATATTTCAAGCATTTTTATAAAATATTTAAATTGTTTCATTATTATGTTTTCTTTTTAATTAATAGTGATACAATTAATTATTTTTAAAGTAAAAAGTCAAATATTAAATTTACATAATTGTGCATAAATAAAAATCTAATAAATTACCTTATTGTTTTATATAATACTGTATAAATCGTTTAAGTTTAAAAAACAAATTATTTTTAAGATTTTATGAAATCATTTTACATTGTTAATTTAACTATCAGGAGTTTTTTTTTTAAATTGTATTGTGTGTTTTAATTATGGTTAGTTAGTACCTACCTAATTAGTAATTACTAACAATTTTCAATAAATAGAATTAAGAAATATCAATCATAAAAATTCAAAACACTTGTAGGTAGTAGTGTAAAATTAATGTAAAGTCGATGTATGAATCTCAACTTAGAATAATATGAAAATTTATATTATAATAATAATATAAATAACAACAATTTAAAATTGCCTTAATTTTTTAATTTGTAAAATTATAAATTAAATAATATTAAAAAAATTATTAAATTAAAATCATAAATACATGTTATAATAAATCTTCTAAACAAAAATCATACGGTAAATTGTGAGTTCCTTGTTTTATTTATTTGAAACAAAGATATATTTTTATTTTCATTTTTAATCATTATACTTATTGATTTATAGTATAGTTACATAATCTCTTTATTTGTTCTATTTCCGTTTAGTGCTTATGACAATTGTCAATTTGATTGCACGGAAAAAATATTGTGAATGTTTAATAATATTTTATAAAATAATAAGAAAAACGATTTCTCCTTAAATTAAATAAGTTTTGCAACCAAACAAACACGTCTGAAATGTGCGCAACACTAAATTAAGGCGCCGAAGTTTCGGTCTTATACAATAATATTATCTACGCCCATTAGCCATTTCGATGTAAAATAATATATTATGTAAACGTACTCGTCGTACCCAACCGAAAAAAACAAATAAATTAACGAACAAAAATGTGTGTTAATTGGTTTTCAAAAATGTGTAACTTGCAAAAATCCTAAAACCAGTTTTTAAAAATAATTAATTAAAATAATAATATTGTTCGCAGCTCCATGAGTACACCTAACAATAAAACAATTGTGCTGAATATGAAAACACTACGAATTTTATTTTTTACCTTGAACCAATTACCTATTGTTCTCTTAATGAAATATAATATTTTGTATTCATCATATTTGTTTGTTTTGTTTTTTTTATAAATGTACATGACAAATCTGTCATCTCTCCTCATATTAATATTCATTTCTACCGAAGACGAAAATTATTACAAATGTGCGATGGACACTTAAAAATATTTTTAATTGGCAGGTATATTATATGTTCGTTTATAAATAATTACCGTCTGCCGTAATAATATCGTAGGTACCTATTTTCATTTTGTGTGTATATTTCTGTTTGGTAAAAATATAAGACATGCACAATTTATAGGTAGTAGATACCTAGGTACTACTTTCGGTACTGTAAATCATAAAAATTTAAAATTTAAATTGTTTCCGCCACGAACTAGACGCCTCTTGAACAAACAAAGAATGAAACTGGGTCGTCAAAAACATTGGTACCTACTCGAAGTATTTTAGAACAATACAACAATTGTTGACTATATAAATGGTATATACCATAAAAAATAACTGCCCTCTTTTTAAAATAATCATTTTGTTGTATGAAAACAAAAATGTTTTAAAAATAAAATTGTTGTTCATTTATTTTATCTGGAACTCATTACAATAGGGCCAGTTTTAATAATATTTCTGTTATTTGTTATTGTATTATTTGTATATTATATTATACTGTTCCAAATAAAAATTGTGCATTTAATTTAATAGAGCTAATTTTGAATTTAAAAAAATGAAATCAATTTGAAGTAGCTATGTTTTTCCATAAAAAAATATTTAAAAAAAAAAATAAAGTAATTAAAATAAAATGTAATTTACACAGAAAATTTAAATTTGAAAGATCCTAAATACGCTACTGAAGATAGATAATATAATATCAGATATATATTATAATAATAATATAAAAAAGTAAAATATATAATAATTATTAAATAATAATAGGTACCATTTATTATATACTAGATTAGTAATAAATTATTCTCTACTCATCGCCTACCTAAAACTGTAATTATTAATAAATAATAGGTTATAAATTACAGGTAATAACTACTAATAATTAGAACTCAATGATATTTGTAGATGTTGTAGTATAATATCAAAAGTGTCTTAGGTATATGCATTATGCGCTAAGTTGTTTAAAATGTATCAAGCCAAAGTTAAAAGGTTTTAGTACGTACCTACTGGGCTATAATTTTATATGGGAGGACTAAGCAACATTAGCCCCCCTCTTTCTATTCCTGTTCTACTGGTCTAAGAGTTCAGACAACAGTTACAGTCTATAGTTGATATATTATTAAGATTAGTATAGGTAGTACATACTATGTAACTACTATATTTTATACATTTTATGTCATTGAAATTTTTCCGTACCTAATACCGCATAGATATTAAAATCTCAGTTATCAGTATCACTGCATCTAATAACCATCTGGCACCTATATTTCAATAAATATTAGGTACCTATTCTAAAAACGACCAGAAACGATCATTAAACGGCAATAATTAATAAATAAAACGTAAATTACCTGTAAGTAGACCAGTCAGTAGTTTCCATCACTGTGACAAAATAAATAATAAAGTAAAAAAAACATGGCGATAAAAATCCATTACTTGATTAATGATTAATAGCGATTTGATAAAAATTAAATGAGCATTCGTTTTGGTTTTAATATCATCAATAATAGTATTTACGTAGTATAAAGTCAACAGTTGCACGTGTAGACGTGTAGTTAGTTAAGTAAAATCAATAGGTACCTATACCTACTTCACAAGTCTAAAATAATATTTATATTGAAAATACCCGATCGTTGATAGAAAATGTACATTATATTTACTAAAGTGGCTGCTAGTTGGATATCGTCGGTCAATACAGTATATATTGGTACTGTCGTTAATGTGTATGCGTTTGATATCGACCTGCCTCATTATATTATACTATACTGACGAGACCGATGAAAGAAACTAGTAAAGTAAGACGAAATCATCAAATTAATAAAGTTTATAATGAAGTAAAAAAATGTTCAGAAAAATAAACGACGAGTTTTCGTGATTTACGTGCATACTGCAATATATCGGACCGTGCAGTGTTTCCAGCGTTTCTTTTACAACATTATTCTAATGAGTGTTCCCTGTCGTCGAAAAAAAATAAAAAAAATAATTATCAGTAAACATTTTTTTTTATCATTTTTTTTATCAGGTCATGGTATCATTTCTTTTGATACGTCAGGGCTGGGGTTGCTGGGGCTCCAGACATAGTTTTTGAAGCTATTATAGCTATCTCATAAGTAACTAATATTTATCAGAATAATAATATGAGTTTCTAAATCCTAATTCCTATTAGATCTAATATTATATAGGTAGGTGGTAATTGTAATCCCATATTAATCTTAATTTACCACGATGTCCACAAAACGGTCTGTCATCGATGCGATCATATCCTGCACAATACGCTTTTAAGTCTTAGCCAAATTAACTGTTGAAAATATTAATTTTGTCAGATTCTGCAGAGACATATTATATTCGAGTGGTTAATTGTTGGATAAAATCGCGTAAGTTCTGTCCGATCTGTCGGTTCTTTCGCGCACACACACAACACGCGTGTATTATGCTGCGAATGTATTACGGCGGCGAAATACGATCTCACAAAAACTCCAGAATAAAATATACCTACAATAATTCGACAGACTGAAATTCGTAAATAAAAAAAAAAAATTCGCAGTTTCTCCGCAGTTGTATATTATTATATTATCTTTCGTGTACACATATATACATTTTGCTGGTTTCTGAAGGTCTGTACCTTTTCGGACACACACGCACTCACACACGCACACACACTCGTAAGACAAAACGTATTTCGTGCTATTCCTTTCGGTATAACCCCACACGACAACCCTGCAAGCACCCCCACTGGCGTCCACCTTCGGTCCGTTGATGGTCAGGTGATTTATGTGCTCGGTTTTTTTTTTTTTTTTTTATATATATTAACTGCCAGCGCGGAGCCCTTTCGCCCCTTTCTGACCAGGCCGATACGCCGACACGATGCAGAGACGATGCTATGCGGTGGTTGCCACAACGCGGTAACGCCCAACCACCGCCGCCCTCGAACACCCCGTAAAATATACGTGTGGTATATATATATATATATATATACTTATTAGTTATTACTTATAACCTATATATATATACGCACACACATATTATATTATATATTGTATAAAATCGCCTTTATTCGTCTTCTCCCTTCACACCACCTTTACGTCGTTGGATGATTCCAATTTCGTAGTGAATTCCAATTTAAAGTCGCTACGCGATCTGTGGTTATATATATTATATATAATATGTACACGCTTATGTGTATAAATAGCGAAACGCGCGAAAACTATGGAATAATTAGAGCACGTACGCATAATAAAAATCATATTGTAGGTACGATTTATAAATTACAGATGAATACCTATACTATATCTATAAGTAAAGGCGTAGTCTACGTGTTATATTCGATAAATATTTGTGAAAATAAATCTATATTATACCGATTACGATATATTTATTAATTGTTATGATAATTACTCAATAATGTATCGGTAATGATATCACCCAGGTACGCTAGTTTGCACAGACAAATAATAAAATTTGCTACGTCCACCCATTTTTCGACAAACCCAATAATGAAAAAAACGAGTACACAGCCCCTAATGATAGTATACTGAGCAAATTCCATATTCGATGCGATTAGTCGTCTAATTCGAAATAGCAATAATCAAAAATGATAAATAATAATAATCACATTATAATATTAGATAATTATACTCGTAATAGGTAGGCACATCAAAGACGTTTGATTTAAGTATTTAGCCTGTTATTATTGTCATTATAATATTATTATCTAATCAACTTGTGTAAACAAATATTTTTATTTATAAATTATGCGGCCCATTATTTAAACAAAAATGTTAAGATGTAAAATATATTTTAAGTAGGTATCTTTCATTATTTTACTCCAAGCGACACGCGTTACTGACTAAATGTTTTGTTTGTTATTGCAATATTGCTATGTATGACTCGGTATTTGTTTATCCGACTGCGCTGCAGAACAAAAAACGGGAAAGACAAATTCCGCAAAAGAAATATCGTAAAAAAAAAATCGTAATTCTCCTCCCCATTTTAAGCCAATATATATACAGTCAACCAACAGGTATTCACGCGGTGCCGTTTACTCCGTTCGTCGTCGTGTATGTATATATATATATACTTAATGTATAATGTGTGTGTATCGGTAAATTTCTTTTGTGATAATATATATATATATATATTTATTTTTTTTTTTTTTGAAAAGGGTATTCGCTCAGACACTGCAGCAGCAGCAGTCGGACGACAAGTGCATTCCCTTCGATTGTTCTGCAGCCTGTAGATTTTTAAACCCTTTTCCCTTCGCCAACCCCTTTTTCAGCGTTCGCATTGTATGTGTGCATCGTGTTGGTGTATAGTGCTCATATATATATATATATATATATATATATATGTGTGTATAGTGCGCATATAATAATATATATATTATATTATTTTTTTTTTGAAAAGGGTATTCGCTCAGACACTGCAGCAGCAGCAGTCGGACGACAAGTGCATTCCCTTCGATTGTTCTGCAGCCTGTAGATTTTTAAACCCTTTTCCCTTCGCCAACCCCTTTTTCAGCGTTCGCATTGTATGTGTGCATCGTGCTGGTGTATAGTACTCATATATATATATATATGTGTGTGTATAGTGCGCATATAATAATATATAATATTATATAGGATTCGCGTTATATGGCCATTATTATTATACGTGTCTCGTTTTCATCGTATTTATACCCGGTCCCCGCAGGTATAACAAATTTAACTCACCTGACAAAAATGTCCGTGTTGACTTTTGGGATCCACCGACCGACCATGCGCTCGCTGCTCGCGTGTGTGTATAGTTTTAACGACGGTTAGACAGGATACGTTCATAGGCGCTGTCGTTGCAGAAATGGATATCGTGAAATTTCTAGTTCGCTTTCCGTGTGATATTTAAATCATTTAGACCGACAAAATAATGTTTTATGTAATTTTTAATATTCCAAATCATGTTTTAATCATTATTATTATAGATAAATGAAATTACTACACCTTGCGCGTAACAAATAATAGTACCTACGAAAGATCATCGTGCATTAATGCTGTTGCAGGTTTAACAATAAAACAAAAAATATGATCCATATGACATTTTATGGGTATTACTGTATTAGTACTATATCACTTATAGGTGTTCGTATTAGATTCTTGAAATTTGTTGTCATTTAAACGTAGGAAAATGTCTGTATAAAATATTATGTATTTCATAACCTTCAGTACCTACCTATATAATGTGACGGATTGACGACCCGAACGGATGTCTCTAATATAACCATTATAATACTGCTAAACCTGCACAGTTGACCGGTACGATAAAAAGTGAAATCTTGTATATAAATGTCGCGTCTTTAAATAAGATCGATAATGCAAATAAATCGGTGGGGCTGAATGTAACGTGCGATCCCGCAGTGAAATTATAGGAAATATTGAAAACTGCAAAATCCGAACGAACGTATTACGAAGATTGAATATTTTTCCACTTCAATGAAACGCGCATAATACCATTATTAAAACCAATGCACATATTATCCATATCGAACGTCGTTTTTATGTCGTATTTGTCTCGTGCTGTATACAGCAGCTGAAAAAAAACGCGTTTTTTTTATTTTCTAAGTGACTGCGTGCGGTTGTCCCGACACGTCCTTTTTACGCGCTAAATCGAATCGTCATGCTCCAGGGCGAATCGTGAAAGATAGCTAGTTAAGTCTTGAAGGACAACCGTCACATGCCAAAAACATTTTGATTGTATTATCGACGAATAATAATTTCGGTCTAGTACAATCGTTTTATATTTCGTACGATTTATATTGTTCCATACGTTGTACGCGTCCGTTTTTTTTTTCATTAAATATTTAACAGCGTTCCTATATTTTATATTATTACGTCATAAAGTCAGTATTCCATAGTCTTTATAGAAATATAGGTAACTTTACTTGATATAAACGGACAATCGAAGGAAACATTTATAGTTAACGATTGTACAAACAATAGTGTTAAAATTGCTTATTGTATTATAGATTTTAACGAAAAATATGTCTTAACCGCGTCAATACACATTCAATAGTGCTACCTATATATGGCTATTGGCTATATGCCTATATTATATTATTACTATATAGTATACCTACCTATATTTTTTATATTTAATGAAAACTATATAATTAATCCAATAGTTGAAGCTTTCATGAATCGGTTTATTAGCTATATCAATGGCTGTCATTTTAGTACTTACGTCAAAAAAAAACTAACGACATTTTTGACACGTTCCGTTATCTGTCACTCTTTATTTTATAGAGTAATATTCGCTTCCGATGCCGAGCATGACGTCTTTCTGACTTCTGCAAAATGAAGACATCTTGCACTTCTATTCGAAAACAGATATAATACCTATGATGGCGGAAAATTGTTTAAAACATGATTACATGAATTATTGTTTTTTTTTTATAAAATATACAAAATGTAGTGTCCACTGCGTACAACAACTAATTAACGAAATCGGCAGCAATTAGGTTACATTTATTATTAGGTAAAAGTACGTATATATAGGTAAAACCTAAGATTTGCCGGATAAACCTAAGCTGTGCAGCGGGCTAGGTAAATATCCGAATTTCGAACTTATTTCGGTTGTAAAAAACCGTACACGTTATCGGTTCATTATTTAACGAAATACCGCACCCTGTGTGTACGGGTGAAATCCGTATGAAAATGGTTATAATTTTGATTTTCGAAAGTCTATCGTATTTCTGTCATCGTTAAACGACCAGCTATATATACCGCGATTGTTTAACCAGTTAACAGTCTGGTGCTGCTGCTGTACAGATCGTCATGTCGATCGCCGCGCGTATAATAGTATATAATGACGATAATGTGTTGTAACGACCGTCGTCCGAAAATCTCATATGTATAGACACGTACGCGTAGTGTTTATTTCTCGGAAACGTCGTTCATTTATTTTTCGTCGGGACGGCCTCGGCGTTTCGTATATTATGTTATATATTATACATTGTGTGCGCCTATACGTACCTATATAGTATTATATAATACTTGGTGTATATATAGGTAATAATATAATAACATATATATTATTATTATTATTATGTATAGGTCGGAGAGCGCGCGGTGAAAAGAATAGTGAGAGGGCGAAGGAAAAAAAATCGAAATAAAGTACCCGGTAGCCCGTAAACCCTGTGACACCGGTCGCACCCGACGGCAGCCGACATGTATTATGCGAGTGTACCATGGCCGGCCATTGTCCACCGGCGGCGGCGGCGGTTCACGCAACCCTATATTATTATCATTATTATTATTATTATTACTGTAGATAAATGCGTCTGCCACTCGTAATGTTGATATACGGGCATTCCGTCGTGCCTGCGTTGCACACTGTATATGTGCCGACGACGATGATTTTTCGGCATCGACGGACGGCGACGGGTGGCCGAGAAAGGGATGAGATGCGCGTGATATACATAATAATATATATTATATACGACACACACACACACACACACGCGTATGGATAATATAAGCCCGAACACAATAATATGCGTGTACGTAATAATACCAATAGCAATAATATATATAACGACCGCCACTGCAGTAGTTATACCTTATGATATTATGTTCGTCCGGCGGCGGTCAGACGAGTGCAACCCAAAAACAGCGTGAAGTCGTCGTCTCGGACGGGTTGCATATTATTATTATTGTACAACTCTGCTACCGTGTTACACGTGCGTCTCGACGGCCCGAGGCCCTCTGGCGACGGAGAAATCCAAGAAAACCGCAGTCGAACACCACGTGTACACAACGGATGAGAGGCGATGTTATAATATATGTATTATATTATAATAATCGAGAGATGGAAATCCAAAACGTTTGTAATACCGATTTTTCAGGAGTACCGAAAATGTATCGGTTATATTTGTTGCATCTCCTCTTCTAATCTTCTAAAACTACATATAATAAAAGTCAACCGAAGCCAAATAAAATATGTGATGTGCCTGCGTAATGACTATAATGAGTAATAACGATTAAAAACTATGCGTAGGTATATTATAAGCCCTATTTTTTGGTATTCGTGAATGTTGGCAGTAGGACGCATTGGATTATTATTATTAAACTATAAAAACTATTGTTTGTCGAAACGTGAAAACTTGTACCATGTCATCCATTATGCGAAGTCGACAAGAGGGGCGAGTACACTTATTATACGAATTGATACTTATACTTAGCGAAAGAAAAGTAATTTCTTAAAATAAACACCAGTCGTTTTTCTAACGTATGTAGTATTACAGCAATCTGTGCGGATTATCCCTTAAGTTTTATTTTTATGATTATTTTGTGATTTTGATTTAATATGATTATGCTGTGTGGTATTGATGTATAGAAATGAACGACGACTTTTTTTTGAAAATTTGCTGCAGTTATGACGACTGCCGTATAAATAATAGAATTATAGTAAAATACAGTAAATAGCTTATAAAAATAAAAACAATTTAATCTCACCTATTTTTA
Source organism: Sitobion miscanthi (assembly GCA_008086715.1). Taxonomy (NCBI): domain Eukaryota; kingdom Metazoa; phylum Arthropoda; class Insecta; order Hemiptera; family Aphididae; genus Sitobion; species Sitobion miscanthi. The sequence continues at coordinate 3,062,264 of CM017797.1, forward strand.
ACGTAAATACGTTTTGGGCTGGATACACAATAAAATCTTTCTGACCGATTTTTCGTAAGATTTTCGTTGTTGTGGTTATTTATTATCAACGACATATATACGATTCATATAGATTTTCCTTGTAGAGGAAAAATATCGAGTAGCGTGCTATTGTATTTTTTTTTAAATTATGACTTACCTATTACGTTATTCATGATTGTGAGTATATATAAGAATTAAGGAATTTCTAGTGTACCAAATATAGACTCAAAAGAGACGGGTTATGATAGAATATAAAGTGCAGGTAGACGACACGTAAAAAAAAGTGAATTTTACATTACACACTAACTTAACCAGATTCTATCAAATGATCAATATTCTATAATAATAATAATAATAATAAAATACAAATCGGGTACAACACTGTCGTATGAGAATAAGACGTATTATATTTCAAGACTTTTTTCCGCAGACAATAATATCGTATTATACCGGAGAAGACGATTGTTGCGATTATTGCGGAAAACCTCTCGAATCGTACTTGTAAATGCATATTATTATCGATATTGAAATCCAGTAGTATTATTTATTAACATTTCGGACAGATTTGATTTGGAGAATGCGCTGCAAAAATACCGCAGCAGTGTGTACAATGATGACGACGGGGATAGAATGCGATAGAACGCCATGTAAGATCTGTGTTTCTGGAAACTGCATACATATATACATGCTTAAGGAATTGGACAGTGGCGGCGGTGGCGTGTTTACCGTGCAGGATTTCTGTGCAAAAAAATATAAATGAATAAGAAAATAAGTGAAACGCGTGTATTATTTAAGGTTCGTATTACGTATAAAGACGAATTGTTGGGAACACGACCCTTTTGCCGGCCGTCCGGGCCACCTTTTGTTCGCGGGGGAGAGAATATTGCCCCCGCCGACGCCGCCGGTCCGTGCCAGTATTTCGCACAAAGGGTACCCAAAAATCCAACACAATTATCTGAAAGATGCATCTTTAAGACGTTTTCGGTAGTGTTTTCTACTTTTTATATAATATTTATTTCGAAGGGGAGTTTGTGTACACTATGATGCGGACTTTTGGTCATTTCACCCGTTTCCAACTATATACATACGACTATAGTATACATTGTAATCCCTATATACAAAAACCTGGGTTCGAAAAAAGATTTTAAAAAATAACACTTTTCACGAAAACGAATTCTAATGACTACGCTGAACAAAAATACAAATCACTACCTAAAAATGTTGTAATGCTGATATCTTATTGTGTACAACGTATACCTATCGTATATAAATATGTATAATCGTACATAATTATACTTCACTATGTTACATTGATATTTAAATTAATGTTATGCATGTATTATAATTGTATTATGCACTATAATTTATAAATTAGGTATAATAATAAGTATCTTAATATATTATATAATTGAGTAAATTTAAAAAACATGAACATTTTTATCTCAGATTTCTTGTGGTTTTATATAGTTATCAGTTAATTGATTATTATTTGCATGATATAGGTACGTATACTATTATTTTAGTGTTGCACTAAATGATTTTAGATTTTGAGCGGGGCGATGAACGTATTGATTTAACAATGACGTGTGTTTTTTTTATAGTCTGAGTACACTGTACACGATAAGTAGTAGAAAAAATATTTCGATTTTCAACTTCGATATATTTTCCAGTGGGAAAGTGAAACTAGTTGGTGCATTGGGGAAGACAAAATTTAAAATTCCCAGTAGTTTTCAAAAGCGCCCGGAAAAACAAATAAAAAATTAAGAAAAAATGGGAATTTTTACACAAAATTGCTATTCGAACAAAAACGATTTTGGTTTGTGGTGTAACTCTTAAAAAAACACTTAAAATTTTCACTGAATATTTATATAAAAATTGTCTATATCACCGTACGATTTTCAAATAGTTCATATTAAAATTAATACATATCGATAAACAAATTTCCGTACGGTCAAAAAACTTGAAAATGTTGTATAAGATTCCTTATAAGTTGTTGTTATTGGAAATTAGAAAAAAAAGTCGAGCGTAAATACTTAAAAATTTTCATGAAGTTCGAATTTTAAAAAAATTGGTAAAAATCACGACGTTTTTACTTTAAAAATATTTTTCTTTTTAATCTAAGATTTGAAAATATACAAGATACCTCACAAGTTAGTGTACATTTAACAAAAAAAAAATCTACTACCGGGAAGTCAAATTAAATTTATGAGAGACCGAAGTTAAATTGTTTACAACATTCGATTTCTCATTGAGCAATTTTCTTATTTTGTTGTAATTCAAAAACGAATAACTGTATATCCTTGAAATTTACAATATATTATGTTTATTTTATAATTTTCCATACTTGATAACATTTTCAAAATATTTTGATTAGTTTTGAGTTCTTTAGGGACATTTTCAATTGTTTTTAGTGTTTTTTATCTATAAATATGTCAATTAAATTTTATTCGTTTAGTTAAAATGCTTAAAAATGTATTACAATGCTCTTCACATATTGCTACAATATCAGTTTAAAAATATTAAATGTACTAGGCAAAATTATTTTTTATTAGCATTTACAGTTCAAATTTCGACAAAATTTATCATATTGAAAATTTACAAATTATTTTGCAGTTAAAAATTATAAAGTGTTCATTTTTAATAGTTAAGGCTTAAGGATTAAAAATTAAAAATAAGGTTTCACGTAAGTAGTTCATTCTGTGACCAAAAAATCTAAAATGTATAAAGACAGTTTTTGTTATTTAGTTATTTGAAGTTCAAGTTTGGACGTAATTAGATATTTAAACGAAGATGAACGATTTTAGTTTTGTGTTATAATTTAAAAATATTATTCGTGGGTGCTTGAAATTTCTAAAGTATATTATTGTATACAAATAGTATTGATTCGTCTTACCGGCTACCGTATTAATAATAATAATAATATAAATATCATATAAAATATCCTTGGCTGACAAACCGTCTCCGCTCAGATTTGTTTTTCGTATACAATGATATTACCTATATCATTGAATTCAAATTAAACACCGTCCATTACAATTGTACAACAGAGCAACACCTACTTAACCTTTTTTTTCAACAGATCAATGAATCAATATTATTGGCACAATCTTTACTGGAGTTCAAACTTTTTTGAATGAGAAGTAGTTCTGGATAGATTAAAATTGTCTATATAAAATATTCCAAAAAACGTATAGAAAGATACTATACAGTCTACTGCTAATATGTAAATAACTTAAACATACTTATTCCTACAAAATAAGTTGATGTGTTGAGTTATCATTAATAGCATAGCACGCATAACTAAATATTTAGTTTGAATCACAATATTATAGTACACACAATACACATATTATAAAAGCCATAAATATTCTTATAAGATATTAAATATAATAATTTGACATATATAATAATTATAATAATATATAATAATTTAATACATAATAATAATAATTATTTTACTTAATAATTTCTGGATTTCTAAAATATAAAACCGGAAATTAGCTTCTAATCGGCTCTATTTCCGAAGGATTACGTCATTAAGCAGTTACTAAGTAGGTAACTGTAACGGATGTATTCAATATTTGAATTCAATTATCAAAAATTGCATATAAAAACCGATTCTAAACGTAAAAAATTAGGGTCATCAGTTCTTCCTATACCTAGGTATATACAAGTAATTACTTAATTTGCAAAGTTCAATAGTTTTTTCCAAAAAATTGCATTTATGTCAATTCCGATTACCGATGTACCGTAGAATGGTGTGAATAAGAGTTGCGTGGTATATAATCCTTTTAATTAGCTTAGTCTAAATATTTTGGAAATTGCATTGTGTAGCCGCGCAGGTTTGTACAATGTGTATACAAAATGATAATAATAAGTAATTAATAATATAAGAAATGAAAAGTAGTTTCAAGCCTCTACGAATTACGATTAATTTGTTTTTAAGTACAAAAAAATATCAAATAACTATAACAGCGTTTGAGGGAAAATTAATATTTTTAATTCAAATATAATATCTTACTACTTGGTCAATATTTTAACTTAAACCTCTTATAAAGAAAACTATGTTTATAATATTTATTCAATATTTTTTTAATTCGTATAAGATATAATCTGTTACGGTGAACCTTTTCTTATGTTTTTAAGTTTTCTATTGAGAAACAAAAGTAGAAATGTCTAAGTATTACTAATGTAAATATTTGATGAAAATATCAACCTTTAGGCTTTAGGATTATTATTTCCTGAAGTACAACAAGAAACTTATATCGATTTTATTTATAAAACTATTGCGTAAATATTCTCTTTTTCCCGCGGTTTTTTGTTAGTTTTTCATATATGAATTTAAAAAAACTATAGTTATTAAAAAAAAGTTCTGGCATTTCCCTAATTTTGAATCTACTGACAACATTTTCTATCAGAAACCACTATCCAAAGTTGAAAACTGAAACAATTTTTCTGCTCTAAATCGTGATGCTAACAAAAAGAAGACCACGCGTTATTGTACAACCAAAACATTCGTTTGGATTCTAAACTTTTGGTCAGAAATTTTAAATTAAGATATCTTATGTATATTATATAGTTCGGTACAATTGTGTTTTAAAATATTTAGATAGAAGATTCTTATTTCAAAAATGTTAATAAGAGAACATTTATTTAATTACTCGAAAATAATGGTAGAACTACATAATAATGTTTGGATTTTAACAAATAATACATCTCATTCAATTACAAAATGTATTTTTAGTATTTTCTTCGAATATCTGCTATTTAATTTGTTTAGTTTTAAATTTTAAATAGAATATGTGTAATGTGTGAATGCTAATAATATTTATTCAATTTTTAATTGGTGCGCGTTAAAATATAATAAATATAAGGGGGTAGGTATGTTTTTCTTCTGGGCAATTCACCATTTTAGGTGATTATAGGGGCACCGGGCAACACCATGTTTGGGAGAACCCAACAAGCTATTCATTGAATCACATACAAGGGTTGCTTCCATACAACAATAAAATATATCATGCTTTCTAATTTTTTTAACCTTAATAATGGATAAAATATTTTTAAATGTATAGTGGGTTGTAAATATTACGTGAAATGTTATAATACTATTGTAAGCCTAATAAATCTAAATCATTCAATATTATTTATTTTAAAAACTAATAACAGTATGACAATAATATAATAATTTATATAGAAGAGCAAAAATAGGTAAGTTAATGAAATGAATTATCTCGAGTTAGGTAAGTAAAGTAGTCGTAATAAGAACGTTAAACAATAAATTAGATTAGAATAAAGTTAATATTTACTAAAAAGTAAGTATCAAACTCAAGTTAACGATTTATCTAACTCTAAATATTTTATGTCAGTACGGATAAGAATATTGACTTGACTCAGTTAAATAGAAGTTTATTCATATTTATTTTTAATAACCACAAAATACACGTATTTCGGTAGCAGATGTGATATATTAATATTTTTAAAACAATTTAACTTAAGTACCTAATATTTTGTTTAATAATACGTCCTAAACTATTCCCATTTATTAGGTACACACATTAAAAGTGGCTTCGAAAATTCCGATTTCGTATCAATTAAATTTTTAACTAAATAATATTTATATTTAAAATTATTTTGTACGACGTGATAAAAAAACAAAATGGGAAGTCCCTCTGCTGCATATGTAGTCGGTGTCGAATGTCACTGTAAGTTTCAATTCACTATAGGAATAATATTTTTTTGTATTAAAACAAAACAAGTAAAATCGTTATTTTTTGATTAAATAATCATTATACAATTTAAATAAACAACATTTATAATATCTAATAAATGCTAATACGAATGTTTAATAAAAACGTCAAATCTCAACAGCCCAGTAATTTATTTTTGAATTACAAAAGAGTAAAATTAATTTTATTTAAAACAGGTTTTGCGTAAAAATTCCCGGTTTTCCCAAATTGTTTTTTTGTTTATCCTGATTTTTTACAAAGTTCTGAGAATCTCATAAAAGTACCAACTAGATACAAAATTCTACCATAAACCAACCTCGAAATCAAAGATCAAAGCATTTTTTTTACAAAACAGTTGAAGAAAAAAAAAACAACCCATCGTTATAAAATCAATATATTTAGAATGTAATATAAATTAACTTTTTAACTAGTTGTTAATGGTCCACCTTTGTAAAAGAGTAATAAAATATCTAAATGTCTAAAATTATTAAATATTGTTAACTTATAAATTAAAACATAAAATTAAAAATATAATTTACTACATTTGGTATAATATAACTCATTTTAACCGTCCTTTTTCCTTTATAATTAAAAGTTATTTTACATTTCCTCTTTTATTATTAACTAAAGCAATAATAATGCCAAACATCTAATTCAAAAGTTTATTAATTTAATATTAATATTCCTTATTCAAGCAAAAAATATAAAATTAGTACAAAACTAGAATATAATGCCAAAGTGTATAATACATGCAATTCATTTTTATTTTGTAAAAGATTGGGTATGAGCCAAACTTTGAATGGGTGTTTCAAGGATAACTTTTAATCGGTACTTGCTATTCATTTTATTTATGGATTCTGGAAATGTCAAGAAGTTTTACTATTGTTTGCTCATTTCAGTTATTCTTCAAAAAGCAATATCATTCAAAATACATTAATAAACAGTATTAAACACAATGCATGGGATGTCTATTAGCAAAAAATTAAGTTTATGGAATTTTCGAGATTTCGGAACGCTTGGTTTCTTAAACAGTTAAACGCCCAGTTCATTAATTTATTATGTGCCTATATATAATATATAAAAGTAATATGCATTGGTATTTGAAATTACATCAGACTAAAAAGTATTAACAATCTAAATACAATTAAAAATTAAGGTCTGAAATACATATTTAAGTATAAAATATGTTTATAATTATAAATAATATAAATAATTAATATAAGTTATACATAATTAACTATTAAGTGTAACGTCTGGTTTAACTTTATAGTGCCCATAATAATTGTGAATAGATTAAATAATCAGTTTAATTTGTATGAATCAAAACGTGTAATATTATTGGTAATTACTTGAATCTCGTTCAATAAAATAATTTATGAATTTAAATTAGTTCAGTTTATCAAAAACATAAATGTTTATTGGGACATTATACAAGCAATTATTATAATATACTTATCGATTTGATAAATTTACCTATTCACCATTCATATATAGACATTAAAAGTTTTGTGCAACCATGGTCATTAGTTGTGATAATGTGACTTGATACTTACATAAAACAATAAATAATTTTTTTTTTTTGAATATTACATAGGTACTTAGTTCAATTTTATTAATAACTTATAATGTTTTAGTATTTATTCTGCAACATTATAATAGGTACAGAACATTTTTAAGGAAATGAAAAGGAATAATATATTAATATAAGTCTATATTGAATTTAGTATTTATTATAAATGGTCACTATTGGTCTATTTTTGCAAATTATTATTATGTTGATAACTATTAACCACTACAAATTTCGAATCAACATAATCAACCCTTTCCCTCACATCTTCCAAACCTATTATAATTTATCATGGACCTACCTATTATTATTATTATTGTTTGGAATTATTATCTTTGGTTCACAAAGTTAAATAACTCAAAAACTATTACTTATCGAATTTGTTAAAATATCGGCTACATAAATGAGTTCTTATTTGAAAAATAGAAGAAGGTATCCCCCCCCCCCCCCCAAGACACTCCATACGTATTATGAAAAATTTTATAAATTTTAAAATATGATCTTAACTTATAAAGAATATTTAATAAAATTCAGATTTTGAACAATTCCATTATTGAAGAAAAAACGGTGAGTATGCTTGGTGAGTCACACTGCAGTACATAAAGAAGAGATACATATCGAAGTTTTCATTAAATTGGATTTCGTCGTACCAAATAAAGAACTTGTCGTTTGTTGATTTTAATTTTTATTACAGAAAGTATTTAAACAACATTTCATTTTTATTAAAAATTTGAGGAATTTAATTTTAAGAATCAAAAAAATAATAATAAAATTGAAATCAAAATTAATAAACAGTCGCAGTATGATATAATCATTGATAACTCATAATATTATATTATAGTCGTGTTTAACAGAGTTTAGATACATATGCACTGACATAGTATTGTACAACCGGAGTTTACTGGTAATAAATCATCATTATTTTATAATAATAATAATTGTCGTTCAACATTGTAAATACTTTCTTATTATTCGACCCGATCGCGGAATTTCAGCCGTGTAGATATCTTGTATAGGTACCAACATTTGCTAAATGCTAATATAATATGTTAGTGTTCAGAGTGCTGTATATAATGCACATATAGAAGCAGCACAACAATAACGGTTAACCCGACACAAGACTTATTGTAATGAGAATGAAAGGACACGATAAGGTATAATATAATAATATGTGTACACGTCATATTATGGAAACAAAATTGTGTACGACCGATCAAATCAAATAATAAACGAAACGTTGACCGTTCGGACGTCTCGGACTCAACCCTCGGCGGCGTATTATATAGGTATATTATACCTATATACCACTGTTATACTATTACACTGTGTTGTAGTCGGAGGTTGGCGCCGACCGTTCATTGTAACCGCGAGCATTTTGATCCAGATCGATCGTTTCTTTCCGCTACACAGAATTTCCGTTTTTCATTCTTCCTGCAGATATCGCGGGCCGCCCAAAAGAAATACCGCTCCGCCGCCGCCGCCGCTGTATCATACATATATAATTGGAACTTAATGGATTACAAACATCGATTCCGATTTTTCTGTTGTCCGCATTGTGTCCGTTTAACTCTGTGTCCGTTTGTACGTCCATTGTTGTGCGGGACCGATTGCTACAAACACGGCTCGCTCCTGCGTCTCCGTCGCACACGCATTCACTCCTGCTTCTCTGCCCTTCGCCGTCATCTCCACCTCTTACTCCTTCTTCTTCTTCTTCTTATACCTACACGCGGAGATGCTTTATGCATATATATACATTATATATATATATATACGGTAATACGTTTTCCTTCTTTTTTTTGGAAACGGGTGCTCTTTTATGTTGTAAGAGACTGCAACAGGGCCGCTGCAAACCCCGAGCGCACACGTTTAAAAGACGGTTTTCGGAGAGGAGATGACCTCTGTGACACAACGTTTAGCCCTTTTGTCGGGTAAATAATATGCGCAACCCCGCCGAAACATCTGCATCCGTTCGATGTCCCCGCCGCCGCCACTGCCGACCTGCAGCAGGCACAATCGACTGCACGCGGGCATTTTTTTTTTATTATTATTTTATTCGTATATACGTTTGTGCGTGCGCTCATATCGGACAATATATATTATATATATACATATATTTATACATGACATTACGGCATAAATCAACGACGTGTCCGAGAGACTATACGCACACGAAACCCGATCCGGCGATTTTACTCGCCACTGACGACCTATTGAAGTCTTCGTCGAGAATAGGCGTAACAGACGGTCGCGGACAACGGAGACGTCCCCCTCTACTTTATTCGTTGGTCGTAAAAACCCATATAAAATAATGTGCACACTACTATAATAATAATGAATGTCCAGAGGTAAGGTGGTGGCCCGTGTAAAGAGGTGAAATTTATTTGTACAGGAAAAACATTTCTTGGAATTCAGCGTCACAATACATAATTTAATACCTGTCACTAAATTTTGATTTGTAAATTTGTATTTGTTTACGAATATTGAAAAAAATCCTTTATCAACACTTTATAGATGCGTAACCTGATATGATATTAATGCCTCTATAAAAATCTTATGAAGTTACTAATTACAAACACGGAGGCATACCTATTCCTACCAAACAGACGTCCTGAATTGTGAATAGAAATTGGAATAAAATATGGACATAAACATTTTTATTCAAACACAAAATATAAGTGTTGTAAAGATAATAGCACACAAAATGTATGACAAAATGATCAATTCTTTAAAAATACCAAAAAATAAAATAAGTATATACTATATAGTATGATGATAATTAGGTAGGTATAATAATATTTATTTCAATGTCTTAAATGCATCGTTTCTATTCTTCTGAAATTAACATAATGTATTGTTAAATGCACTATCATAAGAAATTTAAAAAAATACGTCTAAATGTATATTGATGACTCGTAAACACGTAGAACTGCAGAAGTATGTTATATTATATAATAATAGATTGTATTGATCATTTAGCTAATCCATAAAAGTGAACGTTCGAAAAGAAAATACTTAAGCAATAAGCAGTTTAAGTTGTTAACTTCTTATCATGAGACAAGAAATGTCGAGTAATTCTATTTTATTAAAAGGATGACCCCGTACTTATCTTCAGCTCTTCAGGAATAAACTGACATCTATTACAGTATGTTTAAGTACAAATAACACGGTACACCTTATAATATACTACCTACAAAATTGTAATATAATAATAATAATAATAATAAAATTATAGTATAAAATAGTTATGTACCTGATGATCATCTGATAATACCCGATGATGGTACAATATAGAATTTTTATAATAATTTATAAGTAGCTGATAACTAGATCATAATTATTAACCCTGCATAAGATACATAATAAGTTCACATATACTCTGAAAATTTACCAGATGATAACAACTTTATGACTACGTTATTATAATATTGGATAAACATAGTATTTGTTTTGGTAAAAATTATCTATAAATTGTTATTAAGTATTTAAGTGCAATTATGTAATAAATATTTATTTATATATGTTTAAATTTTAAACGGGCATGTATGTATGAATTTAAACAGTAAAATTAAATACAAAATTATATAATATACAGAATAATTAAAATAATAACATTTATCATAAAGTATATAATTTACAAACAAAATCTATACAAATATAATTATTAAAAGACTCAATAGAGTTAAGATTAAATAAATCGATTTGCGCATCATTAACAAATCTCGTGGGTCAATTTACAGGGGCGCCAGAGCATAATTAGTTTTTGTGTTAATTATAAAAAGTTAATCTACTTTGACAACACAGGACGTAAAAATTAAAACTATTTATTACTTCTGGACAGGTAATAAAATATACATGGACCAATTTTTATAATAACTTCAAATCAATAATATTTCTCTATTGGCAGCATATTTAATGTGTTAATGTTGATCAACGGCTTACATTGTGAATGAGGTTGACATTATTATAGTACCTATTCGAAAACGCTACTTCGACACACGTCTTAAAATTATTTCAAATCGATATGGCATACTGAAAATCCAAATACTGTAATACATTACACTGTAAAATCCACTGTCTCTCTGATCGGATCGTATAAGCACAATGTCAATTGCCGAGTTTACACAACAACCCAAAATAATAATAATATACGGTGCAACGGTAAAGAGTTTTTCTTTCGTTTCAACAATGGTTAACAAGGCGTCATATGTTTGTACGAGGTTATGTTGTGCTATGTGACACGGTGGTATGATTAAAAAAACACGAGCCATCTGCCGCAGCAGCAACAACGGTGTTTTTTTTTTTTTGGCGCGTGCTTCTCTTACTTGCCGTTTTTTACCAGAAGGATAATGGGTGTTGCAGGCGAGATTGCGTTTCGACACCGCTGCCGATTGTTTCCAAAAAAATGAAAAAAAAAAATGGAAAAGAAACACACCTGTCCCACGCGCCTTTGTGCAAATTATTTGGGTCAGGAATAGGCGCCTAGCCATACGAAGGTATGCGCAGCAGCAATAATTCGATATTTTATAATATTATATCTTTGGTTTTTATTTAATATCTTTTTGTGTGATATTAAACGAAACCTCATGTATACGCATGGTGTAATTTTTAATTGGTGTCAAGGACCACCTGTTCGGCACCCCGCCAAGACTCGCGGAAAATTAGGCCTTTTCCCCTTGATGTACCGCACACTTCAAACGGTACCTATATACCTATATAAATTGAAAAACCTAACGGCTGCCGTAATAATTACAGGTTTTCGGGTCCAGGGCCGTCAGATGGTTGCGAACGATATACTTCCGGAGGTTCGATTCGCAAACTGTGCTCATCTGGTTTGGAGACCTAAGCTACCAGCTATGTATGTATCTTGTGTATATAAGTATATAACTCTAATGATTAATGTTTAAACAATGCGTTACCTGTAAAAAAGATAATTATCGTTGAAAGTATAATTTATAGTTTATTATCTATTAATTCATCCGACATGAACAGTTTATAGTCTTATACCTAACCTACCAGCTATATATGATTAAAAGATAATAAAACGGTAGGTAGATCGGCGAGGTAAAATAAATTATAGATGCAAGTATAGTTGAATAGCTGATAATCGATTATATTAATTCCTATGTTATTTATACCTACGTTCAATATTTTTAAACACGATTTGTTCGACTAAAATTCTCCAACCCCTCCAACTACTTAAAGGAAAATCGAAATTGTCTCTATGGGCTATGTGCTACAGTAGCAACGCTCTGATAAATTAATAAAATTAAAATATTCCACCCTTTACTCATAAAAGTAAATTAATTATGTACATTGTTCGAAATATATACTTCAACTAATATATTTGCATTCACTTATATGGTATAAATATATATGTTTTATTTATACTTTGATGTCTTTTAAGTATGATTCTATAGTTTCTTCTTGAGTACAAAACCTAAGCCTTATTAGCACCCTTTAAAATTGACACTTGACATTATCCAGATATTGTTGAAGTACGTCATATTGTTAATTATTATTATAATTCATATTTACTTAAAATAGACTGGCTGCATTGCATACATATACATAAATACATAATGCCTTGTTTAGTTGTTTAAGTACCTATTTGGTTTTTCTTTCATTTGTATAATATTCAAGTCGCCTTTCTTTGATATTTTGAAGTAACCAATGAAAATCTACTACAATTATTTTTCTTTAAAATACTAATAATGATGGTAATATAATATTAGGTTGTAATTTTGGTATTTTAATTTTTTTTAAATATTTCATTTCTTTGGATATTGGCTTTATTTTGTAATTTTAGGTATATTATACAATAATATAATTGAAAAAACATGTATTATTATCAGCTATTATTTAAAATTATGTTGTCTTTTTTAGTGATATGATAGTATAGTAATTATTATATACATAATAAAGTGTTTATTAATTGTTATCTTCACATAATAATTATATTTTATTATATAAATGTATACTGCCAGGAAACGTATACATTGTTGTGCATCTGAAAAAGTACTATACGGACGTACAGTGTAGTGGGACATTGAAAAATAACAGTTACGTTAAACACAATCAATGGGTATAATATTATAATATTATTAACATAAACAATCGGTTAATGAGAAATGGTGATTACTGATTAGTGATTACGTTTGAATATTAAATATATTAAGATCAAACTTCAAACATAATGTATACCAAAATGAAATTATTTATAGTATATTTTATCGAAATCTCAAGATTGGATTGTGTTAAAGTTAAATCATATCAAAAAAAAAATTTAAACAATTAAAGTTTTCATACTATCCGTATTTATTATTTTGTATTCTATAATAATAATTCAGCTAATTCAAATGAATATAATATTTACTATATTAACTTCATATAAATACCTAATAAATAATTCGTATTATTGATGAATTATTGTTAGTACAATTTTAAAATTATATAATTATTGTTTTATCATATTTATGATAGTATGATACAATAGTTTACCATTGAATTATTTGAATTCAAATTTAACACATCCGATGACGAGGTACACTCGACATCCTTTATACTACTATAGGTGTAAAGTCAAGGGGCTTGTCTGGTTATTTTAATCATACATAATATGCAATATAAGATAATTGTATATGAATTATTATTAAATAAAATAAACTATTACACGCAAATACTTATATCATAAAAATCATGGCATATTTACCAACCTAATTTTTTTTAACGACCTAAACCAATATTGTTTGACCATCGGAAAACTAAGCTCGTCGTGTGGTCGGTATCGAAGTACTCAGCAGTACGTGAGTGCTTGTATAGGACTGAAATTCAGGACTCGTAATTGCCGTAGGTCATCCAACTGATTGTGCGTATATATATTAAAAATATACCCGAAAAGACAATGAAAATGGAATTCTACGTTGAAGAGGGTCTGTGTAGTGTGTACAGACTTCAGACACACCTACTACAAAAACCCTTTCGCACCTGTACGTGTACGTGCAGTAGTAAAGGGTAATTTGCGACTGTAACCTTTTCTTTATTGAATCAAGTTTATGGACAACCATAAACTACAAATTATCAGATAAAATAAATATGGAAAATGATAAGCAATTTTCTTTATACAATAGAATATAATACAGCGATATTGTATAATATTATTAATACCATTATTCTCGTCAACGCTTGTTTAAAAACCTATAAGTATATTTTAAATTGAAAATAAATAAATAATAGATAGGTACACTTGCAAGTTGCTACCACATACATTTTAATATTTCATATTGGTAAATATTCAGTATGTAAAAAGCAGACTTAATACAATATTAACAGCAGGTATTGGTGTTATATTTAATAACTATTACAAGTATGGAACGGATTTTAATTTAATGTAAAGGTATTTAAATATATTTTTTTATTACTTAATATTATAATATATTATATCTATTTAAAGTCTTGAAATATTTAATTAAAAATTCATAAAATACCATCGTATTTTATATTTTTATGTATAGGCATACGAATGTAAATTATGATAAATTATATGTTATATCTAACATATTAAATAAAATGGGAAATAATCAAATAAAATATTATTATAAAATAGAAAAACAAACTTTTTTATTTATAATTTTTCGTTAGAAAAACAATTGGAAACCACATACAGTGTTAAATTTACAAATTTAAATTCTCGATGATTAGATCAGATGAGCTTGCTTTGTATAGACTGAATGACGTTCACTCTAAGTCCATGTCCACTTAAGTAATGGTTGCATATTGCATGTACCTACGTCAATTCTGTCGGATTTAATCCAATCTCTAAATTGTTTAAAAGTATATCTCTTATCGTCTTTAATCCTGGTTTGTTTTCCAAAACATTTTGTAATTTTGAATTAATTATTACTCCGGTATCTTAAGGAGTATATGTTCCAAATACTTGATGGCGTTATTGACTATTTAAGACTATATAAGACAACTATTAAACTAATAACCATCCAACAGTATAATAGACTTTGTTTGATGACATTGTTTACGTATTGGATTTCTAAGACAGTCGCGCGGGGAAGGGTGTGACGTGTACATTGTATTTTACTTTTATTACTATTTTTAAATGCCTAAATAACACTTAAAAGTAAATATCATTATATAGATTAATGTTAGATCATAAAATAGGTAGATTTAACGAATTTCCTTGCCAAATTCCTCCTTTAGAAATCCAATTGTATGGAAAGTAGGTAGCCAGTTTCAACGAGTTTTCACAATATACAATACATGTACGATTAAAAGATAGGGTAGAGCTTTGTTGTTAACATAAAATATGATAATAATGTTCTTTGATATTGTATATTTTGTTAGTTCCATCACCAAAACATAATTTATTATTATAACTAAAGAGTATTTATGTAATGCTTTTTAAGTATTTTCTGTATATACATAGGTACAAATGGAATTCAACTCCATTATTACCAGACCGAAGTTCAGTTATTAATTTACTTTCATAAGGTCAATAGTTAATATCGTATTTACAAATATTGTTTAGTGCTTAGTGCTTACTGAAAGAATAACTATGACTATTTACCGATTACAAATATTTATATTCAGATTTTCACAATGACCAAACTATCAATTTCGTGAAAATTAAAGTTTTTATTAGTTAGGTACCTATTTGTTTACAATATAAAAATAATGGCCATACCCAGTGTGGCCCAATATTTTCTTGTAAAATAAAAAAAATTATAACACAATTATTTTTCATCTTGCCATATAGGTTAAACATTTAAACACTAAAAACCACTTTTATAATTATTTAAAATAATAAATCAGTTTTTGTCTTGTCGTTTGTCAACCTATGTAATTATAATTCAACAGTCACTTACGGTTTTAATTTTCCACTTCTTTTGGTATAAATCATAAGTTACACGAGGAATGAAACAAAGTCTGCGTTTTTTTTTTACCAAAATATGGAGACAAAGTTCAAAACATTTTAATCATATTATATATTAATATTAAAAATGTACAATTAACAGTCGAAAGTTAAATAATTATAAAGATAATATTTTATAAGTTATAGCTACATTGAAATTAACAAATAAAATACCTGATAGGTATATCCATAATTTAATTTATCATTAATTATTTATTTATATCGTTATATTTTATTAAATTAGGTATAAAAACCCTAAAACGGTTGGGACGAAGAAAATTATAAAATCTTGGCATCTATATAAAACCCAATATAATATAAGTAGTTATAATTTATACACAATACTTTATATAATTGTATACTTATCCGAAAACAATACATTTAAAAATAAACTCATTATATAAGCCATATCAGGTGATTAATTATAATTTACAAAATATAAAAATAGACAACATATATATAGTTATAATGCTTATTATTTATTTATCAAATATTTGTTACTTACATAATATCGCATCTAACCAGTAATCGGTAATCATATTATTCTGGTATACCTAAAGATAGACTTTAATAGTTGCCAGATGGCTTCATATGTACTTACTGCAGTGTTTGACCCACGTCCAACAAAACATGCATTCGAATTATACCATTATTTATTATCATGATTTATATTTATTAAAGTCTAAATCCGATGATAACAAAAATGACATAATGCAATATCACTTTTTATACAACCTACTAAACGACCTGCAGATCTCATTTATTGAATATCGTACATAACATATTGTTTCACGGGCGTGTTTTGAACGTTTTTTGTCCAAACAAGCGCGACGCATTGTCTCGGTCGAATACAAAACCTTTACCGTTTGTCGGCTCGAATAAGACTTTCTTCTCGGGTGACAAGCCGCGAAGACACCTTATAGTATAGTGGTGCCAAATATTTACACTCGGGCGTAATCCTCCGGGCAGGGGTGCACCATTGTGCCCATACGAAACGAAGGATTTACCCTTTTCGCGCGATGAACGCGAAAATAAATAATAATAATAATCGGCGGCGGCGGGTTATGGTGTGATATAAGAGAGAAAGAATATTATGAAAAAAGGGTTCCGCCATTATATTTCTAGTCTACCGCCGTCGCTACGGGTTAAATCGACCGGAATAATTTTGCAAAGTCTGCGTACGCGAA
The DNA here is from genome assembly GCA_008086715.1 of Sitobion miscanthi. Lineage (NCBI taxonomy): Eukaryota > Metazoa > Arthropoda > Insecta > Hemiptera > Aphididae > Sitobion > Sitobion miscanthi. Next base: position 3,079,685 of record CM017797.1, read on the forward strand.
ATCCTTCACCCCCAGGGCGCGTTTTTCAATAGAGAGCTTAGGTGTCATAATCTTTCACGCATGCCTTGACCGCTAATCGACACTGTTCGAAATAATATACACGTGTTGGTGTGCGTGTAAAATTATCGGTGGAAAAATGAAACGTTACGAATCGGCGGCGACTGCAGTGTGTGTTCGAGTCTAATAAAAACGTTTTTATTTTATTCCGTCCAACACGCCGCGGATCGACGTGACAGCAACGCGTCGGCCTTTGAGGGATATGCGCCGCATTGGCCGTGGGGGAGAAAAGTATACCTATAAGTAATAACATCAGGTATATATCGGTGTGCATAAAACATATTATTGTGATTTGCGTCTGCGGACTTCTTTTCATGAGTGTCAAAGTTGATCTATGCAACGAATACAATTATTAAAATTCAACGATGTTGCATTTGGCGTTTGGCACAATTTTTTCCCTCCTCTCACCTTCCACACCAACACAATATCTTACCGGACGGGAACGGATATTTTTCAGATTTCATTTTCGATGGGATGCTCTACAATCGACGAACTGTAATCAAACTTATAGTGGTTGACGATTTGTCGTCAATAATCGATCACCGACCTTTTGTTCGAGTTCGGGAATAATAATTATGGACTCCAAACCTTCCAACGATTCCTTTGATTTTCTTCCACTGTTCTGAGTATACAAATTTGAAATTCAATGATATTCCTATCGTGTAAGCTGTTAATTATTTTTTAAACACTATGGTATGGAATATATTATGTTATGTTATAACAATTATTATTAACAAAATGTAATAATAATATTTTATGTTAAAATTGTGTTTAGAACAAAAACAAAATATGTCAACATGGCCTTATTCTCACAACCATAATAATATATTAAATTCTCTTTTAATACGTAAAAGAAAATGACAAATATATCAGCTATACTATTTAAAAGGGTGATATCTATGTATTAATATACGAGTATTATGCTATTTAACTTCTGCCCTCTTGTACTGTTCACCTTTAATAATTTAAGTATATTGATATTGGACAATTTACCTTTGTATTGTCAAAACCAAAGTAAAAAAAAATAGTTAAGAATATCAATCTTAGGTATGGAATTAACTATTAAGTAAGATATAAGTATCATTTGGCAAGAATTAAGTAGCATTTGGTAAGAATTAACTATTAAAATTCGGAATATTTAAATAATAGATTAATAATGATATATTTAAGATAATATATTGCAACCATTTCTAAACGAGTCAATTGCATTGTATTTACTTTGGCAGTAATTATGTACTTTATTGTAATTAATATGTATATTAATATTATAAATAAAATGTATTAGGTAGTATTCACTAAATAGGATTTCAATTAATTATAATTATGTTTTTTTCTTATAAAATGTCTTCATTAAATACAGTTAAAATATATGAATATCGTCTATAACACTAAATGTACTTATATATATATTATATATAAAAATTTAATTTCCAGAAAATTACACTTTTTTTAGGTATATAATATGTTTATTACTTAATTATTTACTACGATTTACGATTACAATTCATGAATTCTACAACTAAATATTGCACACTGCAGTATTATATTTCATCAGTTTTTATTTAAAAAAAATCAACGATTAGCCTTTATAAATCTAAATTGTTGTTTAAAATATGCATTATTCATTTAATTCAAAATTTTATGTTTTTGTAAGCGTACAATAATATTGTCTACCGTGGAAGTCCTGAGGCTAATATACAGAACCATACTAATCGTATAGCTCATTTAGAATCGTAGTCGAAAACGAAAAGAAACAATCTATATAGTTTGCGTTTTATTCAAGAGAAAACGTATATTATATTGCTTACTTGTTTTGGTCATACTTCTAAATCGACATCAAGGTTGAACAAAGAAGGGGACTTTAGGTGTCTTATTAGACATATTTTAATTGCACGTCTGTGACATTCGTTTCCTTCGCTGTCTGCGCTGTAGTAAATACCAACAAAAACGTAACCCATAGAAATGTACGGTTTTTAGTCTAAACACATAAAGGAACTTGGGACAAATAGGGCGAATGTGGAAATAATAAAAAGGAGGAAACTCGTTTGCCGGTCAAAGGTGATCTTGACAACATATGGCGGGTTCTTTTTTTGCGTCCTAGTTTCTTAACTACGGTATGTTTTAAACACAATATTATATTCACTTATAATGATCTCGTTTTGCCACAAAATATACAACGGAAACAAAAACCGTAGACACGTTTTGTTCAATTTAAAAATTTAAAATCAGAATTTTTCTGTTAAACTACTAGTTTACATAATACAATGATATTTTTTCATATTTTATAGTTACGTAAACACTAATAGACTTACTTTGAATCGGTTTCAAATTTCAATCGAAAATAGGTTAATAAACAATTATCAAAACTAACATTAGGCTTTAAAAGTTAAAATTACCAACAATTTTATTTTATAATTTACAATATAAAATATTAGCTTATTATTGGGTAGGTACCTGGTACTTTAGGTATATGTATTTTTTGTAGCATGTTTCTAATTAAAAACATATAATTACTTAAATTAAAAACATGTTTCGTTAACGAAATTTGAGAAATTCTACAGTGTACATATTCAATTACAATGTATTATATTATTATCTATATATTACTTATTAGAATAACGCTGACTCTGAAACAATAATAAAGTTAAAAATAAATTACTTCAATTCTTTCGAAGTTTTCACGAACTAGTTGGTTCACTATAATTCTCTTACTATATTATATAATTTAGTTAAAAGTTTGGTTTTCATATACGTTTATTTTATTTATCTTTCACCCGTATAAATAATGTTGTACACTAAAAAAGTTTTATATGATGATTGAAGAACATTATTCATCAAATAATAAGCACAATAAACCACATTAATTGGTTTTCTGTATCACAAAGTTTTTTATTCGACTCTGATAACCAAATAGCTCAAAGATAAACATCTGTTAATACGTGTAGTTGAACATTAAAAAAAAAAAAATAATAATATATATTATGGCCCCAACAAAATAAAAACTATTATTTATTATATACGCTTTAACTTTGAAACGAGAATATAAATTACATTTAAAATGTTTATCTGATACCGCTTAATGTGGAACGCGTATATTATACCGTTATTAAAATATTTGTCCGAAACATATCTCAGATCACCGCGTTTAGTTTAATATAATATAATAATTATTATAAAGTATAAACAGTATAATAATATATTATTATTGTCGAGTCTGGAAACTGTGCAAAGACTACGGGCGACATTGTGCCGGTCCAAACCGGACGTGCAGTTTATGTGGTTCATAAATCCTTGCCAATAAAGTCATAATAATATATAAAGGAAAAACCTTTTCAACACTTCATCATAGACGTTGGAAGAAAAAAAAAGGTTAATCCCGGTTTCATTCACTGATCTCGGGGGCGCCTTCGGTGGTCTCGACCAGATTACCGGCACTGGCTAGAGTATATTATATTGTAACAGTTCCGAAATAAACGTCCCCTGGAGGGACATATATATATATATAAGTAGGTATGCGTTTATATATTATTATATAACACCCAAAACGCTACTGTGCAAGACTTTCACCCAGACTAGACCCATCCTTTGTGTGCGTGGGGCTCGGATAGTGATGTATACTATCCTTTACACGGTATACCCATATATGTATACGTGCATTTGGATTTTTCTGTAAGGATGTGTCGTTTGGTTATTGTACCGGACTGATGTGTTTTTATAAAGTAACAATAATATAAAATAACCCAAAGTCGTCGTTATACATTAAGGCACTATATAGGTACGAGTTACACCGACAAACTGTTACCTGTACAATAAAATATGGAAAACAAACTCATTCGCAGCGTATAATATTATTGCAGACATTTATATTATTTACCTTTTTGTTTGACACATTCCATAGACGAAAGCGAGTTATGAATATTATGTATTCTAAGAGGACGCCATACCCGCTGCCTTGTCTCCACCTTGTCAAACGTTTAACATAGCGAATTGTACGTTCTGAAAAATATTCATTTAACTATATTATGTTTAATTTTAAAGTGAATTGACCTTTTTACAAATTTAGAAATCAGAATATTATCTAGTCGATGACATAGGTTTATTTATATTTTAATTTTAAAGCAAGTTATGAGAATTTTAAAACGGTAAATTGTTTGTTCGAACGAATTATTGAGACCGAACAATAATTGTGTCTATGATATGCGATTGTGTCCTCTTAAGACTCGTATTGACTAAAAAAATAAAATATATAAATAAAAAAGGAATGCGAACAATATTGTAAACACTATTTTAAGTGAGTAATTATTTTTTTTTCCGAGACTTAGGGTGTCGTCTCGTTAGCCTTTTTGAAATAGTTTTTATTCGCTTTGGAAATAAGCGAACACCCCCACATGTGTGCGGCGGAAACACGAGATCCCGCATCCGGGTCAACCCTTCGGCCTTGTGTTTTGCGTTAATTAACGACGTCTTAGTGGTCTTACTATACGTCACAACCGGTTGCTATCGAACATAACCTAACCTAACAAAGTCAGTGTAAAGACATTCAACAAATATATTATTATTAATCATAATTATTCATAATCAATGATAGTAAAATACTGTAAATTTAACACATATTATTATGATAACATTTTATTTTCCATTATCGACCCAAAAGTCCAAACCCCGAATTCCTTATTATGTGCGTCTTTTTAACGTTATTCGAAAAAATATAAAATAAAAATCTATTACTAACTACCAGCTAAACTGAGAATAATATTTTTTTCTTATAGTTTAATTACGAATACGTTTTATACCTTTATTGCTTTATAGCTATTAAATCATATCAAACTTGTTTGAGTTAGTAGTTTAAACTTAAGAGTTACCTAATGATTGTGTTTATGTTTTATATGTAATTATATAAAACTAATTTAACTATTTTCACTTACTGTTCGTACACTGATAAAAAAATTTAAGAACTAGGCACAAGAAACATTTTAAAAATAGTTATGATCATGTTGATCAAAGAAGAAATTAAGTTATCCAACAAATAATATTGGAAGAATGTTAATTGATTTAGGTAGTTAAAATATAATTATGTTTTATCACAACTTTTTTTTTTTAGTTTTCAAAAATGAATAATAATTTGCATCAAGTTTTTCCTATTACTATGATATTTGTGTAATTGTTTTTACATATCATTGATATATGACATTATATAACAATAATTACCTACTATTAAGATAAACAATATAATGTTCTAATGCAATTAATACTGTTTATTTATACAATTGTATATTTGTATACCAAGAATTATAAATTATTCATGATGGTTTTCAACGGAGATAAAATTATAGAAAGTAATAGCTAAACATATATATTTAATCATACATGATGTTAACCAAAGTACTTCATATCTTTATAATTTCGTACGATTAGATATTAACTTTAAAACTATGCCCCCATAGGCCATAGTACATCTGAAACCAAAGATCGTTATCAAAAACATTGAGAAAACAGTGATAGGGAAGGCTTCCGGTAGCTTTTAATAGGCCAAAATTATATTCGTGGACCATGTAAACAAAAATATTTTGGAAATTTAAAAAATCAAGCAAAAGTACTTCCCGTTTTGGAGGAAGACCCGACGCGCGGGACTCCTACAATATTAGTTGCTGAAAAGTATTCAGAATCTGGTGTTATTTTGATATTTTCCTCCTTATAAATTAAATTTTGTTTAAATTAAATAGAAAATACAAACTGTTAACTAGATTTCGATAAACAATGACGATCAATAAATTGCATAAAACGATAAATTAATTCAATATTCAATAGGAACGTAGTAAAAATCAATTTTCAAAGATTAGAAAATAAGCTCGGATCATAATAATTGAGGTTAAATAATAGTTATATTGTATTACGTTAATATTTTTAATGATAATGATTATAAACTAAAATATATCTATATAATAAAGTGGCACCCGCCCCGATAGGCGATCACGCCTTCCCTCTTACACACCACCATAGGTACATCACTGGGTTTGTTATAGTAAAATATCTATATAATACTTTTGTTAGCAACTGAAAAGACCGTTAAAAACTGAAATTAATATGGCCAATCTAAAACCAAAAGATTAAATTTCATGTTATTATATAAACTATACTTATATAGTTATATAACTTATATGTAATTATTGTTTATTGTATTTTAACCGTTTATTTATCAATCACCTTATATAGAAAATTAGGGAAAACAAAATGTATTGACCTTATTCAGATACTTTTTTTAAATAGTATTATTTATTATGTTTACTTAAAAGATCAAAAATCGATATAGATAAATGCTATTGTCTAGTAAAAAATATGCCAGTAACAATCACGTTTTTTTTTCTTTATTTATTTGACAAAGTTATAATATTATATTTATGAACCTATAGCTACAGCCATTAAAAGACAAAAATATTTTAATATTTCATTACCGGTTCTAATATTGTAATATTGATAAACAATATTACACGGTTCAGACTACACCGTGTCGTGTGATTTCGTATTTTTATGTTTATACCAAAATGCAATACCCAATGATATGAATATTGTACCCGATGATAACACGATATTATTTTATTTTACAGCACATAAATGTAACCACACGGTCAAAAGTTAAATATAATATTATTCAACTATGCGGTATCGTTTGGGAACTGTGATTATTTTACACGTCACGGTGCAGCTTTAGTTTAAAAAAAGTAGAAATTAATCCATACATATTATTATTATTATTATGATAAATATAATATTCTATTATTCGCGGCGGACAAACGCATAAAAACGCATTATTGACATTTCAAAACTTGTACGCGTCCATAAAAAAATAAAGATGTATACATTGTGGGCTTACCCTGTTGCTCGGCGCGCGCACACATAATATTAAATCGCACGTGTATTTATTGTAATATTACTCTGCAGCGGCGTGGAGTTGTGTTGGCACGGTACAACGAAAGTGAACACGAGGAATTCTGAGGGGATAGAAATCGCCAAATCGTCGTCGTCTTTACTTTACACCTGCAGCAGCACATTGAAACATTATAGTCACGTTTTGTCTAAGGCTCGCGAGTCCATTAATCTTGCGGGCTACTTGCACGGACAGTTTGCATCTGTTTGCCTCGAACGTCGCGCGTATGATATAATAATAATAATAATAATATGAAAGGAGTAAACATTACACGTGTAATGAGAACGTCCAGCAGCATTTAATAAAGTCAAGACGTTTCATTTTTCACTCTTCTCCCGTATACGACAACAATAATACATATAATACACATTGAATACACGCGTGTATATACGACGAAACGATAACGACGTGAGCTCTTCCAAAGGGGACCGGTTGTGCGTTCGGAGAGCCGCGGGGGAGCGAGCCAAAAGGGTTTTCCGAATGGTCATCGTCGAGTGTGTTGACACTGCCGGAGCGGACGGCCGAAATTAATGATTCGCCGAGGATTTCATTTGTTATTTCGGTGTATTTTATTTCTCTTTTCCTTTCAATTTATAACATATTATTGTAGAATATGTATCGCCGAAAAATACCCTCCCGCTGCGGCTACCGTTTCCAGTTGGAAGTTTGCAGTCACGTTGATCGCTGCAGGCCGTGCGTATTGTATAATAGATCGGGAGCCGCCAAGGCAAACACAAACCCATCATCACCGCTGTGTGCGATACGTATAATATGATATTATTCGTTATTATTATTTATTATATGTTATGCAAACAGCTGCGATTAAAATATTATAACTATTATAGACGACTCGTCTATCCATATTTAATAATCGTTATAATTGGATTCGGAGTTCAAAAATAATGCGTGTAAACATTTGATTATTCTGTTGACTATTTTTTTTTAGTGAAACTCGTAGTTATTATAAATGTCTGCGGTACAAAATTAATAACCGAGTGCACAGTGTTATTGATTTAAATGTCGAAATTTCGTGTTTTAACCGATGCACTATAATAATATGATTATTCATTTTATATACATAAAAATACACTTCAAACTTCGAATTGTTTTCTAAATGTCGTTTAAATAACATTACGGCACGACAAACGAGTCAAATAGGATGCGTACGTGCATGCTAATATATATTATGTTTTCAATGCAAAACGATTACCTACCTACAGCTATTATGCCCATAAATGTTATCGTCGGGAAATTCGTCACGAACGTCTTTTCGTGTAGGTTTATTATCGTTCGTTGCACGTGCATTTTATTTTTGACGGGTGACCCGACACCTTTTATTATTATCATTTACTATAAAAGAGAGAAATAGAAGAGAGAGCTCGGTAAGGGTGGCTGGGATGAGTTGTATAAAAAAAAAAAGAATAAGAAGAAGAAATTATCTGCTGATGAATTGACAAAAGTATTCCGGGAACGGGGAATACGGTTTTTGGCGAAAAAATGTCCGTGCGCGATGTTTATAATACAACAATAGGTGTTTTCGCAGCCTCGCAATTTTTACCCAGTCATTCGGTGCAGGCCAACAAGAATAATGTTTTTAACATTTTGACGAGATATTTAAAAAGGGTTTCTGCGTTTCACCCTTCAAAAATATACTGCCTCGTTAAAACGTCTGAAAATTCGGCCGCCGGTAGCCGTCCGTCTATAAGAAGGGAAAAAAAATAAAACACAAAGTACGTAATACCGTAGTCCTTTGTAATTCTGTGTGGGCGACTCGGAGGGGAACCCTTTCGGGCAGAAGCCGAAAGGAGATATTATTTTTAAAAAGGCGAAGAAAAAAAATATATATATAACATATCCAACGTGTGTGTGTGTATAAGTATTATATATATATACACAGTGTACACCTACACAACCTCAAAACCGAGGCGGCTTGTATTACGCGCGTAAATCACTCGGAATGTTTGAAGGCGAAAAAAAGGGAATACGACAATGCGCGTGGAATATAAATTCGTGCGCCGCCCGCCGCGCGACAATCCTTTAAACGCACAGACTCTCCTTTTCGCAACCAAGACAACAACAAAAAAAAAAATGTCTGTACGTTTGTTTCCCCTATCGTTTCCTGCAACTAATCGGTCTTAAGTCGGTTTTTCATAAAAAAAAAAAACTGCATAACAATCAATAATGAAAACAGTTGAAGACGTGCAAATGGATCCCTCTATTTTTTCGAGAGAAAGAGAGAGAGTTTTCATTCGAGTTGAGTTTATATAAAGGATTCTACATACGCGTACAATAATGTGTACAATACACTATGTCAGTATATATGTATGTTTTACAAATAAACTGGGTGATGAGAATCAAGATATATTTTGTGTCCGTAACGAATCGTTCGAAATTAATATAAAGGAAACAATAATATACGTTCCGAGAAACAAAATAACTTGAAAGTAATAATATATATAGTACCTAGTATGTATATAGTATTATAGTACACATATATATACATAACACATATTACCTAAACGTATACAAAAATTATTTTTTACGATTGATTTTTTTATGCACTTGTGTAATTTAGGTATTATAACATAACGCGTCAATGTACTTATATTCTATAATAGTAATCAACGCTGTTAATTTAAATTTTTGATTATTGTTGCAATAGTTTTGCATTCAAATATTTATCTAATATATTATATTATGTAACATGTACCATAAATATTTTAACTTGTTAGGTAAAGATAATATAGAAATTGAATATACCATAATGTAACGCATTAAAATGTAAAATGCAAAATCGGTATGCAAAATTGTATTGTGGAAAAATACGATTGAGTTACAAATGTTATTTATATCAACATTGCAGGCGGTTTTTTTTTCAAGGACCATTAACACTAGAAAATATAACTATTGTACTCGGTAAAGTAACTTTTTTAAAAAGTTTATATAATTTTATTCAATAAAAAATGTAGTATACAATATGTCAGTATTTTCTGTGAATTAAGTCAGTTTGTATATTTTTATGTAATGTCTTTAAATTATACTGTACGAACAAGTGTGTGAATGAATTGCAAATCATAACCTCGATAAGTTGTAAAAAAAAATTTAAAAGTTGATCTATAGCATTCTATCTGACGAAAAATACAAAATTTATATATATAACTGATATAGTATATGTAAACACGTCATGCATTGTTATATAATTATAATATATTGTGCATTATCCAATTATTGCGAGAAAATATAAGAAATTTCTCGGAACAAAACGCTGCTAGAAATAAACAGTAATAAAGTATTGGGATATTTGAAAAATTCGCAATCATCAAATTGAAATGAAATTTTTAAACCGGTAATAATTGTCGCCTCACAAATACATATATATTTCAGAAATAAGTTTTCCTTCCATTGCGAAGTTTCAACTCATCCCGAAGTTTTTAAAATAATATTATCCTAGAAATGATTTTTTTGTGCTGACAAATAGCGTTAGAGTGAACAACTATGCATTTTTAAAAATAATATTATTAACAATAATATGCCCGGGTGCTTATAAAATATTTGCCCAAAAAATGTTTCAATCTAGGTTTCAACTATATATAGGTTCTCGGAATTTTTTTGTTTTTTATTTACTCATAAGAACATTGATTTCATTTATCCGTTCATCGGTTCCATTATTGGTCAAGGCACTTAAAGGATTTCTAAGAATCTGCTGATATTTCTACAGCTGGTAAAAATGTTTTTGGTCTCCAAAGTGACCAAGTTACGCGAAACCGTCCAGATGGAAAATGCATCCCTCACAATATTGTAAGCCTATTGTGTACCGTATGGCCCTTGTATTGTTTCCCTGGTAGATGTACCTTTGAATTCGTGTGTATACAATGAACAAAAAAAAAACAGCAGACCGCAAAAATCTGCCTTTTTCCAACATAATTATTAGGTAGTCTATTCAAATAAATACCGTTGAATAATAAAAAAATATATATATTGCAGAAATTCAATACTACGAATAACTGTAAAGATCGACAGGCTAACCGATAGGTATTTTCCGGTTTCGTAAAACGGATAAAATAATTATTTTATTTGTATGACGAGGCAGTGGAGAAGGGTGAGGCTGGGAGGGCAATTAAATTGTTATACATTGAATATAAAAGAAAAATATCTTGACAGTATCATACCAGCACGGGTATAATAGGTATTAAATTATAAAGTAATATAATAATATAGTATTAGATATGTATTGGGCCCTGTGTTTTGAATTTTTGTCCAATTAACGAACAAGTTTAAATCAATCAGTAAAAATATTTTGTTTTTTTTTTTTATGGTTTAAGAACATAATAATATATGATTTAGTATTTATTGTGTAATATCTAAAAACGAAAAGTTTTTAAATATAATAAGGAACTTGTAATAATAAAATGTTAGTTTATTTTATTATTTTTTTGGGATAATTAATAAATAATTTGCGTTCAGAAGAATCTGCAATATTTTAATTTTACCTAAAATATTACAGTGAATTGACCAGATCAAACTTATAGTCAAGAATATTATCTGTATATACTGTATATTCTGTAGTTTATACGTAACGAATTACGATGGATCTTTTATGATACCTACTTCAGTTTTTCTTTGATATACATGAGAATTTTTAATTAATATTTTATATACCCATAACTTGCACAAAAATTAATTATCGTAAAAAATCCAACATACAAACAAAACCGATTTTATGTAAAAAATAGTTTTTCCTTGATTTTTTTTTTGTTTTTCCCTGCGCTTTTAAAAACTATTGGGAATTTCAAATTTTTACCTCCGAATGCACCAGCCTCCCCATCGAACAAGATACTGTTGAAGAAAATCGAAGCAGTTTTACTGCCCCAAACGGTGGCGAACGACAAAAAAAAATTAAAAAAACACACATCGTTGTAAAATCAATACATTCATCTCTCCGCTCAGAATCTAAAACAATTACATTAAAAACTTAAAAATAATACATTTTATTTATTTAAAAAAATAAAAAAATATGAAAGAAGTGACGTGATGGTCCTCCAAAACGAGTGTTTTTAGCGTCGTAAAAAACCCAATTTCCGAACGAAAAATAACTGCCAAGAAGAAATGCTGTGTCTCGTAAACTAGTTTTTCCCCAAAAATGTCGACTCATCATCCATTGCCGATGATCGTCGGAGCATTCGATTCATTGACCGTTGAAAATGTTTACAAAGTTCCCGAGAGCGTGGTTAGATAATATTATTATTACCAGCATAACGCACTCATAGACAATTCGTTTTTTTTTCACATCAAGCATGCAATGTATTTTTAGATTTATTTTACGCCTTTTATGTGTAGACTGTAGAGACTAGAGAATGAACAAGCACCTCGGGGCGTAGATATATTGTCAATAGGACATTATTTCATAACATCAAAGTTACATAATATTGTCAAGGCTGGGCATTAACGGGTTAAAAATTTGAGTTACTTAAAAGTACGTTAACGAGTTTATATATTTAAATTAACTTCTAACTATGATAATATTCAGTTGATTTATTTTAAAAGTCACGTTTAGTTATTTTTTTCTCTAATGTAACACTAAAGATGTAAAATAAATATATTTTGTTTTGAACAAATTATTGTTTTTATATAGATGTACTTATAAAATAATAAATATAATATATTGATATTAACTATAAATTATAATATTATATGTAAGTATTATAAAATAAATAATACATTTTTAACAGTCGAAGTGTTTAATGCACGCACTACCTATCTCTGGATTTCCATAGGGATGAAATTAATGTATATAAATATAACTTTATATACATTTTTTTAGGTAATTACAACTAACAACTTAACAACGTACATTTACATCTTACTTCTAATATAATATTAATTAATTTGAAATCTTGGAACAATAGTCATATTACTAATATCACATGCAGATAACCCATTTTAACGTTAGATTGTGCCGTCGGTGCCATGATCTCTTAAAAACTGAACCTAAATCTAAAAAGTAATTAGAGTGTAATAATAATATAATATAATAAATAGGGTACATTCTATTATTTCAATCAATATATAGCCTTCCCTTTTTGTTATTATTTTCCGTCAACATTACTCTTATGTCTATGATTTTTACTACTAGTGTTGGTTTTTCAAAAAAAATTGAATAGATTAAATATTATATAATAGATGCTTTTTAATCACTACGTCAGAGTATATTGGTGAAGGATAAATATATAAAAAAATATATTTAATGACTATAGGGCCTGGAACATAAGTATTGGCATTTATTTTTTCTTTTCCACTAATTTGTTGTTTTTGGAATATAGAAGGAATGTAATAGTACAATTTTATATTTGCATTTTCAGGGTATTGTATGCCTTACGGTAATCTAAAATATTTTTATAGCTTCTCAGAAAATCATTGCATTTTTACATTTTGTTATTTTTTAAGAATAATTCAAATTAATACGGAGTATATGTAGTGTATATATAGCGTTCACATTTCTATGAAAGCATGAAACAACGAAATGGTTTTAAATTTTTTTAGTTGAATAATCGTTGAAGTTATTCCTCTTATACCCTAAATTGACCATACAAAACCCACACACGCATTATTTTACCTGCTCCATTTCAAAAGATAAATTCATTAGCTATTAACTAAATAGTATTTATCGTAAGGTAATCGATTGTGTCATAGCCAGTTGTGTTTAATAGTTTTTGTAGTAGAGTGATGATTGATGAATAGTTGTTGTAACTCGTGAACTGTATCTGTTTTCGTATCAATTTCAAAATACCTCAAATTAAACTTTCATATAGTTTCTTTATAGTTCGCGTTTAAGAGCATTTTAATTTGGATGAGATATGTTTTTGACTGATGGGACAGTCCTTTGTTTTATGTTTGGGTGAATTCATTTGTAGAATTAATGTCTAGTATAAAATTACGTTTTTATATTTTTATAACAATTATTGACAATTTTAACGTAATCTTATTAGTGCATTTTATATGAATGATGTTAAAAATGTCAATGATTAAGTGACTAATAAGAAGTGTATTTCATATTAATTACTAATTTAATATGAAAAAATCAGTTAAACCATAAACTTGGATTTGATTAAAACTCAAATAATATGAACATGTCACCGAACATGAACCGATATTATACAACGCCTACGAGATGGGAGATAGGTTGTTATTTTTATCGTCACTTTAATAATGGCGTCAATTACTTGTAGGCTTAATTGTCTTACATTCCAGCAGCCTCTCCCTCTCCCACACATGTTCCATTCAATACGGTTTAACACTTCGAGATTTGTGTGTTTACTTTGTACAGCAACGTTGTACACTTCGCAATGTATACAAAAAGCACTCTTCGCATTAAGATATATGTACAATTTTGGACTTTCAACGTAACATAATATAATATTATACTATATCTTATATTATGCATGTGTTTAAGTCGAACTACCTGTAGGCTAAAGGTACGCGTTGCGCATGTGCATTATAATGGCAGTTGAGTGTAATAATACCTGTAGTATATACGGAATTCAATGATATTTTGTTGACTGTATAATATAATAATATAATAATATATATTATAATGACGTGACGCGTTTGATAGTGTACCACCTATATACAGATTGATTTGGGTTGGAAGCCACTACAAAAGGGTGTCTGGCTGCCGCATGTATTATTTTTATCACGGTACGCAACATGTTTTCGCATTCAAATTTGACGAATATTTTGTCCTTTTCGCCGGTACACGTCTGCGCCCACCTCCGCGTATATATATATATATACATATATACGACTCGTTATATAATATAAGGGATTGAGGTTCTCACGACCAAAGGTGGTATCCTTTTACCACTACGCTGCGACGACTACTGTAGGCGGAAACCGATTATACAATTTTGCACACAGGTCCTCGCAACTGTTGCACAATGGACCAGGTAGTATGATGCGAAAAATTCCCGCGTCAATGGACCGTGTCGCGTTTTGTGTGCCGCTCTTTGCATCATCCAATAACGCATCGTATTTTTGCGTAATTCCACCGAAAAAGGATATTTTTCCTTATACTCGCGTTTTATTGTTATTCCTGCAGTGTGTGCCCTCATATTAACCGTATGTGTATAATATATATATATACACGAATGCGCGCGCGTTTATACATTTGTGCCGTGCATATAATAACAATATATATATATACATTTATACGTATATATAATATGTGAGTATATATATATATATGTTTGAAAATATCCCAATCGCGAAGGGCTACCGTCGTCGCCGCGTGGGAAACGGATGACCCGACCCCCGACCCGACCCTACACATCATTGATGTACACATATACACTTAAACGAGTTCAGGTATACGACCGCGTTATATACACGCCGTATATATTATGCATAGGTCTGCAGAGAATATATTAACATAACACTGGTACAATTTGCCAAAAATCTATAGATCAAATGCGCTGATTTATTTTGAAATGACATTTTCACATGCATATACGTACAGCATACACGGCGTGCAGCGTGTGTATGTATACATGGACGAAGACGTTCGAAAACGAAAAAATGCGTTTAAAAGGGTTCGGGTCTTTGAGATTTATGATATGCAAATATATAATACTTTTCAACGATGAGTCTGTGTAAATAATTTAAAAGAATATAATATTATTCTGCGCAAATATATTATAATATTGAAAACCCAGATATATATTATGTATATATGTATAGAGAGGGAGAGCGTAAATGTGTAAAATCGTTCAAAACCATTAGAAAATTATATCTTTAAAACACAATATAAATATTGAATACTAAAATAATATGGTAGGTACTTATAATAAACGGTAGAATAACCTGAGATACTAATATAACTAGGGTTCACTAGGGTTGTCTCACTTTGTAGAAAAATGCATTAGTTTTAACACATTATTTTCCTTAGCACAAATTTTAAATTAAGTACTAATAAAATAAATCTTAAAACTATTATTTTGCCTATTTTTTATTTAGATTTTAGATTTTTTAGGTCTTTATTAATTGTCATGAAATTGTTGATATCTATCTTGCAATATTATTTCCACGAGTTCAAACTTTTTACACACATTTGTATTATTTTATAATTATTGTCTTATAAATATTTTACACGCGTTCTGTGAATAGTACCTGCGTCGTAGTTAATTAATAATATCTTTAATTTAAATTTAAAAATATTTTGCACTCGATAGATTTTTGTATCTTGTAAATTATAATTCTTTAGTTAACACAATATAGACTATAGTGCAATTTGTTCTGAATTTTTCTGAGATTTCAATGCATTTATAAGGTTTTTAGTGAGACTTTCGGGATTTATAGTAGCGTTGTATACTGTATTTTTAGAGATTTGAAGTGCTTTTTTTAATGGTTTTTAATGCTTTAAAATTACAACCCTAATTATAACATTGCACAAAATATGTCAATCATTATATTATTATTATAACATAATGGAGCTGTGCGCACGTTCCTATATATAGGCAGCTATACCTCCTACTAAGTAGTTTTCCAAACGGCTAGTTCTATACGTACTCCCTTTGTATATTAGCGGTGGAAGGGGGGTACATATTTTTCTGTGGGAGGTATTCAAATCTGTTATTTTCCAGATTTTGGGGTTCGTCGGGTATAGTGCGCGCGCGCGCGCATATCTGCAGGTGATGGTTATTTTTTTACTGTCGCTTAAAAAAAAAAAAAACCGTACCCGACGCCACAGCCGAGCACGAGCTCGTCGCGGCTCGTGTACAAGAATGGGGGGACGTTTTAAAAAAAAATCTAGGTGGTAAAAAACACGTACACGCAAACACCATTCATTCGGTACCCCCCTCCTTGCCAACAGAGCATCGCGCGCGCCGCCACTGCTGTCGTGCCCATAAAATGTAGTTGAGTGGCACGAGCTCGGCATATATTCTCTCTCCCCCCCACCGTATATAGTAAATAATAGTAACGATAAAAAAAAAATTCCGTACACCGTTCGAGGCTGGTTTTGACTTGTAGACGCATTGACGTTAACGTCCTCCTGGCTTCTGCAGTATAATACGACATGTGTATATAAAATGCGTTTTAATAACGCACGAAATACTTTTTTTTTTCCATACAAGTTAGTCGTGTCAATGTGTAAATAGGCGGAAACCGAATACTTACATTGTTTATATAGAAACGGCGTTTGCTCGCACTATAATTAATTGCCTATACTCTTCTTTCAATACATATTTTAATTCCACTACCTACCTACCTATCAATTGTAAACATTACGCACGTTGGTATAGGTTAGGTTAGCCTATACATATCATATAATATGTGAATACTCCTCTATAACGGACACAACTAAATAGTGGAAGTTTTTTTTGGATCAAACTACAAATATTGATCGCTAAGGATAACGGACCCCTCCTAATAGCGGTCAAAATGTCAGCGACTGGTATTTATATAGAGGTTTCATTGTATTAATAATATTATAGATGTATTATAGTTTATTTCAAGTTTTATTTGACTATTATCTATTTACGAATATGTACGGTGATCAAAGAAATATTATGTGTGTTTAATAAAAACTGCAGTGAAAACGTAACGAACTATTTGGGGGAGACCCTGTATGTTACATTTAGTTCTAACGAACTATATATACCCTTTGGCCTCCATTAGTTTATGTGGGGCTGAGACCCCTAAGACCTTATAGTTGTATTGTTTAGTAATAGCGCGTACCACCAGCATAATGGTATTAATATAAAATAAACTGAACATAAATTGCGTGTTGCGTCAAAACTGTTAATTTTTATCGAAACCTATAATAACGATTATTGTCGACCACTCAAATTAAAAAAAAAATATATAAATTTAAAAAAAAAAAAAAAACATTTTGAGTATTTTCATTTATATAATGTTCCACTAGGTTTTAGCTCTCACATGAAAGGGATTATCGGTTGCGCATATCCTAAGCGCACGCACATATGTCCTTTCCTATACGCATTTAAAATATATGCACATCTGCCCGCGCGCTGGACACGGTATAGAACTGACGTCATGACCAGAAACCGTCGAACTCACCTGAATACATCGGTGCAGTTCACATATAACAACAACTACGACCCTGGCCGAGAGATTTTTGGGTGCGAGTGTGTCGGTTTTTAAGGGTTGCGTAACGTTATGGGGTGGCAGATGGCCGCTGAATACATATATATTAACGTATTCCTGGAAACCAGAAGTAATCCGAACGCTGTTGCCAATTTTATATTCACTCTTCCGGGTCCCCCTCAGCTCACGAAAAAAAGAACGAACATGCTCACATATTCCCTGCATATATTATAATGTATATACGCCAGCTAAATCAATCTCCAGACCATATTATATTTTGTCGTCGCGGGAGTAGAACGCATTTAAAGAACTAAACAGAAGGGAAACTATATGTTCGACCGCTTTGGCCTAGGGTATGAAATAACGAGTTGATGCCAAAGCACGTCTATATACACTAAAAACGTGGTGAAATTATTATTACAAAGGGGAAACACGCATCAAAGGGCCTATAGGAAACGTCATATAATAATTGACAGTGACGTGATAACGCGATTCGAGTTAATTTTCATTTCTGGTATCAGACGGTTACGGTTGGGTCGTTGTTGGCTTATATATTTGAACTAGGAGGTGCGTATCTTGACAATACCTCGTTATATCTTATTGTTGAATTATTTTTTTTTCATTTTACTTTCACGTTTAGATGTAAGGAATACGATATTTTAAAACGAATGAAATAAGTGTCAATTATACAAAAAAAAAACCTTTAGAAATCAGTTAAAAAATAATATTGTTAACAATTAAAAATGTGTTATCGTATAAAATACTATTCATAATTTAACGATACTTCTTAATACGCTTTTTAGTTCGTAAAGTACAAGTCCAGGATAACGTTATAATCAATGTTTTAGACTATTCAAATATTATTAGAATAATATTTGTTGAGATACAACGACAACGTTTTGACGAATTCTTTATGAGATACCATTAGTCGTCCGATTTTAAAGTGATTATTAATAAATAATAATTGTTATAAATTATAATTATTGTGATTTGCGCAATCGTAATAAATGAACTAATAAAATACACGTGTATATTATAGTCATTAGTTGCGGTAGCCAATTATATTTGTATTAAAAAGGTGGTTACCAAATACCAATACAAATAATTGTTGTAGTTTAAATATTAATAAAACTAAGTTAAGCCTGATTCCTGCGCGAGTCACCCACGATCGTGTAGGTCCATAATATGACGAATATTCGCTATTTTCGTCGATACTCGCCATATTATATGTAGCGGGAACAGATATTAGGTAATTATACGAATATTCGGTGCTAACAGTATTCGTTATTCGCCACCTTACCGCAGATTGTCTGTATAAAATTGATACGATTCAAAAAATATTTCGTTGCCAAAACCGATATTCGTTGGTCAACGGGAATGGTCTACTCGACTATATGTATTCGTGTAAACTGGTGATTATCCGTATAATCGTATATAATTATATTCGTCAAATGATTATTATTCCGTATTCGTATAACCGCGTGCATTCGTCAAGCACACGCGAGTCGTGCAGGGAACATCGTACAAGTTAAGACTCCTATAACGCATAGGAGATCCGCGTAAATAAATGCGCGTGAGCCACAGCTATACTTTTGGGAAAATCAAAGTTTTCGCCGGTAACAAAAGTTCATACAAGTCGAAAGCACTGGACCCTGCAGCAGCACAATATGATCGATTGCTCGCACATAATATATATATATATAATATCTATTCGAACAGAAGCAGCGTGTGTGCGTGCGAAAGTGAAAACTAATTACGGATATCATAGCCGCGGCGGCGGTGTTTTGAACCTTTTTTTTTTTTTTTTTGATGATGATGGCCATCGTGCGTCCCTCGTCGTATATTATATATATTATGTTTTTGTATTAGGACACGGCGACGCATCGAATAAAAATTAATTTCATCGCGAGAGGGATAAATTCGGGCGCCAACCGGTCGGTCTTCGGGATGCACGTGATATATATATATATATACACATACGGACGGGGGTCTGAAGCAGATGGAATTCGGTGGTCATCGTCGCGTAGTTGGTCATCGCTCGGCAGGAGGTCGTTTGGCTGCCCCGTATATATACACGGTGATCCTTTCGGGGTAAAAATTCGTTATAATTTCATCGCTATGTACATACAATATCATACTAATATGCCGTATACGGCAAATACAGCGTATTATATTGCTATAGGGTATGTGCATTAATTTTCAATAGCAATTGCCTTAATAGTATATTTTGTATTTTGCACTTCCCACCTTTGTTCGCTGAATTTTCAGTATCGAAATTTGACTTTTAAAAGACAACCTTGCGTTTGTATAATATGCAATCGTATTATGTCTTACACCGTTGCCCTCGGCTTCAGCTAGCTGCTACACTATCGAGTAATTAATGCCTTGACGTCTTGCAACGACTTTCACGCGACAACCATATAATAATTTGCCGATATTAGATATTTATGAAAATATTCCATGTCGAGGTTTAAAAATCAAAGTCTTAGGGTTTCGAAAATAAATATTACACGAAATCACGAATATCTCTAGAGTTATATGTTATATAGGCTGCAGCACGTTCGCGTTTATATAACATACGACCACTCTGTATATACCAATTCTATGCTCCGAGTCTGTGTTGCAACACGGTATATATACACGGCCAAATGAACGCAGAGCCGAAAACTACTTTAACCCCTCGTGCGGGCTCGCGTTAGCCCTTTAATTATTGCAACGGCCGTCGTAGGTCGAAAGGGACCTCCGTCGAGGGATCGAGATCCTGCAGTCGGTTATATATATATATATTTATACGCGCCATGTACGCGTTTCTTTGATTCGCCGAATTTTTCGGCGTGTTATATTATATTATATGATATAATATTGGGTATGTGCGTGTGTGTTTCTGAGTTCGAACACGATACCGCTATTGTAACTACCTATGTAGGTGACTCACCTAAGGTGAGATAATGAAACATATCGCCTTGGTCCGAAATAATTACAAAACGACCCGTGACAAATCAGACGGATTACACATCACGCAAAAGTGCCAATTATATACTATAGCTTTTCGATTTTTACCCTAAAACTATCATTATATGAGTTATAACAAATTATAATCACTTTTATAATATTCCTGGAAATAGAATATTATATACTGTTGAGTCGGTGAAACATCCCCTGATGGACACCTCTGCATAGCGGACTAAATTTAATTTAGAAATTATCGACTATTTTATACAACTGTACATAGTGTGCAGTGTGCTTGAGTACCTAAATTTTTAAGTACGAGGGACAGAGCTCCAGTTTAATGTAATGGTAAATAGTTAATATAGTTTATATATTATTTACTATTTTTAATGGTATTCATTTTACCATTTTACCTAATATTATTATGTTCATACCTATGACGTAAAAAAACTTTAACAAAATAATAAATCTGTGCAAACCTTTAGCAGTTCAGTGTAATGAGTTTTAGTTATGTTTCTATGATTTAACAAAGCAATATTTGTAATTTGTAATGACCATGATTAAGAACTAATAACCACCTAAAATTAGTTTTATTTGAATATAAAATATTTGTTAAATAAAAACGTTCATTATTATATTAATAGTGTGGGACTGTATGAGTAAGCAATATTTTGAAACATACTATGTAGGTACTCCACAGTTTTTTTTTTTTGTGTACATTTGTTCAATAATATAATCAAATTTACAATTGAAACATATAAATACTGTGACAAAATTGAAATACTGTAGCAATTATATAAATTGACGAGTTTTAAATGTTAATAGTTTTATAATGGATTGTAAATTCCTGTGTTGAAAACAAATTTTTGTTTAAAAGTTTTTAGTTTTTGTACTATCGTATTTATAATCTATACACTCTATACAGACAGTGTATTATTATGTCATTATATGGTGCGCCATTAAGATACACATTGAGTTTAGTTCAAAGTTACTGAGCCAAACGCGATGATCATCCTTCAGACACACCGGTTTTCTCTCGGAAAAATGTTATTTTTTCTCGTCGTTCTGTTTTCGTATAATAATAATATGGCACATCGCAGCAATTACGAGTGCTGTTGTGCCGACGTGTATTATTGGTATGGGTACCCATATAGATAGGTACTATACCAGCGTACAAAAGCATAGCCCGACAGACAACAATCTTACTCGGTATCCGTATATATAACCCCCACACGGCAAAATACATATAATATGTGTTTTGGACGTTTCAAAGGGGTTATAATACGTGTACAATGTGGTGTGTATAATGTGTATATGATATATGTACGAGGAGAATCCATCACGACGCGAAAACAGGTGCGTTTCGGTAAAAATAAACCTAACCTAATTTCGCGAGGCGACGCCGCCGGTATACACTATACGCACGTACATAATAATAATATGTACGCGGCTCGTAATGATACGACACACAAACACTCCGCCCAGGTCGTCCTCCGGACAAAAGGGCTGAGCGTCTCCAAAAGCAACAAACACCGATGACATGTTATGATAGCGAACCCTTTTGTTGGTCTGCACACGGTGATTGACGGACGTATACCTTATATCTCGTGTATATGGGTACCTTCTGCGTACATAATGTTATATACACGTGTACGAGCGTATATAATATTGTACATAGGTACACCCGGTACGTGGTGTAACGTGCACCTCGACGAAGACTGCTGCGGCGGCGAAGGAATCCTTTTGTTTATTTTTTACGCGGATGAGTTTCCTATTATACAATATAGAAACGGGTAAGGCTCGTGCCGACGACGCTAAAAAGGGGTACCACAATGATTGCGTATGTGTGTGAGTGTGTATATATATATATTTAAACCCCTTCGCGCGCCCCGCGCACGTCTTCATTAAGCGCGTGTAAATAATAATAAAAAACGGGTGTCTACCCTACGGGAAAAAAAAATTAGTCGGGTTTAAACACCGTTTAATAAGTCATTATGTGGGGCGCCTAAAGGGGTTGGGAAAAGGGTTCGGCAGGTATTCAATTATTGTGTGTTAGTCTTGTATGATTTTTTTACTATACTACTGTATTATATTATGTGTAACGCAACCATTCAATAGTCAATACCCTTTTTTAAATGGATCTCTAAACATAAACTATCGCACCTATCGTCGACCAAGTGTGCAATAACACTGAGCACACTACTCGAAAAAAACCTGTTACCCACAACCCGTTTTATTTTTTCCCATTATATTTGATGTGTGCGTTTTTTATCGACGTGTCATGTATGTTGACGTGACGTAACCGATGTGATTATGATATAAAAGACACGGATACCCATTGCCGTGGTACAAACCGTGTTGTTTACTTGTTCGCCATGAATGGAAATAAATAAACCCACGCGAAGTACATTTCGGAAATAACGAGAATCGTAGGAGTCGTATATACGTAGTTATATTCACTTATATAGGTACGCGGCATCACAATACGAAGGAATAACTTTCAACGCCTACAACTCTGCAAACCTACATTTCGCACCTCCGCAAATATTACATTTTTTCCAAAGGTATGAATTTATATCCAAAAAATACACACATTATTATATTGATAAAAAAAAATAAAAATCATAAATAATTAATAATTATAACTCATAGTTAAAATAACTTGACTGACTAACAATAACTAGTATACTTCTAATAAATGTTCTGTTACAATATTATAACATCATAAATTGTGTTTTGAATTAAAACAAATATTTCATTATCTACATTTTCTGATGAAGTTATAATAGTTACATGGCCTATGGATAACGATATATACATTTGAATCAACTAAAACTTGATCGCGCGAATCATAAGACAAGTAGATTACTCCAGTACAACTATAGTATACGTTCGTCTATCCCACGCGACACTGTGATTTATTTTACTATTAAAAAGTGA
This sequence comes from Sitobion miscanthi, assembly GCA_008086715.1. Classification (NCBI taxonomy): domain Eukaryota; kingdom Metazoa; phylum Arthropoda; class Insecta; order Hemiptera; family Aphididae; genus Sitobion; species Sitobion miscanthi. Next base: position 3,103,656 of record CM017797.1, read on the forward strand.
ATTGTCGTCTCTACACAAATTTTGTGAATTGTTTAGGTAAAACATAAAATATATATTCGAGCAAACGTCACAGAATCACGCCAATACGTTTGCAGTTGAAAAATCCTAGCCGGAAACATATTTCAGGCAGAAGCTTCCTACGTCCTAGCTCACAACTTCCGGACACAAATTCTCGCCGCCAATGATGATAGAGGGCCATAAAATGGCGTGGAAAATTTTTGCCATTGCCCCTTCTTTGGAACCCTCATTGCACAAGGTCAAGTGCAACGTTGCCTTTGTTTCTTCCGCAGAACGACTTTGCGCACACGCGCCTGCATCGTGAATCATCTAATGCCGTTAACTCCTTGTCTCCCCCCCGCATACATACATACATACATACATACATGCATGCGCCCACATGCACACGCACACCCCTTCATCATTCTTGGCCCCCATTGTTTAATATCTGACGGTTGGCCTCGGCGAAAAATACGGGCAACATGGAAGCTGTGCGGTGCGACCGACTGCTAGTGTGGGGTGTAGACCTAGGGAATACGAGTGCCGGTGCGGGGGCGGTGGGAGGAATAGAGCTGCAAAGGGAATAGAACTCGCGTGTGTGTATATATGTATAGGGGTGATGGAAACGGGGAAAAAGTCCATCGTTTCATCAGTTAAAAGGGTTCTAGTGACGGGTCGGCGGGTTGAGGGTGGAATTCTCGCTAATGAAGGGCCGGCGGCGTTTGCACCCCTTTCGCGTCCGTCGACCAATGAGCAATCCGCTTAGCAATCAATATTCAACCCCAGCCGGACGCTGCCATCATGAATCTTCCCCGCCACTATATATATTACACTCTCCTAGTTTCCCTCCCCTCACACACTCTCGTACTTACACGCGTATGGTGACCACTATACACACGTGTATACATATATATGTGTACAGGGTGTGTTACTAATCACTACGAACACTTTAATTAACCCGAGCACGCATTTAGTGTGTGTGTGTGTGTGTGAGTTTCGGTGCCGTGAGGATTAAACTGGCTACATGAAATTCTCTGGAATGGAATTTATTTATATATATATTATGTACACACGTACCGAACGTCGATGTGTATACAATTCGAGAATCGAAAGCACTTATATATGTCTCCGCAGCAGATGTGCATATATTCAATATTGGGTCAAACTCGTTGTCGGGTCAACCAGTGAACAATTTGTTGACAATCAAAATAAAAAAAAAAATATAATAACCAAGTACTTTCCCGCCCGGAAACATGTTTTCAAAAAAAAATTTAAAAAATACATAATACATATATTATATGCATGCCACGATTAATGCCAACAATTTTTTCAATGTTTAAAAAAAATACTGTCCGTAGGGGACTAGTCTCTACTAACTTTCTCTCTCTCTCTCTCGCTGCACAAGGGAAATCCGACATTTTGTGAATAACAATGATTGTATGTAAATCTGGCTTAATTTTCGAGGACCAGCTGCTTTCATTGTGCTAAAATGAAAAAAAAAAGGCGTGATCTAGATCCAGATTGTGTATAGTTTTTTTTCTGTATACTTTCTTATGCAATGGCAACAGACCGTTCGAGTGTGACGGACATTTTTGTGAATAATAATAATAATAAGGTATTCGCAAAACGGGTATCCTTATATGCGTAGCATTCATTGTTAGGGTAAAAAGGGATGTATAGATCGATTCTTGGTATTTTTTTCCAATCAGATGAACAATATTTACTTCAAAATAAAAATATTGAAGAGGTAAAAAAACACATTTTTTAACCCAATGCAGTTGGTTTTCCATTCTCATTTTTTTTTTTATTTCAATCTGTTTTTGCTTAGATTATCGCAATAATGCAAGCATTGAAAACACATAATCCCACCCAATGAGGGTTGTGAATACCTATCCAATAGATACAATTACCAATATTGTTCGTTTTACTATATATGTATTCAAATATTCAATTTATTCAACTCCTTGGCTTAACTTTTTAAATGTTTGTATATTTTAAACTTTAAGGCTACATATTGTATACGTTGCTATGCCATTCATAGTTTTATGATAAGTTACATTATGATATTTATTTTATGATTTTTTTTTTTTTAAACGTATGTAAGTTAAAAATACGATTTTTATAAGTTTTAACAATAAATGTTTTTAAAAATAACAATAAAACAATTGCCAAGTTGGTACGCAATTTAACTTGTATGATTTTTTAACAAATTATTTCATTATGATTTTAAGATTGATCTTATTTTGTACAGTAGTTTTAAATAAATACATTATTAGTTCTTGTTCGTAGACTACTGCAGTTATAATGTGTTGACTTGTGAATAGCAGCCCTTAGGCCTTATTTGATTTGTATAAATCAATTGAACTGGAATTAATATTTAAAACGATTCCCAGCGTAAATGTGACAGTTATAACTTTTGAGGGTAACAAATCATGACTATTTGACCCTCTTGTATAATTTACTTATTGTTCTGATATTTTTCTTGTGAAAATATGTTCACACGCGCAATCCGCTTTTTTATTAATTAGCTGAGGACATATTTTATCTTAAATTTATTTATATCATCTTAAAGTTTTGTAGATGACTATTGCATCTTCTATTTTAGTTATTTTATGATGGTCAATAAAATTGATCTCGTAAAATTATATTATTTATAAAAAACTTTATTCAATATTTATAATAATAGTATATTACGGACACTGTATAATTTTTCTAATAAAATTTTAATTTTGTGTACCTTTACCTCGAAAATATTAATGTTTTCAAATAATATGCCATATATTTACTGTACCTATTACTATACGTACGTTTATTGATGCCAATTTTATAACTCATAAAATACTAACATTTTTCCCAATACATTTTTTTAACGCTAAAGCATTTCCATCATCGCATTATCTGTGTCAAAACAACGTTTTTTCTAGACAATCCTTTTGTACCTGCTCCCCTAATTTTTTCAGGGTAGTCATTGTTAAAGCGTTATAAACATCCTTCCAGTCGATAACGCTTACCACAAGTTCTTTTTTTTAAATCAACTGCCTATGCCAATTGCCAACAAATTTAATAAACTAATCTATGCGTCGTATATATTTAATAATATAACTAATTTATGATTGTATAAATGATGCACATCGTGTGTCCAATAGCAAGTAACTAACTCCTAATGGCATCTAGTACAGTTACCTATATACCGAAAAATATCATCGTACCGTAATATATATATATATACCCACAGTAAAACAAATTTATTATGATCAGTGAAGACTAAAGACGATTAAAAAAAAAACACGCACCGAAACGTTTCTATAAAATTGTCTGCACTGCACATGTCTACAATTGTGTAAAAGATACGATGGTACTTACACACATATTGTATGTAGGCATAAATATTATAGCAATTACTTAACATGGCATTTAACGTTTTAATGGCTTCATTAGAGTATAATAATATAACATTTGAGGACACGCATATGTACGCTGCGACGATTCGTTAAAACAATAGTGTCGATCTCATATATGTATTTACACCCATTGTATACGCGATTTGCAGCAAGTAGTATACATAGCGACCTATTGGCTATTAACAGATTAAAATCCAGTCAACGAATATCGCTTTCGAGCGTAATAAATATAATTTCGAACAATTGTTTTTCTCTTTATACGCGCACGACGACCGTTCGCACTCTTAACGACCGCTTATTATTTAATATAATACACGATAATATAACGTTAAATTGGCGATTTCGCACCTGATCCCTGTGATCACCGAAATAAAATAAATACGAATCCGGTGCCAATTAATGTCGAGTATTGTATTGCATGTATATTGTGAATCTTTATATGTCGTATAGGAAAAAACAGAGTGGAACGTTGAGTGCGTTCGATCCCCCCCCCCCACTAACAATGTTTAAATCCTCTAAGAAATGTCTCAGTAAGAAATTCAAATGAAAAGCAATTGAATCAATCATTTCGTGGACAGAGTCGGAGAAAAAAATTAATTTATTTTAACATGTTATACTTACAATACGCATTTATGTATATTTTTGCGTTCGGTCAATATACACAAACCAAAATAATTTTTTCCGCTAACGATTCTACGTCAGTGTTGACTTAAAGTTGATAAAGCGATAATAATTTAATCAAAGCTCACCAAGCTCTCGTCACGGTGTGTATACGATGTGTGACCAGACCATGGCTGGGAACTTGTTAGCTTCATGTGCCATTATACGCATTAAATATTTAAATGATAATATTATTGCGCATTCGGTGTGGGTATCTGTGTAACGTTATAATCGTATAAAATTATAGAACAGACTATAAGTGCACTTGTACACCTATATGCATTTTATAAAATTTTCACGCGTCAAAAACGTTTTTTTATTAATTATGTAGCGGCTGTCTGAGGTCGTCCGCACATCGGTTTGCGCTCGAGTCTCCCAAATTTGAAACGGTATATACCTATGACTTGTGTGTGCATAATATACATAAATAATACGACTAAAGTGGCTGCGACCGGCCGATGCAATAACCTATGCGTTTTTCTGCGGGGCGTCGCGCGACAATACGAAACATAATAATACTTAGTTATGCGAGGAAACCGCAGATCCGCACCCACTCTCGCTTTCTTATACCACGGCGTCGTGCAATATAATAATATATAATACACACTGAAAAGAAACCGAAACGGCCGGCTCGTCCCTACATATATTTGTGTAATAATAATAAAAATAATATAACCCGCGAAGACCGCGGCAGCGTCGCTGTTTACCCGAAAGACCCGCGGCAGGTGCTGTGCCGTTGCATAATGTTGAAAGGGCGAATCGATATTTTCTTCTTTATTTATAATATTATTTTATTTTTTTCGCTCCTTTATCGCGCTCAGGTATACCTATCGGAATATTATATAATATAATAATGCATACGGTAGGTCCGCGGGTACGCGTGCGGTGGGTGGTGGGTATACGCGACACGAGGAAGTTGTTTTTGCGCAAAAACCTCGGGTGTGTGTGTATAGGAGGTATGTGTGCGCCCCCGAACACATGTCAATCACCCGATACATCCGTACAGTTCTCACGCAATCAAGATCGGTCGTCTACCTATTTTTATTATATATTATTTTGTATCCCGCACCCGGAAACCCAATATAGTATAATAAAATATTATAATATAGTGGACCGCCGCCGCCGCCACATCCGCACCCTTGAGCAGGTATTATGTAACCATGCCGCCTATATTATATTATATACACATTATTATTCGTACTACGTAGGTACGAGGGCCGGCTGATCTCGAAAATCACTTTCCCATATTATTATAAATAAATAATATTTTTTATAACGCGTTTCCGAAATCTGCATGTTTTTTGATTTTTTTTTTAGTGCTACCCCATCATGGTATACGCGTGTGTAGCCGTGGCTGGTGGTATATGTACCTACCGGACACGAGACTTTGTTCCGCTCGTCGTGTTTTATGCGCAATTTGTATCCTACACGACCTATATATAATACCATATCGCATAAAAGAGAAAAAAAATTAATTCACACACCCTGGGGGGTATACCTCAGCAGTACACACTATTCGGGGCTCGTTAATACACTTCTTTGTAACAGTTTTTTTCATTATTATTATTTACATACGTGAAACATTATTTATTTTTCAATCCGTCTATTATTATAATATACACTCGTATAGTAGTTGCGAGCTCTCGAGACGCTTCAAATTGACACGTATTCTTGTTAAAACTGTCAGCTCTCCCTCTCGATGCAAATACTTTCTTATGTATGCACGTATGGATAAATCGTATAGTAAATCGCCAATGTATATGCCCCGTAGGCAGGCATGAATACATTCTTCTACTCTGTGTTCACACAACAAGCACATGAAAATAAAAATAAATATTGTTTTATATTTCAATATTTTAAACCTAAACAGTACAATTTGTTATGAAATTATTTACAACTAGTATTATATGATAAATATAACTTCAAGTACCCAGGTTTATTATAAATATAGAAATTCAGTAAGATCAATTAATTATTATATATTACTTAACGCTGGCTGCCTAAATTATGTATATTAGCTCGGTACATAGCAATTTGTTGTATACTAATGTTTTTATAAATTTATAACATTATATTTTTGAAAATAATATTATCATTACAAATTGCTATTTATTTCTTGAATTCGAACGAGTTTCAAAAAAATATATGGTGACATTACCATATTATGTAAATTGTGTCTGTAATCTATGCTGTACCTAAACCAACTGTACCATCGAATCATGTTTTAAAACCAAGTTTACATCAGTCATCAGTGTGTCTTACAGAGTGACATAACAAATATATTGTGTTCCTGTAATATATATATATGTACCAAAACGTACTATAAAAAATTGTTCAGAACTTCTAAAAATTATAATGGAATATAATACCTACTAAACCACATATAAAATATTGCTGACTCGTAAAAACCCTTATACATTTACGGTTTTTTTGTCATTAATTATTTAAATTGTCATTAATGATTAATTTCCATCGTCAGCAAAAACTAGCCGAGAATAAAATTTTTGTTTATAAGCACTAATTTTGATTTGACGTTAATGTTCAGTAAAACTATAAATCTTAATTTCGTCAAAAACACTTTCTAATTAAGAAGATAAGCAGCTATAAAAGAGTGTTTGAGTCATCATAAATGATTTCGATGAATTATGAATGATAAATTATTAATAATAATTCATCAGTGGACGTGGGCGCGTGTAAGTCGGTACCTACCTATATCATAAAAACTAAAATATAAAGCTTTCGACCAAAGTATGTTGCAGGCTTCCGTTGATTGATTAAAGTGGAAAGTCATTGGCGGGAACGACAGAATGGAAAATTTACTGGGTGAAAAAAAAGGGAAAAAGTACGTTGAAAGCAAAACCTTTATTATTTGCCCTCGTTAGAAGAAAGTGGTGGGGGGGGGGGCCAACCGAGTCCGATTCAATTATTTATACTTTGTTATTATGCATCGGGTAAAAAGGGGTTTTTTGTCGCGGAAAAAAAAGATGGCGTCCGGTCCCAAATTTACATTTTTATGAATAATTCTTTTGACAAAAAAAAAAACCCGAAAAAGGGGAAAAAACGGTGTTTATATGCAAAGGGTCCCCACAAAAACGCAGCTGCTTTGATTTTTTTTCGCACACCCCATTATTCAAAGATGTCCAGCCGGTCGCCCGATTCCCGAATTCGAATAAAAATTAACATTGAATGACACAATGTTTAAATAATACATTTATATATAAACGTTTGCGTGGATATATATATATAAATGTTATACAAACACATTCGTAATACTTTGACGGGAAACGGTTCGGGCAATAATAATTAAAACGGTAAAAAAAAAAAAACGTTCAGACTGAATGCGTAATAAGGAGTTTTGCTTTTAATTACAGTGCCACTGTAATAATGACGGTCTTTGGCAATGAGTACATTTTCTTGTGCTTTGAAACCACAACCCCTGTTTATTGTACAGAACGATTTACAATTTATTCAACGTTCAAAATGTTCAATACTATATTATTATCAAACATTACCATTATCCGGTGTTTAATAGCTGCGATTGGTGTATATCTTACGAGCTAAATGTATCAAATTATTATAATGCATGTATATTGTATATTATATATTATTCGAGCATTACATTATTATAGCATACGATTAATACAGTGCCAATAGTGCGTAGAGTGCTAATAGAATGAATTTTTTTAGATTAATTTATTTGAAATATATGCCAGCAATCAACATATTGCGCATGCTCTAAAAAGTTTTACCATTATTATTTAATTATGAATAATTACAATACGCACGAAATTACATTAACAGTCATTGTGGATTTAATATTTGCAGTGGTATTACCTGATCTGTCAATTTATATTTCGTCTTCGCTGTCGTCTGACAAGAGAAGATTTTGTGGTAGTCGCGATTCAAAGTGCTGGTTTTTTGTTCAGGTTCCCAATATACTAGAATGATTAGAATACTGAATAATATATAAAATATTAGTATATATTATAGAAATGAAAGAACACATAACACGACAATTTAAAAATTGGTTAAATATAATAAGCAAATGAAACAATATATTATTTATAAATTGTACTAACTTCTTTTAATAAATAAAACAATGTTTATTAAATGATTTCACTAAAACACTTATATTAATTTACAACAAAAATACTTGATAAAAAAATTTGCTAGTGTGCTACTAATTAAAAAAATGATTCTTAATAAATTATAAAAATTGTAATGCTGAGTTTAAAAAATTTGAACATCAAGTATTACGGTGGTCGATGAAAATTTAAAACATGCAACTGACGACGGTGATGATCGTCGCCGCCGCCGTCGCCGTCAAATAATAATATTATATACAATAAATAATATCACTTACCTACCTATTTATAATTTGACGAAATCCAAAAAAAAATGTTCTACTGCATAACATACTGCAGTATAATGTTTATGTTGACTTTTGTGCTGTTAATCCGTAAATGAAATGTGTAATAATAATAAAAAAAAAAATGGTTTACCATTTTCACGTGGTCTCTATAACTAGTACCCCCCTCCCCCGGCCTATACGGGGGTACCCACTTCACCTAATGGGTAATCCAACACTGTCCCACGCGTACACATATTAAATTAACGGACATTAAAGGTGTTCTACAGAAATGAATTTAATTTAAAAGTCACAAACACACCAATATGGGTAAGTACACGCGTTTGTTTATGCGAGCGTGATGTTTGTAGTATAATTTTCAAAACCGACAACGACTGACGAAAAAACTTTTTCGTTTCACAACTGTTACAAAAAAAATATATATATATATATTTATTTATTTTAAACTCGGCACAAACGCAACGAACACGTAATCATGTTTAGGCGCATAGGTGTGCGGTAAACGAACGTAAGAGACGGCGATCGGATATAAACACGGTACGGCGCCGCCTTATGCAAATATACACCTTGTTACTCACTTACTCGTGTAAGGTCACGGTATAATATGGTCGTGTATTGACCTAGGTCATATATTATGGTATTATCGTACGTACACACGATGTTGTCATTTAACATTATATACATATATTTCGCAGCCACGCACAATAATATTATATTATATTGTTAGATGTAAAATTATATCTAATTTGATTATATTATTATACATACAATACTGCTCAAACGAATTACGATCTCCGCGGTTATAGCCCTATTACTATTTAGTATTTAGTTAAAATTTGCCATTTTTGGTACCTACATACACAAAGTTGTAAACTAACTGTTGTATTGAGCTTATAAAATATTTTATCTTCTAAAAATAATCCATCTATATTCTATAGTAGTCAGCATTACTGTACTTTTGTATAACAACGCGGAGTTGTGAAACGAATGACTTCGGGCCCTCGCACATCAGACACAAAAGTGGTTAACTTCGTGGTAAATGCAAAAGGATAGAATATAAGCTTGTGTGTAATAATCACGATTCAAGATAGTAAATGATGGTTGCCCAACGAATCTAGAAAAGTGTCTACCGAAATGAATATCCATTATCGGTATTAAACAGCTGGAGACTTACGCACTAGCGCTTATTTATTGTAGTGACTATAAATGCAGTTACCTTTCAAATGTAAATTGTAGTTCTGTGTTAGCCACTATGACATATAAGCGCCAGTGCTTAAGTCTCCAGCTGTTAAATTTAAACTTTAATACTGATTATAGAGATTCATTTCGGTAGACACTTTTTCAAGTATGGGGATCATGGGTCGATGGGCAACCATACTATCTATAGTCGTGGTAATAATTAATAATTTTAGTGCCACCTCCCCCTCCATAAAACTAAATCAAATGTGCCACTGAACTCAAGACGAAATTGGCAAGACTCGTATAGTAAAATATTAAGGGCAATAACTGAAAGTTGTATGTATACCACATATTCACGTACAATATTATGATACTCGACAATTAAGCGGTTTTAGTTTTTCAGTTTAAAGAGTAAGGGGAGGGGATACGAGTGATGTCGAAATATCAACCAAAATTAATCACCGCAAAATAAATATATGATTTTTATTCGAAAAAAAAAACAAAAATTTATGCGGAGGTCGAAATTGCACGTGAAACTACGATTTGACAATTCATGATGGCATGAGGACAGAGGAAGTAGATGGGGCATGTTGTCTTACCAATTTATATGTGAACCTTCCTCCTTTGATATCGCTATATATCTTAAAACATCACCCATGTTCGTACGAGTACTTTAGGATGAGTTGGTTGACTCAAATCAACATCGTAACAACTCACCGAACCCCTCTCTTACTCCAGACCAAACCATCATTTAAGATCATTCTTTTAATGACACTTAACCCATGTGTCACGGGTTCACCATTCGGCGATTTCGGGCAGTTCCACGCGCCAGACCTCACAATCACATAAGTCGGTCGACCAATATATATAATATCCTTTTAACGCCTACCCATAACTTGTTAGAATGGATGACGACCGTTCTGTCTATAGCTGTCTTTCGGATTCAGGCCTGAACGCCAGATAGCGCTGCAATGAAAAATGTGCAACAGTTGAACAGTCTTTTTTTTTTTTTTTTCCGTTCAAAAAACCGGAAACTGGTGGGAACTGTTTAGCACAATACTGCCACCAGGTTCCAGAGCGTTTATTCATCAACAATTAATTACACTCAATAATTAGTTATACATATGTGGGGGCATCTTAACCATCCTGAAAAACTGGCCTTCAGACACACAAAAAAAAACAAATTTTGCCCTACTCGTCATCTCCAGCCTGTCTGATACGCCATCCTACTTCCTTTTGCCCGAGTGTCTCCACCACTCGTCTCCACCATTCTGCCAAACTCTATCTTCTGCTTATCCGCCGACGCCTCAATCCGCCTTCTTCTCGACATATCATCTGGGAGGAACTCTTGCTCCGGACTTTAGAATGATATCAGTAACATCCTCGGGCTCACACTGCTCCATCTCGAGCCTACCCTCCTTATAATTTATAAGAGAATACAAATAATTTATACGTATGTAGTTATATAATATAATATAATTAGTATGTACAATATAGTACCTTCAGTTCAAATATTTTATATTGATATTATTTTCATCTTCATTGTTGGAAATATTTTTAATATTTACATAATATTGTATACGATAACATAATTTTATTGAGTATTCATTTGAAATTTATTCGGGTCGATATTAAAATACACATTAAAATGACCATTATTATAATCGTTTCGTAAAATTCAGAGTTAAATTTGAGTAAAATATATTATTGTCGACAACTATTTAATTTAATATAACACACAATAAATCATAGTGATCAGGTTCAAAATCATGGGTCCATGGATTCCACTATAAATAATACAACAACGTTTATTTTATTGGAGGACAAAGTCTGAGAGACGACCATCGGTTGCTTTCATTATTATTATTATTTTTTACACCATTATAAATTGTGTTTTTAACTTCCTTGGAAGCTATTAACCGGTCTACATACCATTTACATTGTTTACATCATCCCTTACGAAAGTGATGGGTTTCTCGGAATAACTAGGTGGACATTTTTAATTCAATAGTGTGTTATACCGGTTTCTCTTTTTTTTTATATACATACATATTTAACACACACATATTATTATCTAAAAACGGTCATCCGGATAAATAGTTCTTTAGGTTAAGACGAACCTTTTTGGATACCTAACTGTACCGTCGTGAAATAAAAATGTATGAACTATGAAGGTTTTGTGTACAAACGGATACGTGACGCGTCGACAGCCACCCGTTGCTTACTTTTTGGTGTGTATAAAAACGTGAATTTAATTGTTAGTTATTTTCACCGGAACCCGAAACTCCGTGGCTGGACATGATTAGAAACGCTACACGAAATGTCATGATTTATAGCGTCTCTCTTTTTTTTTCTCTCATATTATCTTTGCGAATACGTAGTATTATAGTAATCGAAGTCGCAATACACCACCATTTCGTTTGACATTTTGTTGAATGGGTATAATATATATATGGCCCGAATCATCAGTAGGAGAATGTATTCATTCATCGAATCCCAAATTCCGTTGTAGGTACAACCCTGGCCATTAGAGATCGTCGGATCGAAGATCAACAACAATATGTAACACGCGCAGACATACGATTTGACTCGTTCATCTCAGACCTTTGATATTAACTATCAATTAAACGTGTTTTTTTTTATATACAATACACGATTGACATGTATTCCAAGTATCCAAGAAGTCACAGTATAAAAGATCGACTCAGGACTTGCTTATTATACTAATTACAAAATAAAAATAAATAATAATAATTAACGAGTATGATTTAAAACTAACCACGATGTCTAGAAAAATAATATTATTAAGGAAACAATAAGTGGTGACATCACACTCTATAAGTGATTACTTCAATGAAAATTAAGCAATTAGAATTATTTAAATTTTAATATTAATATATTATGCACGATATAGTAATAACAAGTTTTAGGTACAGCGTGATTACCAATAAAAAAAAAAACCAAGAAAATATAAACAAATTTGTACCATTATTTTTAAATGCATAACTACCTATTAAAAGTCTCGTGTCACGGTGTTTGAGGTCGCACTCCTCCGAAACGGCTCGACCGATTTTAATGAAATTTTTTTTTACATTTGGCAGGTATGAGAATAGATCGTTAAGTATATTTCACCCTCCTAGGTCCAATCCGGGGAGGTGTTCAAACGGGGGTTTTTAGATTTACGGTGGAAATTTTTGTTTATATACGGTTGATATTGGTTATAGGAGAAATCTTTAGTAGAAATTGGTATTTATTATTTGGTTTCCATTGCTTCATCAGGCTGATCAGGTGCGAGTATGCATCGAATCAAATGTTCACACATTGCCTACTTGATATGCTGTCGCATATTGTCTGCGATCCGACGTAGTCGGATTGTCTACCAGGGAGGCTGAGTTGCACTCAAAAGGAGTTGAACAATCAATTTTTTTACGGGCAACAAAGTGTGCGGGATCAGCTAGTATATAATATATATATATATTTCACTATTACATTGTAAGATTCTGATGTACACCATTTTACCAAATTGTTTGCAAAACGACAAAATTGAACTTTATTTATCTAAACTTTGTTTATCATACTGACGGTTCTGATATTTTCGTATTGTGTGAAATTGTAGAAGGCAAAAAATAATAATCGCATCGTTTGTTTAAACAGTTGCCTACAGAGACTTGATGAGTAAACATACAAAATCTAGATAAACTACAATAATATAATATTATAATCGTGTAAAGACTATATTATGACCTAGTCAACGGCGTGCGTGGATGCTTAGTCCGCGTGACCTATCCCTTTGACCCAAGAGATAAGAGTTATCGTAGACAAATACAATATAATATTATTGAATGCAGCAGCTGCTGCTGTGCATAGTCGTTGCGTTTGTCGATAATATTATGATGAAGGCTTATATTATGTTACATGTCTAGTCAACCCCCAGTGCCCAAGCAACCGTCGAATAATAATAATATTATAATATATTATTATGACGATCAGCCTCACTATAATAATAATTATTATAATATGAACTTTAAACACTTAAATATACAACCTTATCTATAAGTCAATATACCTACCGATGTAAAATCGCTTTAGGAAAAAATTATTTTGGTTTCAATATTTTACCGTCGGATATATTATAATATATACTATATAGTTACCAATATTATTACATATACCTATTATTATACACAACTATAATATTATTAAAAAATTTAAAATATCATAAGATAGTCGACAGACGACGGACGTAGTGGCATATTATATATTATAATATAGCCAGCACAGTGCTCACAAATAACTAAATACGATTATAACGAATAATAATATATTATTATTATCATGACACTATAGTACAGTTCTTTGACTACGTGATATACCCAAAGATCGAAATAAATGGGTTACTCGATCGATAAAATAGACACCCTGATAACTTGCCGGGCATAGATGTACATTGTGCCTATAATATTAATACATACATGTGTGATGTGTATACATGTGAAACGTCTAAATAATTATCATAATATATCGTTACTGTATCGTTATCATGTTCATTATCTCTAAACGGCTTAAGTCTGTAAGATCTATATCGGAGCATAATGAACAATAATATCTAAGCGATGACCGACTGCGTGTGATTATGAGACTGAAACCGACGATATTCTAAAAATGACTTGAAAATAGTAAACAGATACAATATTATTATGCATGAAATTAAAAAACTGCATTTATAGATGATTGTTTTCAGGTAAGCTGTATAAATTAATTTCATATCATTTTACAGATCAAATTCAAAAGTTTTTACTTTTCAGTACATAACATGCTATAACCCAAGTTTTTTCCACATTTTGACGGCATAACTATTGATCAGTGATTATAAGATTTTTTAGTGCCTATTAAAAATTGAATATTAATGATTCGTATCGTATATATTTTGACGAGCAGATGATCAATACAATTTTTAATAGTAATTTAATATGCAGATTAAAGACATTGATTTGGTATTGCAATTTTGTAGCAGTGTCATGAATTCAAGATATCTTTAGCTGTATATTAATTAAACGTATTATAGTCTATAGACATTGTAAGATAAGATAATACTGATAATCTTAATTTAAATATAACTAAATGTATACGTAGGTAACTACTAGGTACTATATAATTGTTAATATAATCTCGGAATAAAAAAAATAATAATATAGTGTTATTTTAAGAGCATATTTTTGCTTTTATGACATTATATAGACTGTAGTTCAGACTAACTTATTATACCATGTTTGTATAGATGGTAAATATATTGTTTTATAAATATAGTTTATAATGCACTTTGGTGTGTATATTAAAAGCATCATAAGCCCTAATTTTTTTTGTTTATTTTTTTGTATTATGGAAATGTACAAGTTTAATCGTTTACGCACGCCGTACGATCAACTACTTTGTTACAAGTTAGGTACAACTAAGTACGCGAGTTTAATCACAAAACTTTAGAATATTTGTTAACCTCTCTCACATGGCGTGTGATTACTGTCAATAATTTAGCGATTAACTCTAATCGTTTACAATAATTATGGTCTGGACATATAAATATGAAACTCTATATCACAATACTTAATAATATTATGCTTGTGTCGATTTAAACGTTTTATATACGTAGGTATACTTCTAAGTTCTATTATAATATTTATTTTATGTGCAACGCATCGATATAACATTGTCATTGCGCAGGTAGTCATTTAAAGCAGTAAATAACATAATACATATTATAATATATTTATTTAGTATAGCATGCACTCTATTACTCTACAATATATACATTACATACTATTATTATAATACATAATATACACGTATTATACATAATAATGGTTTATATCGCTATTGTCTTGGGTAAGTCGGGTAATTAAAATGTTTTGATTTTTCTGTTATTCTCCGATTTGAATCAATATAAAACATTATATACCAGTGAGGCAGTAAACAGTAATTTATACTACTGAACACGTACAAAAATATTAATACCAGGAACACGAAATTTCTAAAAAAAAAAAAAAATTATCAAGAACTTTAGACCCATTCATAGTGTAATGGTCATTTTACGAAACCATATAATATAATATACGTGTGCTGGTGTAGGTATATAATATAATATTGTTTACACAACGTTACCGATATTATTATTACGACGCAAACGCCCAACACCCGTTGTCATGTCTATAAAAACGAACCGTATCGTGTGTGTGTGTGTGTGCGTGTGTGTTTCCTTTTTACACGGCGAAAAGAGAGATCATTTTTTTTATTATTATTATTATTATTAACACAATGCAACGATGACTCTTCTTGTGGTGCGTTGTGTGGTCTCGATTTATATTCTTTCGTAAACACGGTCATATGAAATTGGCATCAACGACCTTTTTTTTTTTTTTTTACCCAGTTCTTTCCTCGAGTTTTCACTTACTTCCTGCGGAGATGGTTTAGGTAATGAACCATAGGGATTAGGTATTTCGTATAAAACGTCGTTCACAAAAAAATAAAACCAATAATAGGAATAACCATTACGATTTACAGTTATATATCCCTTTTGTTCGCAAAATTCTACGTTTTGACTTAATTGTGTAACAAAATATAATAGCGAATCGGGTTTTTTTTAACCCATATCCAAGTATTTGGACATTGATAAATAGAAAAGTATAATATGTTTATACCTAAACTAAAAAAGTATTACGAACGTCTGCACAGAATATTTATTAAATACTTTAATACAAGTAGGTAACAAGCAACAGCTATAAATGTCTTAAGAAAATATTATTCTTTTTAATTTATACACCGAAATAATTTAATATAAAAAAAACAATAAAAAAGTATTTATTAAATCTAATTGTATTTTTAAATTCAATAGTCATATTTTATCTTTTGTTGTTGTTAACTACATTATATTACATAATCTAGGACATTATAAATTACCTATAATTATTGTTATTTTGGTTGTAAATTACGATTAACCATAATATAAGCTAAGCACCCGTCAGTTATATAGTCCATAAATAATTATTGTAATTTGTAATCACTAACATTAACAATAGTTATCATCATAGTATTATAAATTTACCGAAAACAAACGTTTTTCTTTAAATCGATTCAGGATATCCTACAGGTTGCACGTAGATATTATTATGAAGCGCAGTGTTATATCGTTACAGTAACTTTCCATAAAATTATAATTTTCTACAATATAATTCTATTCATAGATGTGTGCTATTATTTTACTATATATATTATTATGCCAGACGCCATAACGCCACATTATATAATAATATATAGCAGATAGGTGTACGGTACATTTGGTATTCGGAAAAAAAAGCCCTGGAAAAAAAAGCCCCGGAAAAAAAAGCCCCGATTTCAAAACACGGTAAAAAAAGCCCCACCTATAGGAAAAAAAAGCCCCGTACTAATTAAACACATAACGCATTTTCATTATAGTGTACATTTTATTTTTATTTTAAATTTTTTTAAATTATATACAAATGACAAATGAAAATTATTTACCTTTTAACATTTTTTTAATTATGTATAAATGACAATTATTAACAATGTAAAATACAGATTGCAGCTAGTATTGTATACTTTGTAATAATTAATAAGTAATACATAATAAATAATATGTTATTGAACTAATTAATATATATATTTTGATTTATGGTTTATGTATATAATTTTTTAACTGTGATATAATTAGTTATTGTTTAATGTCATACGATATACTAGATGTAATTTTTTTTAAAGTTACCTTTTAATAAAATAATATTATATTAAAGAAGTGTTAGGTACATTGATAAATGTAATGATTATATTATGATTATATTTAATATGTAAATCATAATAAAAAAGAATAATGTATTTAGTTGGTACGGGGCTTTTTTTTCTTATGACGGGGCTTTTTTTTCCAATGAATGTTGTCCGGGGCTTTTTTTACCGGGGCTTTTTTTTCCGGGGCTTTTTTTTCCTAGATTCGGTACATTTACCGATGTCATCGTTTCAGTAAGTTGGTTGTAGTCAACGAGTTCCATACAGGTTAGCTAGTACTATACGCCTTCTAAACAACTATAGGTACAATATGCATATTATAGAGCAGGAAAAAAAGGAATCATTTCCTCAAAGTGTTTATATATCAATAAATTCAGATGTCAAATGTGTTTGGCCGAATTAAACAATGCGATCACTTTCTAATATAGGTCGTTTCCGGCTGTTTCCAGACAACACTTATTCAGATGCGTTTTCGATTCTTTTTTTTTTCTTACAAGCTTACCAAAGATAGTTGGGTACCCAATAAATTAATGTTGGAGACACTTATTATTGTTACTTAATAATGGTGTTTTTCACAAAATTCTTCTTTACGTTCTGCCGGGTACGCCAAAACTCGCTATTCTCTACTATAATACATATAGTAATTTAGTTCTGTTATATTATTCCATTGGGGCTATAGAGCGATAAATTAACTACCTATATAAAATAGATGTCCAACAGTTGTAGTTATTTCAGGTTACCTATTGTTGTGGCGAAGAGAATGGTGTTTTATACCTACTTTAATTTGACAGTAATATGGTTAGAAATTTAAATTCTAAACTGTTGTATTATTATAGTTTTTAAAATACTTTTATTGTATATATATAATAATAATTACATAATATACTGCGTGATAGAATATATATTGTATATCCGATATATTCGACTAAAATAGGAACATTAATCCTCATCGTACATCGTAACCATCCTGTATATACGACACATATACACATACAAAATAAGCAAGTGTCCCTCTGTTAGAATAGAAAGTATAACTAAAATAACTAGTAATCAGTACTCGTTTTCCTTCGCTCGTCTCGGCGCAAGATATAAAAGGCGATTATAATAATTAATAATCTTCATCAAAAAACTATTCTGTCTGATCCCGGCTATAAAACCTACGTTGCATTTTTCTTATCGAATCACGATTGTTTGCATATTATAATAAGACAAAAAGGGAAAAAATCTTTTTTACAACCAATACGAGCGCATTTTTTAATTCGACAAGAATCTATAATGTTCGTGGATGATGGATATAAAATTATTGTAATCATGTCATATTAATCTATTACTTACCTACGTCCTACATATAATATTATATATTATATATACGAATGTATACTTACTATATTATACGTTTTTAATTATTATTATAATATAAAACTTGTAGTTCGCAATAATAAGTATTATAATATAAACACCTGGTTTGGCTGTCTGATGATGCTTATATGAGAAAACAGGAGTTTACCAATAATTGCGCTTAAAATTACCTGTTCATATACCAATCGCTCTAAATAACAGCATCATAATATTTATTTTATTTAATAGCACATAACATTAAATCACTATTAGGTACAATATAATTATTATTCTATATCAGAGCATATTTTTTTAAAGATTTAATAACAAATTATGTTTTTTCATTTTATCAATTATTGACTGAATTATTGACAATTATAAATTTTATAATCTACCTTATAATATGCATAAATATATAGTTGCAAAATATAAGCAGCGCAGTAGGGTATACTGACCCTGACAAATTGTATTTTAGGCGCAACTGGTCGTCTGGCCCATGCCCTAAAAAAAACATTTAATTTTAACAAAACATTGATCATATTACAGGGACAGATCAACATAATATACAGAATGTTTAGTTACTATAATTGCCATAATATAAGCCATTTCTTCTGACAATAAGGTTGGAATTTTTTTAGTTTCACAAATGGGTATAAATAGGATATCATCAGCAATAACTACTTCAAATGATTAAATAGTTATAATCAATGTACATTTTTTAAATACAAATTAAGAAAGCAAAAATATGAGTGTTCTCTCTAAAAAACTATGCAATTGTGTTTTGTATCTAAGTATGTCCATCAACGTCAAATATCGAACTAAAAATTAAATTTATCAATTTTACACAACTATTGAAGTACTAATATCTACTAATGAGACGTATATTTCCAAAATTCTTTCCTAATATTTCAGAATTACAAAAAAACAAATTTCATTTCATTGATCTCCGTAATATAAATAATTAATAATGTATGTAGTGTGTATACAGAATTGAGTGGACATGACCATAATGCGCAAGTGATACAGGCCAACACGTTAATATAATATTTATACTTGGAAAACTTTACTGTTAACTATATTAGGTACACGCATAGTTACGATGTTTATGATTAAAAAATTTGAAACTGTCGACTAGTATTATTTTAATTCAACACGCATAATAAAGAAATATTTTACAAAATATGTCTGTATTACGAATGCATAAGTAGCTTTTTTATATGTATTATGACGTTATGCAAGACCGGTAGACAACAATTTATCACTCGGCGTGAGAGTTCAATTGACGATAATTAATGTCAATTTCCAAGTGCGTTTTTACAATAACTGACAGGTAGATTTTCTTCGTACGCTGTAAGTTGTCACAGTCACACACCCACCTAAGTAGCCAAGTACCGAACTATACTTTAATATCTACCCCATTAGCGTATCTTCCGATCCTCGTACTCGTAATAATATGTTATACACACGGTCGTCATCGAAGTGATACTCACCTGCTGCTGATGTAAACGTCAGACGAAATAAAATTCTGACGACGACTACCTATTGTGTATAATGAATAATCAGATGATTCACGAATACGCGCGACTTTTAAATATGCGAATTTCAAAATAATATACGGTCAAAACCGTAAAATAATATGTACATATTTTGTTCTATTTCGACCCCCGTCCGAACGGTGGCGGAAAACGATAATAATTATTAATATTAGGTAGGTAGGACATTTCATGTTATTATCGTTGTAAAATAATAGTAAAATAGTATATTATTATTTTATACTCGGACGCGACGACAGCAGCGGCGGCGGCAATCAACAGCGATCGGCCGCGGTCGTCCGCACCGTACTTCCACCCCATTTGCGGGAGTCCGGCGGTGGTGGGAACGAATTAGGCGGGGCCACCGGACCCCTCGCGCCCGCCCGCCCACCGTCGGACGGGCCGCCGCCGAGCCGGTTTCCGAAAATCCGGCAAAAATAATAATATTATCGCAGTGTCATCCGAACGCGTCGGCCGTGCGCACACATATTATTTTATTCACTCCTCCGCTACCGTCGTTAAAACACTTGAGAAAAACAAAAAAAAAAAACCTTAAACGCCGCCGCCGCCTTCGTCGTCGTCGTCGAGAGTGGTAAATTGATCACACGCCGCGCCACGCCGGCCGAACTTCGACTTGCACCGCACTCGCACCGTCTCTCGTCCGACGATCAGTCCCGCGACTCGCCGCACCGGCGTGCGTTATTTTTTTTTTTGATAACCGCGATTTCTATTACGCGATATTTATATAATCGTATATTATTATTGAACATTGTTGCTGTAATTATTATTATTATTATTATTATTATCGTAGTAATAATTGTGCGTAATAATATAATATTTTATATCGTCAATAATAATATACGATACATATTGTCGGGTTTTCGAACGTTTCGCGACGCACATTTTACATGGTGTCTTGTGAAAGTCCGATGGCTCACGTATTGGGGACCAGCAACCTGGACTCTTCGGAGCCATACAAGTCCGAGCACGTCGAAGAAATGGACATGAAGGGACATGAAATGGACATGAAGGGACATGAAATGGACATGAAGGGTATTTATTATTTTAATATTGTTGTATAGCACTGTATTGTCGTTATTATCGTTAAGATATTGTCGTCGTTTTAATTTCGACCGAACGGAATTGGCTTCACTACGAGTGAAATGGCTAAACTTGGAACTTACAACTTTGGCTCATTAAAACGCTCATCGTTTAAATCGTCGCGAAGATTTCACCAAGCGGCGTACACAAGTGTATAATATGTGCGCCTAGCCACGAAATATCTCTCGTAGTCCATAGGTCGACAAGGTTAACCTAATATAAATATTGTATTGTTTACGTTATTGATAAGGTGCTCTGCGCTCGACGACCTGAAAACAATACAATATTCCGTTGCAGAAGGGGTTTGCTTAATTTTGTCCGGCAACAGACTAAAATATTTTCTAAAAACCCAAAACAATATTATCGGATTTATCGGATGCTCTCGATACCTATATTATAAAAATAATATTACAGTCGCCAGTCTGATATTATGTAATAACGCTTATAGTTTGGCATAAAATTAATGAATCAAACCACATCTCTTGATATATCGTATTTGACAAATATTTCTTAATATCTTACATTTCCGTTCAAAAATTGTATTATTTACATGATGAATATCGATAGCTATAATGTACAATAATTTAATATTATTCCACGGATGGATTACAAGGATTAGAAAGTTATTTGTTTTTATATTTAAATAGTTACACTGACTAATTAAGTCGTCACACTATGGACATTCTAGTCTAATTAATTGTATATCAATGTACTGGTTTTTTATCTACGTAAATAATATTAAACGTAGCTATGGTTAATTATATTATTTACACGAATAATTATATAATTTAACTGAGCATCTTCTATGTTGGAACCGAGGTTAGAAAAAATTTAAATTCCTTGTGTCTTATAATAATTAATGGATTTCTAATAACTATTAACTATTTAGTAATAACCTTTACAAATGGTATGTATATTAAGTATTAAATGTATAACGTTTCTCAATAAAATCTGTGTTGACCTAGGTAGGTATGCAAATATGTTCGATAAAATAAACCAGGATTATCGAATTTCTAAATAGTATTTATACATTGGCAAATATTAAAAGAATATTATTCATTAATCATTGATTATGCATTAAAAACATAAGTTTATTAATAAATATTAAATTAATTATTGAGAAACGATTTAAATTAATAGAATAATTGGTAGTCGACTATTCTACTATTAAATAGTACCTATACAAAATACCTTATGGTATTGATATTAATTGTCTTCGATAATATTGCTAAAAAATAATATGTTCTAATTAATAATTGTATCAATAATTAATGTATAAACAAGAATAAAATTTTAATATAAATTTGTTTTAAATAATCAAGCCTTTTAAATCATATTATAATTATTTTGTATACGTTTTTATTAAAAAATAATTAAGTTAAAGAATTATCGCGTAATTAATTTAAAAAAAATGTTATTATTTAAATGAGTAATAACTACTCTCCTTCCTATCATTCTTTACCAAGATAATATAACAATATCATTTATTTTTATTTTACATAAATTATAATACACACGAAAATGGCGAATTTGCATTTTACTGCATTAGGTAAATATTAATTACCTATAGGCTATAGGTACTATTATTTACATTAAAAATATTAAGTTATAGGTACAATTCGTTGGGTATACAGTTATCATTTGTATAACTTTTGAGTTTCTTTACTGATTATCTATGACTATAAATAATACTATGGACTGAAAAATTATTTACTTAATTAATCATACTATGTCCGATATCGACTGTAATATTATAATATCGTATTTCACAGTTTTTACTTTTTCTTTACCATTTCTTTCATAATATACGATCGATGTTTTTTAGAGTTTAAGCTCAGGTGTGATTCTATTTCCTTGCCGTTCATGTTTGATACGTTTATCTAATAATTAATTGATAAAAAGATTAGAAGAAAGGACGTTGTACATATACGAATTACGTAAATATAATTTCGCGGTGTTAATAGCTGTTTTTTTTTTTCTTTTCTTTTTCAGTAAATTTAAATGAATATTGGGTGCATTTCGCGTTGAACGCGATCGTTGAACGGTACAACATCAACCAAGTGCCCAGAGACGAACAAGAATTACGCGCGCTGTTGGTTGGATCTTACCATCGTCTGCGGTACGCCATCAGCCAGCAGAAGCAGAAAGACCCGTCCGCGACCTCTCCCACGGACGCGGTGCTCATGCAGATCATGCATCAAGTGTTCGACATACATCCCGACTGGCTGGATCAGCGTAACAACAATCAACCGCCAGTGCAAGCGCCGGCCCCCGTGGACGACGAGACGTCGTCCGTGGCGTCGTCCGCGTCGTCTTCCAACCCGCCGTCCTCGTCGCGCCCGCGCCAAACGCGGCCGTTCAAGTGCACGGTTTGCGGCAAAGAGTTCGGCTACAAACACGTACTGCAGAACCACGAGCGCACGCACACCGGCGAAAAACCGTTCGTGTGTTCGGTGTGTAACAAGTGTTTCACCCGGGACCATCATCTCAAGACCCACGTCAGACTGCACACCGGCGAAAAGCCGTTCTGGTGTCCGCACTGCAATAGGTTTTTCGTGCAGGTGGCCAACTTGCGTAGGCACCTCAAGACCCACACCGGCGAGACGACCTACCCGTGCGAGTACTGCGTCGCGTTCTTCGAGACGGCCGCCGAGCTGAAAGACCACAAGCGACAGCACAAGGAAAACAACAAACCCCGCGGAGTCGTGAAAAAACGCTGCCGCGCCACCGTTTACCCGACCGAACCGTCCACTTCGGCGCCATCGTGGTCGCCGGCCACGCACGGTTCCCCGCCCCCGTCCCCGTCGCCACTGCCATCCGTGCCGAGTTACTGGTCATCGCCGCCGCCTCAACCTCAATCGGTGAACGTGCCACAAAAACAGACGCCGGCGGTCTCGCCGCCCACGGGTCCGTCTATTGAGCCGTATCACTATCTACAGTTTATCGCGAGGTTTAAATCGCCGGAACGAAATGAACCTTTGGTCAAGTTCGAGTCACCCGAACAGACCGAACCCGAAGACCTTTCCGTTAGAACCGACAACATTATCGACGTTGCCATGGATCTCACATGTAAATAGCCTTTATTACTATAAATATCATGAAATGAATGAAAAAAACAATCATATGAAATGTAACAACTACATATTATATTATATAATACATAGATTCCATGTCCATTAGCCAAAAATTTCGACTTTAAAGTTTAAATTACATTTTACAATTATTATACATTTTTTTTTTTTTTGTGGATATGTAGTCACGTTATAGTCTTAAGCTCAATTTTTTCTCACTAATATCAAAAATTTTTTTTAAATAATAATAAATTGTTTTTTTTTTGACGTTAATCAAAATTATTGTGCAATACATATATAATAACATGTACAGTTACTTTAAGTTTTAACCGATGGTTTATATAATAGCTACATATTATTATATAACATTTTTTTATTACAAATTTGAATAGGTACCGCGGAGTTGTCCCCTAACCTTAATTATTATGAATAGGCAAACAATTTGAGTTGGTGCTAGTTGTATCATTTATGATAATAAAGGAAAAGAAGGGCCGCTGAGTTCGAATATGAAATTTGTATGTACATAAAAGTTGTCTGCTACCCGTAAATAAAAAAATAAAAAAAAATAAATGTAATCAATACATTATATATATACTATTACTCAATATTTTTGTTTTAACTTTCATGACATTCCCATTTCGTTATTCGTATGTAAAGTACAAGTGCGTATGTGATATTATATTTGTTTTTATATTTATTATTTTTTGTAAATTTTTTTTTACTCCTGTAACAATATTATAAAATATTATTATAATGTATTAATATAATATATATAATATTATTTATTCGTTTACCTATCATAATATTAACATGTTGTACAAATTATTGTAAAATTAAGACTGAATTTTGTGAAGGATAACATTGGAAACAAATGTTGGCGCTCATTAAGTAATTATTTTATTATTTATATTAATATAGCCAGTTGGTATTTGTTTTGTTTCCCATTCTCTCTTTTAACTGTTGTAAGATATTTCAACACATTTTTTTTTCTTTATAACATACGACTATTAGAAAAATGAATTTTTGAAATGGGAGGTTTATTTACTCATTATTATTAATTATACTATATTACTGTCAATAATATTGGATTGTCATTAATCATTGTGCCATTTATAAACTTATTATTTAGGTATATTATTTTGTTAAAGCATTTTGAGTTATGGTCTGAATAAATGTGCTCAAGTCTTTAAAAAAAAAAGTATATTACCGTTTTGAATTCGTGTTTACCTTGAATCAGTCTACCCATTCCTGTAACTTATGGTGAAATTCTCGAATTTCTTCATTTGTTTGCTGTTCTTTTTTTTTTTTTCACAAAAATCTGCCGTTATATCAGCATTAGTTATAGAGGCATGTGTGTTTCCTTTTGAAGGCCCGTGTTCTTTTTTTTTTTCTTTTAATGGAAAACGACGAAGAGAAATCCCACAAAAATGGGTTAATGCGTTGCGAAAAATAATGAAAAATAAAAAAATAATACTTGAGGGTTCAAACAAACCGAATAAAACCCCTCGTAAAGAACGGTTTCTTTGCCAAATTAATAATAAAAAAAAATAAAGAAGAAAAAGAATCCCGTTATGTTGGGGTTGTTTGCGAGAGGAGTAGATGACCTTTTCACAGCAGGTACAAATGTATACCGACCGAGAATTGGTTGTATAAAATATGTGCACGAGTGTTCGATGAAAATGTTTTTTTTCATTTAAAATAATACGTCGAAATAATTAATTTCATTAATAATCAACTCGTCAATAATTGCGCAACGTTGGGCATCGAAAAACAATTTTAAAACGTACGATTACATAGAAATGTAAATCGTAAAAAATACGTATTGAAATTCTAAAATTAGTAAAAGATGACGGATATTACGATTATATAGCTATATTAATTATAAATGTATGTATGGTATTTTCGGTAATTACCGCGGCCCGGCGATATCGGTAACAACGGTAATATTACCGAATCACCGCGGTATTCCAAAGACCAATATACCGGGTACCTGCGGTATACCGAGAATACCGCCGGCCCTCACCCAAGTACCTACCTATACCTAAATATTTATCGGATTACACCTACGTAACAAGTGTGCAAAATACGCTGCAGCATTAGCGGATATCAAAAACGGATTTCCTTCCGGTAAAAGTTCCTACGATTTTGTACGCGTTTATGAATATACTTGGAATGTTCAGTGTTCGCCTTCAGACCAGGTACAATACTATATAATATTTGTATATATATATCATATAATATTATATTGTGCGTAGCTTAAATTTAATGACAACTCAGATTTGCGTTTAATTTAATGTGTGTGTATAGTGTAGAAAATTGGCCACATCGCAGCGGCGTCAATTTACAATTTTTCCGCGGAATTCCGACACGTTTTTCCAATACAGCCAACCAATAATCACATCCGGCTTGCATTGTACCGCGGTACCTACTCTAGAGACCCAAAAATGATAGTTCGACGTTACGACAATTGATCGTCTTTTCTCGTATACAAATAAAAACGAGTATAGATATACATTTATACATGACATATACACAACGGAATAATATTTTCAAAAAATATTCAATTAAAAAATTACCAAGCATATCTGTCATGCTTTGTTGTATGGATTTTTTCCAATTGAAATAATTGTAGGTATTTATGTCGTATTGACTTGATGGTTTTTAACAGCCCGCGGCCCACATCCACCCAAAACGCACACTCCGCTTCAAACTAAAAAAAATTAAAAGGTACAAAAATACATTTTCAAGTAAATCATTTAAAGTACCTATGTAATTTTCATTGTAAACTTATATATATACCTACATACTCTATACCTTAATTTCCGTGTTGTGACATAGATTTTAGATAAACCAAACGGGTTTACCTATTACCTACTATCTACAGTCTATAATATAACTATTAGACATAGTCGATATACCGAATATCGAATAGAACTAATTAATTTTACCTGTATATAAATGACGACGAGCCTGACAAGGGTGTTCTTTTTTTTCGTTTCACCATTCCGAGTAAAATTAAAGCAAATTATAGGTACGTCATATCTACAGTTTTAAGACATAATTAATGGAGAGTTTCGGAGACGATCTGCGGCGAACGCCGATATCTATAAAATTGATAACACAGTAGAGGTATTAAAACCTAACTATAGGAGATATTAGTTAATATTAAAACATAGGTAATTATAATGCTCATCGTTAACACATGACTAAAGACAATTTGAACTTGAAAAAAATTTAGATAATATAAAGAGCACGAAATAGAAATGCACACCTTTGCATCCGGAAAATAACTAATCCGTTTGATGTACATAATATTGATATGAAATATCATTAAATCGATTTCTGAAGTTATTGTTGCTTTTATGAGGACGACGACCGTGGTAATCCGTGCAAACATTTTTTTTTTTTCCCCCGATCGCATTTTCCACGCGAGTGATGAAAACGACTTATAGTCGGTACGGCTTGATTTCAACTTTGGCCTATATATATATATATATATACATCTAAAAATAATTTATTATTATACGTAAGGGAAACGGAGACGGTGCAGACATTCAGTCTAGACACGTCCTACGGCGGAACAACACGCGTCGTCCTCATGGCCGTCACCCACTCGCGACGAAACGGAAAAATAGACAACGCCTACGCTGCCACACCGTAGTGACGACGGGGAAACGTCTCAGCCGGAAAACGATATCTTCGATACAATAAGAAAATACGACACCCGCAAAAGGATTCGATGTCATAATCCGACTCTCCGGAGTTTATCGCAGGTAAACTGCGGAAATCCTAATTACATTATGTACTGTAGAAAATAATTTTACCCACTTGACTATATAGGTACTTTTTACAGTAACGGATAATATTTTCACGATATAGTCGGAAAAAGTGTTGCAGTCTTCTCTCGGGTGCTTTTTCATAACTTCGACGCACCGACTATATGCTTAGGTATTACTTATTCATGGACAATACAAAATATAATAATAATATTCTCCTGCCGGAAAAAAGAATACCGTGTAATCGCTTTCAGTGGGTATTT
Source organism: Sitobion miscanthi (assembly GCA_008086715.1). Classification (NCBI taxonomy): domain Eukaryota; kingdom Metazoa; phylum Arthropoda; class Insecta; order Hemiptera; family Aphididae; genus Sitobion; species Sitobion miscanthi. Next base: position 3,132,134 of record CM017797.1, read on the forward strand.
ATATAGCAGGGTTTTTGGGTCCAGCGCGATATAAAATTGAGTGCGTATAGCTAGAGAGATGCTCTGTAATGAAGCCAAACAAAAAAAAACTAAAAAATAAAGGCTGAATACAGCAACTTTTATATTTTCTCTTAAACAGCCTTCGTGGGGATTAAATTTCAAAATATTTCAACTTTTCGCATTATGTAGATTCTCGGGTTTAAAAAACAATTTGGTTTATAGGGCCCTTCAAAATTTCGGAGCTCGACAGTAATGCGTGTTTGAGCCCAAAGTACAAATCCTAAGAATTAAACTTTAATAAATACCCAACAATCGATGTAGGTACCTGCTACAAAGTTTCACGCGCGGTGACTTTAATGTGATATTTATTCGTAGGTATACGTAATATTCAATTTATATATATTAAAATTATTAAAATAATACGACACGCAATTATATTTTGTAATTTAATATAGTTAATTGACACATATATCGTCGAAAAACCAAATCCAATGTTTATTACGTACAAGCCTACATAATAATATATACGATCGGCTATTAACGCGAGTCACAATACAATATTGTATACCGGGTGACCAAATGAGAAGTTTAAAACGCAATATATTCTGCGGTTCGTATATATAATGTATAAAAAAGGGTGCCTATAATGTATACCTAGTGAGCCAAAAAATGAAAAACGGCTGAAAAATTATTGTGACCGACGTTTTCGTATATATATATATATATGTTATTATTATCGCTCGCGCGTGTCCCTTCTTTTATACACACACACACATACACAGGTATATAATATAATAATATTATATTATTATATAGGGAAACGGCGTAATCTCCTAAATGATTTGTAACCATTTCACGACTGAGGAAACTCCGACGGTGCCGACGTACTACATATACAGTGGTGACACGTTATGCGCCAAAAAACTGTAAAAAAAACTAGGTATTCACTGGCCTAGTGGCAATCCATTGTTGCGGATTAACCGGAGTTAATCAACCCCTTTATATCGTTTTGGGGAATAGAGCGAATAGCGAATAGCGAATTTTTTTTTGTTAAAACCCGTTTTCTGAAATGTGAAATGCATTGTGATCCGCGAGGTGGGCACACGACAATTGAAAGAGTAATAAAGGGGTTTTATCAACAAAAATTCTATTTTTTTTTCCATTCCCAACCAGGAAACGTATAATGTCTGTTGTCTCTGATGGCTCTGAAGTGGGCCATGTGCTGAATTGTTTCCCCCGCCCCGGGAAACGAGACCTCGGGGTAAAAAGGTGGGTGGTATAGCGAAACTGGTGTAAAAAAATATATAAAAAAAAAAAAACCTAACTGTACATATAAAACGAGAACCCGTTTTTTCCGATGAAAACATTTTTATTTTTTTTTTACGCGCATATACAATTCCAAAAATAATATAGACGGACCGCCGTGCCACCGCTGCCGCTGCTGCTATACTTCGAAAAAAGGCTAAATAGGGTTTAGTTTTTTTGTTAAAATTCATAACCGATAATAATATACATGTATACACACGGGTTATGTTTTATGTATACGATATTTGGACAGTTGCTTTTTTCCACGAACAAAGGACAGACCTCGATACGAATACTGTTAATTCTTATCGAATGTACTTCAAAATGTTTATTCGGCCATATTATTGTCAAACCATCTTAGTATCTTGTATAGGTATACGATTCAATTTTTGCAATAAGACAAAACATATACAATAGACATAGCATTATGTTGTACAATAAGGATGACATACATATAATAACGTACATAATACGTATATAATGATTTAAATGAACATATAAACTATAATAAATATATCACGATATACTATAATAATATTTCATGTGTTTACTCTACATTGTATATACTTACAACAATATTGTGATCGTCGACCGACGTACCCCATCATGACACCACTTCGTACATTTAATCGAGGCAAGACGGGTCGCTGGTCGGGTGGGAGGGGGGGGGAAATAATATGAACAAGCGCTCATTGTAAAAGGGTTAATACTTGTACAGGGATAGTATTTGTTTAAGGGTGCCGATGTCAATGAAATTCAACATACATATGAGTTGGATTGATACGAAGAAATTTGCAATTCTTGTAGTTCGATGCAGAATGATAAAGTCGATCGTATTTGATTTCCTACTTATTTTTTTTTTTTTATAAATATTAATTATCGCACCTATAGCATTATAATATAACATCATATTCAGGTACATGTCTATATCATGTTGATGATTTACATTAAACTTTTATTTAGCTAACATTTAGTTTTTATCTCTTCACTACATTATTATGATAATATTTTACTTCCTACGGGTGCAGGTACTTATAGCGGGTAACCCACGGCGTATACTCGTCGGGTCTATATTGGATACGTTTAAGACCTACATCAATGCGTATAATATTGTATATTATCGTGTTCACTTAAAATATCTATTATGTCCGTGCTGTTATTTATTTGGTTTTCGAGTTTAAAGTATATATATTAAAATATAGGCGAGCTGGATCCATATCGTTATGACCGCAGTCGTACTCATTGCACAGTCAACGGAAACGAATAAAATTACAATAATTGATTAACCGACGACTGTTTGTACGGTGTAATAATATTATACATATATACGAGTGCGGAGTGTTAATCGACTGGACGCAACCGACTGTGGTCGGACTGTTTGGAGTGTATACGGACATCAAATATATATATATTATACATACGAATACGTATAAAAAAAAAATACGCCGCCACCACCGCCGCATGCTTTGAGAGCTTACCCCTCGACAACCCATGGCCTGTGGGTGCATAAACGATGCGCCTCTCCCCACGGCCGTTCCACATACGAGTGTTCCATATATCATATTATACGTACATGTATATACCGCACGTCTGAACATATTATTATTATTATTACATGTCGGTGCGGTAGACGAATACGGTATATATATATATATATTGTACACTTTGTTTCATTCATCGTCGTCAATCGTTATTTGCGTATACTTATACCTATAAGCGTATTATATGTTCATATGTAGGTACATTATGCCATTACGGTCGCTGTGCCACTGTTGAAGAACTGTTACAACCATAACATATTGCCATTGTATAATACTCTTTTGAAAAACAAAAGCACACGTCATTATATATTCTATATGTAATAATGTGATTCCTGCAGAAGCAAACTACTCACCGTTTACAACCACAGGTGGCTGTCATCGCTCATCGATTAATAATATTTGTGTTAAAAAATACTTCAATCGTAACAAACAATAATAATCTAATTACTCCTTGGTGCGGAAAAAGATTGCGCATACCTAGGTATCTCAAATCAAAAATCAAAAAAATTCCGTCATTTGCGTCAATCAGCCAATTTAATTCAATTTTGTCACCTGGTAATTAGAAGAAAATTGAATACGATACGTACGTTTATTAAATATGTTCCTTTTTTCTATAGATACCTATCGTCCACTCCCCGGGGACCATCAGCAGTTTTTCCAATATATATTATGTATATTGCTAAAAATATATTTATTAAATTGCAACCTTCATATCTGGATGAGTACTTTCGTACAATATAATTAAATGACACTTCTTGAAGATGGATACCAATATACTGTGATATACTGTACAAACATATTGATTGATAATCGAACGCAATTCGGCAACAATACGAGTAAGGACGTCGCAGGAACATAATATACTGAACTCGCATAAACAGTTACATAGCAGAAGTGTACCTATGTAGTATATAGAAAACTAATTACTAAAACTGCATCAGGCGAACCTATTATAGTTTTTTGATCGCGTGCGTGCCACGCCATACGTTTATCAAAGAGCCCCCCATTGTTCATAAATTACCGTTTAAATTTCTGTACTTTTTTTTTTCGTACAGTCGGAAAGAAAAAGACAATAATTATAAATTACAAGGGAAAAAAAAAAGAGGGTTATATATAAAAACAACAGTAGTTATCGATCGCGTAATTTTTTTTAGCTACATTCGGGTCCGGTCACCCTTTTTTTTCCACTCTCTCGCTCTCTCGGGTGGGCTTCACCCACGCACTGCCTGCCGCCACCCTCGCGCGCGCGGTTTTTAGAGTCGTCGGCGTGTACAGAGGCGCACAAGGCCGTGTGTAAAAAAAAAAAATAATAATAATAATAATAATAAAAGAGAGCGAGAGAGAGAGAGAGAGAGAGAGAGAAATAGAACGAGAGTGGGAGTGAGAGGGAGAGAGGGAGAGCGAAAAAAAAAGAAGGAAATATAAAAGGGTGAATCCACCGACGTTACTATAGTAACAGCTCGCGGAAGGACACACACAATCGCGCGGAAATTACGAACTTTTCTTATTAAACAAACGACCGGGAGAGAGAATACGAGGAGGAACAGCCAAGCAGCAGCAGCAGCAGCAGCAGCAGTAGCAGAGTCGACGCGCGACGAAGATCCGTGATAATGGGGTTGGGGAGGGGGGAGGGGGGGTTGTGCGGGAAAAGAGAAGTAAAAAAAAAAAAAAAAACCGAAAAACGAAAAACTTCCACTCTTTATTGATCTGTTGTTTTTTAAACACCGCGGATTCCGGGCAACGGTTTTCTTCTTCTTCTTCTTATTATTATTATTATTATGTCGTCGAGGAGAGTGAACGCTACTGATTGCCCGGCAGGCTGCTGTTGCTGCAGGAATCGTTCGTCTCGTCGTCTGCCCCGTCGAGGTCAAACCCGATTTGCTTCTGCCCGTAATATTATTATATTCGCTCACACGCGAAAATTGTATTACGTTTATAAAATTTGAATATCATAATTGCATATTATAGGTAATAATATGCAAGTCATCGCCCCTGCGGTAGTGTCCGTTTTCCCCGAGTTCTACACGTGCCTACCTGCAGGCGCATGTATAAGTCGATCAATCCTTTTGTATGTGCGCCCACGGCAGTGGTGATCACAATATATACAATGACATAATACATAATTAAGCATTTACCCGGAGCCGTCGGGGAGAAATCGTTGCAGGCTTTGGGTGGTTGCAGGTTAGACCCGCGCAGTTGTTAGTCCGTGGTGTAATATTTTTTTTTTTACATGCATTATAATTATTTATAGTCAGGTTTTCCTGGATATACGGATAAAAGTTTAAAACAAATATTTCGCTTTGCCCGTGGACCATAAATATGCCCACTCACCATCGTCCGTACGCTACACATGAATCGGTACAAGTGTACAAAAATGGTTATTTTCCGCCGCTGTGTGTCTCTATTTAGCGCGGAGGCAACCGATTTGCTCGCGTAGACTGTATGCCTATATAACAAAGTGGTGTTTGATATATATATATATGTATGGGTAGAGAGCTTATATAGAAATAAATTGTACCTATACAACTTTTGGACTATTCTCGTTTAAAAAAAAAAAAATGAATACCTAATCGGTTTCGTGTGACTTTATGCTGATTGTCGATAAGCGCAGTAAAAAATAAATAATTTAGTAGATACTTATAAAATATAAATGATATATATCTGACGATAAAAACAATACTGTTTTCCTGGTACATAGAATATGTTATTTGGTTTTGATAATTCAAGCAAATAACTAAAAGTATATCATAAATTCATAACACTCTGTAGGTAATAAAATTAAGATAAAACTATTAAAGCCATACTCACTCTTCTTAATATACCATTCACATCAACGTAATTGTTTTTAATATAATATATTGTTTAGGCTTCAGCAACTGAAGCTATACGCCTCAATTATAATATTATAACATACCTACCTATATTTAATATAGTTACGCCGAATTATAATATAGGTAAGGGTACATTATTTTCTTGAACAAATCGAGAACGGCGCAGAATTATTAGTCCGATTGCTTTTGGAAATATTTGAATTATTCTCAAAAAAAAAAAATGTGTTTAGCTAGTATTATCATTAATCATCTTTCAAAACATTATCTGAACATTTTAAATAGGAAGTTTCTTTTTGAATCCCAACAATATTGTCATTTTTGAAAATCTTTATACACTTACTACGATTACAGAAGTGATGATGACTCGCATAAATACAAAATATATTGATTGATGATTTATTAATATTATTTGTGCCCAACGCCTGCACGCCCGTAAATGTCATCTTTTACACTCCAAACTGCAAAGCTGATTCTTTACAGATTCAACAATGCAGGTAAACTATATGTTCGTTTTACCATTATGCTTGGCATTCATTTTGTGCTGAATACTTGAACAGTTGAAAGTATCAAACATAATAATATAACATGTGAAAAAAACGACAATCATTATTCATAATCATTATTTCCGTTAATATACATACATTTTTATTTTTTTGCACTAAGCACAGACACAACTGAGTCATAACATATTATATAATGTTATGAAATTTAAAGGCTAAATCAAGACCGTTGAAAATTGTGATAAATTTAAACTACTATTTAATGCTGTTTACGTGAACTCAGTGCCTTATGTGAACTAATTTTACGAGAAACATTTGTATGCAGACTTCGGTTGAATTCAATTTGAAGATGCTATGACAACTGATAAGTGAACAGTGAACACAGAATATCAATGCGAAAGAAAGAATTTGAGAATGTATATAATCCTTACATTAACCGATATAGCAATAGGTAAAGACATTTTAAATTTATAATCTTATAGATTATTAAATGTATAAATATTTTACTTGACATAGGAAGGTAGGTACTATATATATATATATGTATATAATTATATAATATATTTTATTACATATTACATTCTGATAACTCTTTTTTTTTAAAATACCTACTCCTCTATTAGACTAACAATAGATAAAATATAAAAACCCGCTGAATTTATTGCTGTTATTATATGTAAGTTTGCAAACAGTTTGTAAGTTTGCATGCACATAAATGCATTTTGGCATAAAAAAAGTACTTACTCTATGATATCCCTATCCCCTCATATATTTTATATTCACACACATACCTACTGAACCCGCACAAAAACACACCACGATATATTATTATTGTTATTTGTTATGATGATTTCCGTTTTCACAACAAGACGTACGTTCCTATAAAATAGAAATATCACAATAAAAGTAAAAAAAAAATAAAATAATAACACACTATATATTATAATATCTACTTGCTTCGGCTCTATATGCAATCTGGCTCAATATGATGGTTTATGTCGTTTATAAAACATGACGTTGTACGCATCAAATAAAAACTCTCCCTCCCCTTTCCCCCACTCACTCGCTCACACTCTCTCTCTCTCTCTCCCTTTCTATCTGTAGATGTATGATATATATACCCCATTCGGCTACACCATTTACTCAAATGTTTTTCGCATATTTGCAACAGTATTTTACAAAGCATTGGAAAAGTGAAATTTAAATGAAAACAGTTTCTTCGTATGAAATAATAGCTTCATAATATAGAAAAACGTAACACAGCTGATAAATTATAAATACGCAGAAGTGCACATAGAGCACTAGCCTACTGCCCTACTGATATCTTTATACCTATGTGATACGTCTTTATAATTTTTGTTGACCTTGTGGATTCTGTTTTGTTATGAACTTGTGCACATTATATATATATATCTGTAATTAGATACTCATACCCATTGACCGTTTATATCAAACCTACACGAGAAACACTAGCTGACTATACATCACGTTGTTTACGTATATAATATTAATACTTATTTATATAATATGTGTAAGGGTTTCAAACTGTTGACCTAATAAACATTGTAGTTGATGCTGAAACAATAAAAAAAAGTATATATATATATATATATAATGTATATAATTATATAATATATTTTATTACATATTACATTCTGATAACTCTTTTTTTTTAAATACCTACTCCTCTATTAGATTAACAATAGAAAAGATATAAAAACCCGCTGAATTTATTGCTGTTATTATATGTAAGTTTGCAAACAGTTTGTAAGTTTGCATGCACATAAATGCATTTTGGCATAAAAAAAGTACTTACTCTATGATATCCCTATCCCCTCATATATTTTATATTCACACACATACCTACTGAACCCGCACAGAAACACACCACGATATATTATTATTGTTATTTGTTATGATGATTTCCGTTTTCACAACAAGACGTACGTTCCTATAAAATAGAAATATCACAATAAAAGTAAAAAAAAAATAAAATAATAACACACTATATATTATAATATCTACTTGCTTCGGCTCTATATGCAATCTGGCTCAATATGATGGTTTATGTCGTTTATAAAACATGACGTTGTACGCATCAAATAAAAACTCTCCCTCCCCTTTCCCCCACTCACTCGCTCACACTCTCTCTCTCTCTCTCCCTTTCTATCTGTAGATGTATGATATATATACCCCATTCGGCTACACCATTTACTCAAATGTTTTTCGCATATTTGCAACAGTATTTTACAAAGCATTGGAAAAGTGAAATTTAAATGAAAACAGTTTCTTCGTATGAAATAATAGCTTCATAATATAGAAAAACGTAACACAGCTGATAAATTATAAATACGCAGAAGTGCACATAGAGCACTAGCCTACTGCCCTACTGATATCTTTATACCTATGTGATACGTCTTTATAATTTTTGTTGACCTTGTGGATTCTGTTTTGTTATGAACTTGTGCACATTATATATATATATCTGTAATTAGATACTCATACCCATTGACCGTTTATATCAAACCTACACGAGAAACACTAGCTGACTATACATCACGTTGTTTACGTATATAATATTAATACTTATTTATATAATATGTGTAAGGGTTTCAAACTGTTGACCTAATAAACATTGTAGTTGATGCTGAAACAATAAAAAAAAGTATATATATATATATATATGTATAATATTACATTTCGTCATAGAATATGTTTTTAGATTCGATTGCCGACAAATTTGTCTCTCCAGCCGTGATTCGCCAAAATTCAGCAACGCGTAGGTAGGTGTATCACATGTTGATATATCAATTCTTCGGTATGACGTACAGCGTATATTTACCTATCGTCGCACCTCGCACGTGCAGAACATCGGCAGTTTCATATGACGTATATCTATACGTGTGATATCGCCAGGTACCTCTATACCTAATCACTTATGTAACATAGAATATATACGTGTACGATATAAGTGCTTATATAACCAACCTCTGTATACCCACATAATAATATAATATAATAGTCGCGCATTATTATATACACCTAAATATCGTATAACTACTATATCGTGTGTACCTAAGTCATACACACACACACACACACCGCGCACGCGTGTGTCGTTTTTTACATTTTTTTAAGCGACCCGGAGACACGCCCAACACATCATCTCTTTTTACCGGTACACCGTATCGTCTTGGCGCTCGGCGCCGGTAGCTTTCGGGTCACGCCTTCTTCGACGGTGCGCGCGCGCGCAACCGGTTCGCGTGACGTCGCCACGCACCTATTATAGGTATATATAATATGGTAGTCGTGTTAATGTATACACTACCCGTACTACGGCATTGGTGGTGGTGAACCGTACACGGACATAATAAATAATACGAGAGAGAGTACATAAGTATAGGCAAACGTATATATATATATACAGTGTGATAATAATCGTAATAATAGTATACCGCATCGTCAGAGACCACGTGGGGGGGAACCGGTTGCTGCGGCAACACAAACCCCTTCGCCGGGCACGAGACGATAATATAATAACGAGCTCGTGCTCGTCGCACGCGTGTTTTTTAACAACGCATATAATACGGTAGGTATATGTGCCGACGACGTGTGCGCCGAAGTCTCCTCTCTCTCCCATTCCATCACCCTCCGACATCATATCTGCTGCACTCTTTCGCGCGCGGCTAATGTGTGTGTGTGTGTGTGTGTGTGGTAGTTATATACGGGGGTGAAACGGAGGATAGCATTGTAAAAAACGTAAAAAAAAAAAAACGAAGGGGCTATGCGTAATAACAGTGTTAAAAATAAGAAACAACACCTGGAGCACCCTCGAACCCTTCTATGTGTGTGTGTGTGTGTGTATATATTCACAATAAGAGATAAAAAAAAAAAAAAAGTACGCGCGCGGAAAAAAAAGCGTGCCCGTTATTTTATTATTTTTTTACGGGCTACCTGAGTGCAATTGCGGACCTGTGCGCATACTTATATATATATATGCGTGTATGCAATATGCTGTGGTGCGCGCGGGCGCCGATCAACCCGGAAATGCCTCGGGGCTGAAGGGCTTTCAAAAATATTGCGATGAAATGTGCTCCGCGTAGGTATATAATATAATAATGTGTATTTATATAAAACGGTATATGTGGTCATGTACGAAAAGTATATACTTGCGACGGCCAATGTTATACATGTATACAAATATATATGATTGTTTTTGAATATGCATACAAGAGTATGTATAATATATGTATGATATATATATCCGTGTTATCTTTGAGCGAAATTTGGATGTAATGACATTGCCATCAATGGTGACGCCTTAACAAATATTATTTGAAATAAATATATAAATATATGTATAATAATTATGGTCTTGGCTATTAGCAGCTATATATAAGTTGCAGACATCTATATTTTGTCTATAAAAATCGATTGGCTCAAATTTTAAAGATTTGGATAGGATGAGATTAAATAAATATTTTGATAAAATATGGTTTATTTGGTTATAAAATAAAATACGTCGTTTTTAGTTTATACTGCACGGTGCACGATACTACGCATACAATCAAGACAACAGCATTTAAGTGAGTTTTGACAAAATTGCATATAGGTACCAACTAATTGTAAAGATTATAAAAGTTCTAATACATAGCTACACGAGAAATAAATTTACATATTATTGTGTGTTTTCTGATACAGCACGTCTCGAGTGGAGCTGTTTTTTATGACATTCATAAAGCATGGCAAATGGTAGGTGCCGTATAGTATCGGTTGTTATATATTAATATTATATTGTATAATAATGTGCGATAATGTGACCTAAATAATAAATGCTAGTAAACTAAAGGGTGACAAATCATTAAATATCGTTATTGTGCGAAAAAATAATCAAGTCACTATAATGCATCAAACAAAAATATTATAATATAATATATTATTTATATTCATTAATATAGTCATAATATGAAATATAATAATAATATATACCCCCAATTTTACTTTTAACTCCCGTTTTGTTAATATTATTTTATTAAATAAAAAATACCCCCTTTTTTATGAAATTTATAATTATTTGATAAGGTGTAGTTGAAGATTATTGCTTAATTGGACTTATTAAAATGCATATTAAATAATTTGTTATTAAAAATTGACGGCGGGTTAATTGGTTTATTGGTTAAAGCCAGTTTAAAGGTATACATACTATTAAAAATATGCCATTTATTTAAAAAGCCTATAATAAGAGGAAATTCATAATTAATATTTTTTTTTTAAATAATATTTTAATGAAGAATGTCATTTACTTTGTAGTGAAAATGCCAATACCAACTTATATTAAAAATAAATTATTATTATAATTTTATTTAAACCTAATTTTGTTTGAAAAAAACTGAACATTGTTGGTAACTTGGAAAATTAATTACATACATTTTTTTTTTCGTACGCGTTTTACTTTTACATTTATAATAGTATTATATTTGAATAAATAAATAATAAATTTGGATTTAATGAATGGTAGCTCGGAGAAGTTTAAGCGTATAAGAACTTCGAAATCGTTAAGTTCTGCTGTAGCCATCGAGGTGCTTTAGTATATATACAAAGTGGGTGTGCCGATTAAAATTGTGCTACCATGGTTTTTTCGTTTCCTTTTTTCTTTTTTTTTTTCCATCCCAAACAACAGAGATATATTTTATTAAAAACTCTCCCTCTTCGTGATTTATAACCCGTTGGAAAATTCCGGTACAGCAAACCGTCTATTTCCCCGCCTTGGCCCAGCTCACTTTAATTAGCCATTCTCTTTTGGAAAGCCTGAGGGTGCAGTAAAAAATGTAAGAAAGTTCTGGCAGCAAAAACGGTAAAAAAAAAAGGCTTCTATACCCATAGCAGCCGAAAAAAATAAAAAAATAAAGACGAAAGAGAAAGAGACGGAGAGAGAAAGGATAACTTCCCCGAGGGTCGTTGTGTATGCAAAGCATCGTCAGAGGGGTGGTTTTTCCTTCAACCCTCTCGGGTGGCTAAATTAATTTCCAGCGCTGAAACAAAAAAAAAAGCCCCATCGCTAATGGAACTCGCTGTTATATAGATGAAGAGGCGGGTGAGTGAGCGCGTGGTAGAAAGGGATGACGAGCACTGCTGCAGTATCTCTGGGTGCTTTTATTATTCATCGTGTATTTTTTTTTTTTTTACCCAACATAAAAGTGTATTTCTTCAATATTCATAAAAAGCTACGTTATAATTAAGTAAACAAAAAAAAAACCAATGTAAGTTATTTACAAACCGACTAATGTCATAAGCAGATAAAATTTTGAAATCAATTTATACATTTTTATACATATTATATTTCAATACTATATACATATACGAATCCTCGTTAATTGAGTATGCATACATTACGTAAAATGTGTATGAACATTTTTAAAAGATTATTAATTAATTATAACTATAAAATATACACCAAGTGGAAAAACACTTGAATAAATTGCCTATACTCGTATATATATATTACCAGGTTAAGATATTATTCATAACCTGAATTTATTTAATGAGAAGTTGATTTCTATACATATATACATATATATACAATATAGGTACATACTATATGGCTAATTAATTGTAAAGTCGGTATCCTTAATAAAAAAATTTAGTGTGAATATTTTAATGTAGGTATATTTTTTAATGAAATATTCGAAGATATGACTATAATGGCTACAATTTTAAGATTACTTACAAAGAAAAAGTTAAAAAAAAAATTATTTTCAAATTTTTAAAATAGCTGTTTTAAGATTTTATTAGATTATTGATAATAATTGAATAAAAAAAATATTTTGAATGAATAAGAGCAATAATTATTCATAATTTCAAAAATACAATAAATTATACGACTCTGCCGTTTTCTTTATTTTTAATATTTATATTAAAATAGACTATCTATATGCTCTATAAAGATTTACCTATAGTGCATATCAAATTCTTAACGAACACACTACGCTTTGATATATTTTTTAATATTTTACATTTTTATTTTTTAATACTATCTCTATATATTTAAGAATATTAAGTTACATTTTATTATTACTTAAATTAATAATGTGAAACAAAATCACAATTAGTTTTAATTTTAAAATGTAGTTACATCTTATGCATCTGACTTATTAAACGATGTTAGAATTTTTATATTTTATATTAGATAAACAGTATCTACACTTTCCATTTATCAGTAATCTCACTAGTATAATCAAAATTTGTATTTTGTATTATTATTATTACTAAGGTACTAATTTTCAGGCTGATTATAATTAAAATTTCCTTAAATATAAGACGTCGTTTATTGATTTTAACTGCAATAGTGCAACGTATAGATTAATTTGGGAATACCCACCTTTAATAGCAGTTAGAGACACTTTGAACAGTTATTATAATTTATTACATAAAATATTAACGAGTAAAGTATTCTTTATTGTACTTGATCTAGCTATATTTAATAAATAAGTAAACATTGAAAACCGTACACTGAAATTACTTAAATTCCCCAGATATGAATTTATTAGCAGTAAAATATTCGGTTACTTTTAACACCTATTTTAAGTTTTATATTTTTAAAAATACGATGAAATTTTGGATTGGTATTTAAAAAGTAAATTGTAAGTGTACCTTTCACTATAGTTTAAGAAGTATGTAATTAATATAAGTTGCGTATTATTATATACATGTTTAGAAATGAACAATTCCAAATACTTAGGGCTGAAGACGTATGATGTTTTTTTGTATCCATAAAAGTTTATCCAATTTGGTACGTTAAGTATGATTTATTTATTGAAACGAAACTGAGCTCCATTCAAAAGCGTTTTTTCAATGCAAATAATCCGTCGCTATCGCATTTAAAGCGACAGCACAACTTACTCTAATAAATTTCACCAGAGGAGGGGGGGGGGTAGTCAAGTGTTTTTTTTTAAATTTTTACTATTGGTATAATTTAAAATTTCGTTAAACATTAAGGGGATTGTTATAACGGAAAAAGTTGACATCGCCACAGGACACAGGACATGGTGTAAAAATCTAAATAATTGCAAATTTGGCCCTCAGTACACTTGAAATAGTTTCAAAAATCAGAATTTGAACAAAATATTCATTGGTAAAGGAAAAAATGACTTAGCAAGTCACCTTGCATTGTAAACTATCGTGAGCGGATAACCACAATAATTTCCATGTCGTCGCCCGTCGATTAGCATTGGTAGGTTTGAAGTAAACGTGGACGTTGCCAGCCATTTACTCTAAGGCCACTTTGGCATTCGATTCCTAATCAGACCGTTTTCAGACCGCCATCATTAACTGTGAGTGCGTCAAGTATATTGTGTAGTGTGACGACATTCGTATATTTGCTAGCCTCGTCGAACTCCCGGACCGCGGGTCACCCGTTTATCGACTTGCTGTGACGAACACGTCAAACATGTAGTAATATGTAATAATTAGATAACGAGACCTCGACAAAATAATCGGGTGATATTCAAGCCCTTAAACATCGTATACAATTTTTAAAAAAATTCCCATGACTACAAGTGGGTATATCATACTTGAAATGTCCAAAAATCAAAATATCGGTACAACAAAAAATTATTTGTCCGGCATATAGGTACATAAAAAATTACTTTGTACTTATAGGTACATGAATTTTACACAGGGGACTGTATAGATGCATATTAATGTAGATCTAGGGGAGGGGGCCGATCGCCATGATAGTATAGCTCTGTTTTATGCGCCCAATGGCATTACATGCATATATTTGCGTTTATAAATGTCGGAACAAAATATATTGTAATCACCTCGGAAAACTTTTTTCTATTAACCTCGTTATTATGTACCGACGAATCGTGTGACGACGAACGGAAAAGCACTTCAGTATTTTTAGTGCTGTGATCATGTCCCTCGATATATTCCTCTATACGGAAAAAATATTGATATTTATAATAAGTATGATGGGAGGCGACCAAGGAGGACTAATATAATATATGACCTGGGCTTAAAAATTTTAAATGTACCCGTGCACACTTATTGAATTTGATAACATTCAAGTATAGAATTTTGCGGTGCCGACATTTCAAATAATATTAGACCTTTTTTTTAACAGATATTTTATTATTATTGACCATAATATGTTACCGCTGTAGGCGGTCGTAACGTATTCGAAATCGAAATAAATAAAATTATATTATCCGGTACAATATACGGAAACAGCTGAAGTATCACGGCTATGCACGAGTGTACAATCATAGGAAATAAGCACCGTTCGTGTAGGCCCTTTAATAAGCCATAAACAGATCTTAACCAGGCGCGTCAATGTTCAATTGGAAATTAGAGGCAGCATGGCGTGCATATCATTTGCACCTATATAATATTATTGTAAAATAATGGAAAAAAAAATCATTTTTACATGACACTGCGGTTAGGTTTTCGTTTGTAATAATTACAACCACGACTAAGTCCTAATCGTTAAACCGCACGTCCGTAATATATGATGTACCCATATCAATTAAAAAACACATAAATTTACGATTATTTCTCATCCAAACCTAAAAATTACATTCCAACAACACTGCACGCGTGCACTTTACAAGGTATTTACTGCTAGTCACCTATGTAGACTATAACTGTATATGCTTAGGCGTATTATGCTCGCTCGTAATGATTTAAAAAATCGCTGCAAACATTTTGGCACCGACAACTGATATGACGCACCTGGACTCTCGTCGGCCGCAGAATCGTTTGAAATCGACATTTATAGTACCGGAACCGAGTATACCATCCCGCAGCCAGGCCCGTCGTAAGATATTTTCCGCCCTAAAGCGAAAATTTTAATGCTGCTCCTAAGATACTAGATTAAATATTTACATGCATAATAATATTACAATTAAAATTTTTTATACGTGTATTCATTTACAAATTAGAAATACACAAAACCATAAATATAAATACAACTTTAAAAAGTACAAAACACACGAGAATGTAATATTATACGTACTGTTATAAACTGTAATAAAAAAAAATTATAGTAGTACACAAGATTTAGAAGACAAAAAGATTTTAAACACGTCTAGAAGCTTATACAAGAGTTATTAATTTAAAAAAATATATATAATTTACGAAGTATCGATAAAATAAAATATATCTTTAGCCCTTTAAAAATATAATAAAATAATTACCGATTATTTTTTGTTTCAACGTCGTCGTAGACCGTAGACCATAGACCGTAGTTACTTCACCGACGGCCAATAGTTGGAAAATGAAATATGGTATTATTAAAATAGAAGACTACGATCATATTCGGTAAATGTTTAAGATAAAAATAAATATATTAACGGGCGACAGTCATTCTTTTTCTCATTATCAGTAAATAAAATATTTTTATGGAAATAATAATGTTCTATTTTTATCGAAGACCATCTATAGTTAATATGACCGTACGGTCTACAATCTACATAAACGATATATCTACATACATTATACGTATACACTAATACATTTTTACTTTGTACTGTACACGTTATAGTGTTCGACGTGCGTATATCGGTATACTGTAACACTATACTAATTTATTATACATTGTGATCATTCGCTATCATAACGAGATAGCAAAACGGTAACAATTGACAATGAAGACGCAAAATAATAATTAAATTACTGTCTTTTTGGAAATTTAATATTACAAATTTACAATTTGCCGCCTCAATTTCTTTAAAATGTTATGCCGCCCTAAAGCAACACATGACTTGCTTGTACCCTAGCGACGGGCCTGCCCGCAGCATATCGTATTTGTGTTTTGTACAATACTAAAATATAATGTTATTATGGGTTATTAACAGCCGTTCACGGCAACACCGACGCATCTTTTCAAAGGCTCGGTTTGTGTAGTTTGTGTCCTTATATATAATATCAGCCACACCTCTGACCGGGCTCTGATTAGGTTATGGTTTCTACGTCCAAACACGTTTTATTCTCTTGTACCTACCTATATTATCAATAGGTCCGACAGCTGACCGTAAAGGCATTAGTGTGTCGGTGTAAATGTGAATATTTACACACACGCGGCCACGCACATATTACATATAGTAATAACGATACTGTCGGTACCTATAATGCAAGTGACAAGACATCGACAATAATATATCATATATACAGTGAATCGTATCGGTTAACTCGATAACTATTATTTTTGTATTGCAAAAAAAAACCCAACATTTTTTTGCGGACTACACCTACTACTGTTTGATAACTTTGATGCGTGAAATGTCATTCTTTGTTAGTGTATTATGTAATGAAGAGCTCGTGTAAGAATATATTTAACATTTTGAGTAATGATAATAAAAAGAAAACTCTGACATTTAAAAAATAAAAATAATAATTATTGTCATTTTCGGTTGTTTAGTTAATTTCAACTTATTATAGGTCGATACATATTTTTACTGTAGTATGTGTGAAAAAAAACGGTTCCCTATTTTAGTGATTATCTATTATTGTAAATTAAAATAATGATGCAAAACATTAAAGTGTGCTTATATTTATAGATTATATGTTATATATTATGTATATTGCATAGTTATGATTTATAAAAGTAGGTTTGATATTATATTATATATTTTATACATCATTATTTAAATTTAGATCACTTAAGAGTTAAAACATAAATTATATAATAATATTATGACTATAATGAAAAATTAAATTTTAGCGAGTACCTACGCCTAAATGTTGAATATATTTTTAATTTTATATCGTATGGTGTATTAATGTTGAAAAATTAAATGTTGATGGGACAGAATAAAAATGATATATTTATTTTAATGCTTTAGAGTTTTAGAGTTACCTATAGGCTATACAACTACCTAGTACCTACGTTCTATGACCAATAGAACCTTATACATCGTCAAGTTGAAATATCGGCCATATAGTCCACTATCACTAAACTTTATGGCCTGCGACGCGATTTCTATGCACAATCGACAGTGGAATTCCGTAGCGGTATAGGAACGACTTCGTCAGGTACCTAATTATCATTGATATTCAGATTTTAGATATTGTACATTCATATTATGCCGACTGTTTGACGTATTTGATTTTTTTTTTATTCTTTAAACGTTGATAAAATAAAGATCTTTACACAATAATCAGACTGGTTATATATAAAAAAAAAAACTTAAAGTGTACTTGTACAATATAGTCACGATTTTCACAAGCCGCATAAAATTATAAATTGTTCACTAGCCGCGCGTGTTGACCGTATTTATTAAAAATTATCAATAATATCAAATAAAAATCAATCAAACAAATATGGGTAACATATTACCAAAACGTTTATTTGTGTAAATCATAATATAATATGATTCGCAGTAATGCAGTATAAAAATCCCGTATTATAATCTAAGTGGAGCTTTTTTTTTTTCGACTAGCGTTCGAACGGCTGTAACCCGATTCGGCGATACCCGCTGCTTGACCTTGGGCCATTTTTTTTTTCATATATATTAATATTTAAATCAAGCGCAGCAAAACAAGCGTCGGACGAATCGCTTCGCTATCGTCATCGAACGGCGCTTGGGTCACCGGGTCTGTCCCGTCACGCCGGCGGAGGATTACTGCTGCAGGCGCCTGCAGCAAACTCGCGCTCACCGCTGACTGCTCGTGAGGTTTATTTTTGATGTTCTCAAACTCGTACGTTTCGATCGAAACTCGCACCGGGACGTACTCGATGTCGGCCGAAGTAAACCGCGCGCTGCGTTGTTGTTCGGCATCGAACGAGAACGACGTCTCGGCGGATCCGCGATATCGCTGCTTGACTGCTGCGCGTCCGCTTCGGCCGGCCAAACGTGCAGCGGCGAGCAGACGGTCTCGATCTTGACTTTGCGGCAACGGGCGTCATTATTGCCGTGTTGACCAACGAAATGTATAATGACGGAACTTTGGACTGGCATAATCGCTACACTCGCTACAACACTTCTAATGTAACTAGTGAAATACCGTAGCGCGCTATAGAAATTTACGATTCGCGTGTAGAGAAAATTATCATTTATCATTAGGTACCTATATTTTTTTCACTACCATTGGTGATAGTTAAAATATTGTGATAACTATCATATTTGTTTATTCATATCATAATAATAATGAGAGTATTAGTGAATTTCTCTGGTTTAATCCACGATTGACTCGCGTAGTCAAATCCCGTCCAGTGACCACTAAATATCAAATCAGTACTCAGAAAATTAAAAAAAAATATAGCGCGCTACATCTGAACAATAACGTTAGAAGTAGCCCACATTAAAAAAAAATAGTAGCGATATAGCGAGCTAGTTTTGGGGGGAAGTGGCTGTAGCGCAACAAAAAATCACTATATAGCGTCCCGATCACTGGACAAATGTCTGTTACATTTCCGAAACATTGGTAGTTCGAAATTACTGCTATCGGTCATATATATTAGCAGCGTGGCAATAATAATATGTAAAAGGATAATAGATTTTGGCGTTTAAATATTGTAAATTCAAAAGTCTGACGAACGGTAGGTGCCATTTGAAGAAAAGCATTCAATGGTGTAGCTACTGCCTATAGGCACACAAAATAGTATTTAATGCTTTAAATCATTTTTGAACTCCAATCCCCGAATACTTTTACCAGTTTTACCCTGCAGATATAGGCACTTAACAACGCTGGACGCCGAGAACAAAATACGCATTATGTACCTAGATAGGTACTCATAGTTAATGTAAAGTAACGATGTATTTAATATATTATTATGCGTGTACCTATCTCACCTGCCCGTATCGTACACTGTCATGTGCAGTTCATATTATATATTATGCACATAGGTAATATAACGTCGGGTAGTGATCGGTGGAAAAAAGAAATTGGCGACGCGGGACCGGATAACCGCAAAACAATCGTTATTTAGCAACAAGTCAATCCGGACGTACGTAACGCGGTCACAATAGCGCGTCACCCTCCCTCGCCGGGGCCGCCGGAATCTGCAGCAGCAGCAGCAGCAGCTTTTGTCTATAACCGACACTTATATCGCACCTTTTTGATTTATTCGACCGTGACTCCGTGCACGTAATATCGCACTGTAGGTACGTGTGTTCGTCACTTGTCAATCAAATAAAATCGTTTCCAGGTGAGATTCGCAAATCAAAAATATAATAATACATAACATTTATATTATTATACGCGGGTACCTATATATATATATAGAGTACAAGCCAAACGCGTCTCTCGCGCGCGCACACACAGTGCGTCGACGAATTAATAATAATCGCACATTGTTGCGAAAACGCGTGTGTGCCTGCGCATGACGTGAGATGTGCAGCAGCGATTTAAAAAAAAAAATAGAAACCGATATATAATATAAATATAAATTCGTTTTTTTCTCGATCAACAATAATACACACCGCCGTGAAGTCGTCGGCGCGCGATGGGAATAACATGTTCCGTCCGGACATCCGCAACCCCGATGCATATAATATAGGTAGGTACGCTCTTTATATTATTAATATAAATTGTGTTTTATACAAATAACATGTTCGCACGTATTGCATAATATATAATATCGTATATTATATTATATTGTAAAGGTGTTGGCCGTACACGAGGAACTACCGTCACTAATATGACGTTACGCCGATATGTGTGCGCGTTCAAATTTCTCCGGCCGTCCCGCCGATTTTATTCAAATTTTGTCGGGTCCGCGACGAATTTGTTTTATCGTCCGGCACCGACGACCCCCCTCCCCCCACGACCTAGACTCCATCATCAGCCTCGTCCCGCGGAGATTCTCGCGATGATAACACACACACACAATAAGTGTATTGTCGACACGCACGTCGAAGTGTTGTATAATATAATATGCAAAATCGTTTGTCCCCCCAAAAATTATTTCGTTGTATTATATTATATTTTACGATTGTACTACTGCATTTGGGTACGTCCTATCTGTAAACTGTACCGAATCATCATCATTTTTTTTTTTTTTTTTCGTTATTTTACACGAAATATCCGATCCGGAGAACGGTTTGTTATTACTTTTCTGAGCCGCGCCGCCGCGGTAACGCCGACAAATCGTTTTTGCGATTATGACGGCGATAGTTAGGGGGGAGCGTTTTTTTCGGACTTTGAGAATTGTTTACGACTGTGAGAAAGCCGCGGCCCTCGTGGGTACTGCAGTGCATGGTGATATTATATCGTATGGTTTCCTACTAAAATCTCGCCGCAGTATATAATGCAAGTATATATACTTACCACGGTTTGCGGTACATCAAACTATAGTGACTGCAGTTCACCTATACATATCCACATGTATGTATACGTACGAGACTTCTCCGGAAAGTTATGCGCCTCCGAATTAAGGACAAATCAAAAATACCTTAATCTCTGTCAATAATTTACCGTCACAAAATACAAGGTTCGACTAAAAATATTATAATGATAATCGATACCCATATGACACACGCCGACGACCTGCAACGGGTAATTCTATTGTCATTACATATAAATATGTCCACTCGTCTTGCTGTCTTATAATAGTATAATAATGTTATATTGTTATGCATCGTGTCGACGTCAGCCATCGTACAATCACAACGCTGTAGCTTGTAATTTTCTGTAGGGAAGTAACACCTAATAACTGTAACAATTGAATTAGATGCATTTAGATAGGCATTATATGTATCTAATATTATATCCAACAGTAATAATAATAATAGGATGTACCATTGCATAGACGCAATTTGGGCGGTCTATGGGGGAGGGCTTAGTCCCCCTAAGTTTTTAAATATATTCATTCTTAAATCCACCTATTAAAAAAATTATGCGGGTCTGTATTGGTTTTCTAAATTTAAATAAGTTTTAAATCGGCTGTCCAAATTTCGCCTTTGACTCATTGTACCCATTTTACTGTTTTAGTGTCCCAACCAAATCGTTCATCATATTTTTTTTTTCTTAGTTCCTAATCAATATTATGAATGCTTATAGTCACGCGTCCTCAAATAATCTTTTGTCGTTACATACTATTCTATATTATAAAGAATAATTTTTGTAAATCTGTATAAAATATTATTTAATTCTATAACTTCATGTATGATACGATATACCAATTACCAAATTTTCCCTTCATTTAGAATTTTTTTTTCAAAGCTGTACCCACCCACCTAAAAAAGCTGTAGAATGTAGACAGTAGCCAAACCTTTTTCGGATGAAAATTTTAATAATTAATATATATTATAATAATGAATATTTTCATTATCATTTTCTTGGTAATATTAAACGTTTTTTTACTCAAACCATTGTTATTGGATTTAATTAGGTTTCATGCCGTTCATGAAAATGAATCACTTTATTATTTCAATCAATTAATTTGGTATAAAAAAACATGACCAAATAATTTTTAATTAAATTTTAATTTTCAATATTTGAATTTCCAGTTAGTTTATAAAAAAAACTGTATTTTAACATAGTTAATTTTCTGATTGATAATATTCGTTCTTTTTTAAATTATTATTATCGATTATTATTAAGTATACCGTGTGGCTGGCCTTTACTTATTCGGTTTTTCAAAAATAATATATTTGTTTGAATAAAACTGTTATTATTCTTTTTTACATTTTTTTCTTTTTCTTATAACAAAATAAAAATAAGGATGTTTTATTTAAGGATTAAATTTGCGGTGAGTTTAATGAAATCGGGTTTTCAGATCAACTTAAGTCAGATTGAAATCGTCAAGTCGTCTGAAATGTCCAAGAACAGAGTTTCATCATCGAAGTCTATTATTTTACTTCTTTATATATCACGACTGTCACGACAAGACCACATGACCACGTAACTAACATTATTTCCAAGATCTAATTTTTTGTATCACATTATATAAGCACGTGTTCCAAATATTTTATGTTCTTTATGAAAACCAAATAACACCAAAATTTCAGATTTCCGTGAATATTTAAAATAGTTAAGGATAACAACGTTAATTTTCTAGATGAGATCAACGAATTCCCTTTATCAAAAACCCTCAAGTTATAAGATGTTGATGAAATCCGTTGGACCGTTTTAGAGGAAAAATTTACCGACACATGCACATACAATTATAAACTATAATAACAAAAGTGCAGTCCACACCAAAACCAGAAAATTCCATTTTTTTAAAACATTTCAGAAAATAAAAAAAAACCAATTTTAATTTTTGGAACTACTGTTTGTATTTTTACCAAAGCTTAATATTCTTTCTAATATTCCCTTGGAGCTTTCTGGTTTTTCGTCAAAAAATACAAAACCAAACAGTTCCAAGCAAAGGTGTATTTAAGGGGGGGGGGGGGTTGGCATGTATCCCAATTCGTATTTTATACTTTGTTATTTCTGAGAATATTAACCTCTCTAACTAATTAAATCAATTTAAATGTTATGTTTATATCAAACACATATATTTAGATTATTTGATTATAAATTAATTATTAGGTATGACATTATTTTGAGATGGAAAATATGAGTTATTATAACTTATAACTATCTATAGGTATGTAATTTGAATTATTTATTTGTGCCGTCCCCTCCCCTTAAGAAATTTCTAAATCCTCCACCGCTACCAAAGTACGTTATATTTGCTATACTATAGTTATTGGTTCTGTCTCGTTCTTGCAAAGATATACTCATAACTTGTTTTCTTTACCTGTCAAATATTATCTAAACTGAATTTTTGATGAAAATAGAGACTTGGAAATGTCTTGTTTTTGCACGGACCTCTTAATATTGTTCGGTTCAGTTACGCGACGAAGGGGGTAGACTCCGCCCCCCCCCCCCTCTTGGCATGTATAATAGTAAATTAATATCATAACATACTACTCATAAAACTTGAATAAATACCTATATTAATTCATATTTTAGACTACAACAATTAAGTGATGTTGTGGCTACACTGCTACAATGCAATAATATATATACTATAAGGCAATAGCCCAAGATGGATCAATCCACCTTGCAGCAGCCAATAAGGCGACACCGCTTGTACATATTCCGATCAACGCGGTCACAAATATCATACCATTGAAAGATATGGGAGCGGTGTCACTTAATCTTCTCTACATCGTTCCACGGACTCAGATATTTACTAAAATATAATACGGACTTATATGAGTTTTCTTCGTAAAACGTCTCAATTTGTACTTATTTGATATAGGTAGTACAACAATTTTTAGATAGATATAAAGATAACTTAACTCATATTTATCTAGATAAAAAAACATACAATTTTTTTTTAAATGGGTTTTAAATTTAGGTATACTTTAGTTGGGTACTAGGAACATAGTAATAATAATGATGTAAATAAAAATGATTACATTATTTATAAACCATAAGCTTGGTTTGAGAATCTGTATAAATATTTAAAATGCTTTTGTACAATTTCACGATTTTTATCAATAAAAAAATGTATCTAGATGAATTTATTTAGATTAGTAAACAAATTATCTAAGATGAACGTTTAGATACCTTGTAACTATTTATCTAGATAAGATAAAAGATGAACAAATCATTATCTAGATATTCTTCTAGATAAATTTATCAAGATAAGTCCGAACACTGCTAAACAGTTCAAAACAATTCAAAATATTTTTAAAATTTTATCGTGTATAGAAAATGCAAATATAAACAACCATTGAAAATTTCATGAATATACGTTAATTTGTTTTAAAGTTACTCCAAAAACCAAAATCGATTTTGCGTAAAAAATCCCGTTTTTCCTTAATTTTTCTTTTATTTTTCACGGCGCTTTTGAAAACTATTGAGAATTTTTTAAATTTGACCTCCCGATACACCAACTAGATTCACTTTCCCATCGAACAAGATACTGTTGGAGAAAATCGAACCAGTTTAACTGCCCCAAAACGACAGACACAGAAATAATAATAAAAAAAAACACACGTCATTGTAAAATCAATACATTCATCGCTTCGCTCAGAAACTAAAACTTTGGTAAGCCTACATTGATTCCTGCTGTAAAAGTAGTGATAATTATTAAAATAATCTTTTACCGAGTGGTCTTACCAGTTACCCGATGTCGTATATCAAGTATAAATATCATGATAGGTACATGAACATTAAAACCTATCTCTATAATGTTCATGATAAATATAATGAATAATATTGTCTATAGTCATATATTTAGTCAATTTTTCTTTAAATAATATTTAAATTATACCTCTTGACATTCTTAAATGCATAATTCTGGACTCTATTCATACCATTCATAGAAGTCTGAAGATGGATGTTGAACTGTGTTCATTTGGCATTCGGCACACGGCACACGCTAATGACTCGAAGTGCCCGTAATATAATTTAAACATTTATGTAAAATCAATTACTATTACGAAATTCAATTTTTTTCCTCCGCCTCATTCCGGATTATTTTGACGGACTGGTGAACTCGACCGAATGAAAAAAATTACAAACATGTTGACAATTTCAAATATTTTCGGTTCCTGTACAGCATGACTAAATATTTAGTCATGTTAAACAGTGCTCAATAGGTACCTATTCCAATCCAACAGTTTTGGTAGGTATAGATACTCTTCAGTTTTAATTGTATTCACAATATCATAGAAATCAGTAGAGGTACCCGTCGGCCATCATTATGAATTTTCGAAAACGAATCGCCTGACCCCATGACGTGATTATTTGCTTTTTGTACTGTATGCTGGGTCATTACCTCGGACTAAGATATATCTATGAATATATGGATATATATATTAATCCGTGTCTTATCCGATGGCCGATTTCTTTAATCGTATTCCTTACATTTTTACTATTTTCTAATTAGTGATTTCTGTGGATTTTCTGTGAATGTTAAAGTCAAACACTTTAAATTAAATCTACTGAAGACTGAACGGGCAGATCGCAAGGACGTAACACTAATGGCTGGTTTCATAAAGTCCATCGACATGAGTATATCGTAGAAATCGGCGCTTTTGTGTGGTGGAAAGCTCGACCTAACAAGAATTTGGCCAACTATAGTAAGTAGTATTTATAATCAATGCTACTCAATCACTAACGTGCTTACTGTTATAATTTAATCACCATGTCGAAATACGCCACTCGGCACTTCTTGGGTTTTGGGTACTCTGTCGGCTAAAAATCTGAAAATAATATTATATTAATTGGTCGAACAATCATTTCAAACATGATGATGAAGTTGTGTGCGTACTCGTTTCATTATTTTTCAGTTTCACTACGCGTTTCTTGACGGCTAGGATACTATATATATAGGAACAGCAGTCTGGATTTTTACTCGACTGACTCTAATTAATCTGACTGGGTACAGGGTACTGTGTGATTCGTGCGGCTATGTTACTGACATAAATGATTATAAAAAAATATCGTACTTATCTTAAGTATTTATGACATATTATATAGAAAATGCTATTATATATATTCGGAGAAAGTTTTAAATATCCACGGTAGTTTGTTTTTGAGCTACACCAAACAACATTGTATTGTCAAAAGACAATAACTGATCATCCATAAAAATTCTCGGTTTTCCTTAATTTTTTATTTTTCCCGACGCTTTTGAAACCGTCTTGTAATTTTCAATTTTGACATCTCGAATACTCCCAACTATATTCACTTTCTCACTAGAAAAGTTATTGAAGTTGTAAGTACAATTCAATACATTGCCCTGCTCAGAATCTAAAATGTCATATGCCGGATTGCATGAATATACATTAAACATTTAATGAATCAAGTGAGCTATTAGTTCCTTCAAAAATGATTTAGTGGCCCATGATTGGTCCTTAACATTTTATTGAACCATTAAATTAATAAATTTTTCATGCAACCCGACAATACTATATTAATACAACGCATATTGTATAATTAGTTATTTAATGATTATGACTAATGAGATACACTCGACACCTTTGATCCTACTGTACACCAAAGTGGATTTCCCTTTTTTAATTTATAATTCTTGAATTTTTAAACAATAGTTTATTATTTTATATTAGTAAGTATATGTGTAATGAAAATAATACAAAATATAGGGATATTTTTAAAATAATATGCAATTAATTTTTAATAAATTATTTTTTAAATTTTACACTTACATAAATAGTGTTTTCATAGTTTATAATTGTTTGGATTTATTTAATTTTAAATTTCCTCCTATTTTAATATTTAAATTATAAATATTAGTATATCTCATGGATAAGGCATTTACAGCAAAATTCATGGAAAACGTAGTTTTAAAAAGATTGGAGATTTGGTCACGATTGCAAATTAACAAAATTGTATGTTAATTTATGCAAATTAAGTTTAAAAAGATATTTGGCACAAAAATAGAAAAATAAATTATAAATGTTAAGTTAACTTTATGGTTAGGTATTTACCTAATACTAAATTAGTCTGAATCTCGATTAGTATCAGCCCCCGCGTAAGAACATTTTTTGGGAGCCTTATAAAATTCTATTTAACAACTTACTTATATTAAATTTATTATTAATTACAATTCAAATAAATCTTTAGCTACCAAAATAATCCATATAGTTCATTTAGTTAACTGTCATCGCACTGATTATGATTATACCACTTATGATACTTTGATATTTATAATATCAAGTCATATATTATGATAAAATGCTGGGACCCTGGAGCAATATACTGTTTGCACTGGGTTTGAAAAAATAGTGTATATAGTTTAAAAATGTATAAAAACAATTTTAATTTTATAAAGTTATTATAAAACAATATTATTTTCAAGGCACGGTAGTTCAATTACTTTTTTACATTTGTTAATGTCAATAAAATATAAATGAAAGAAATTAGTCTATTTTTGATTATTTCAATAATACTGTCACCAATAATGTAAAGTATATAGTGTATAGTTGAAGTGTCTAAAAGTCTAAAAACAACTAAATAACATACTTACTAGTTATTACTCATAGCTTTTATAAATTTTTAGACACAGCATATTATACATTATAAATTAATAAATTAATTAAAATTGAATGAATACAATATATTGTTAATATAAAATAAAACATCAAATATCATTTCAATTTTTATTTTTGTATCAAATTTTGTCAATACTTTCTAAATACTCCTTGTGTTGTGTTGCGTGAGTTGATTGAATTTTCTGTAACTTCTTGGTCAATCCTTTACTAATTTTGTTACCTTGAATGTCAATAGTTGGTAGACCCTATAAATAATTTAAAACAAAATATATGTACCAATAATATTTGAAATATAAGAAATACAAGCATTTACGTTTTCGTCAAATTCTGAATATTTGTCAGTTTCTAATTTAAACAAATCCTTAGGATGAATTTTTTTAAGTTCTTCTTTTTTTGCCCGTGCTTGATCTAGTTCTTTTTTCTTTTTTTCCTTTTCAGCGAGTTTATCTGCTTCTGCTTTAGCTTTTGCTTTTTTTTCACGTAAAATTGCTTCTCGTCCCACAAATTTAATGGCAGTAGGTTTTCCATCAGCATCTTCTAAACGAACTCCATTATCAGGCAGAGTTTCATCTCTGAGCTTATCACACAATATTAGTATATCTTTAGAACCTATTGAACGAGCAATAGCACGGACAGAGTCACGAAAATCTGATAAAATGTTCAGGTATGGAGTGACAATAGTCTCAACCTAAAAACAGTATTGATTATTAATTTTAATTTTTTTCTATTTTACTATATATACACAATTATAGTCCAATAATAAATAACTCTATACTCCATTCATGTTTAGATAGAAACTCAGCAACCGACTTGTATGCAGTACTGTGGCATATAAATGGATGACTAATTGGCGGGAAACAAAAACTGGTCGCTGCTGAGGTATCTTAACGTGAATGGAATGTAGAAATATAAACAAATAACAAATAAATGTGAAGCTTACATCGTTTGAAGAACTCCCTTCGCTTACTGGGAATCCAATTTCATCAGCTGTTTTAATGCCAAATACTTTCAATATCTCTGTGATGTACTTGGCTATATCCAACAATAAAGTATGATTTACAGCAGAAGAATTGCAGTCTCTTAAATATACATTACAGGCTGATATACATTCTCTAATAGCTTCTAACACCGCCTTTGTGTCAATATTATCTAAACAAATTGTTAATTGATTAAAATAATTTTGTTTATTACTTAACAATTTACAACTAAAATTTACCACACAATGCTGCATGAACATTTAATTTACATAAATTAAACTTCTTGCTCAATTCTATTTCAGAAGCTAACCACTTTGAATATCCAATAGCTAATTTATCAACATCATTTCTTCTAGTTACATTTTTTACATTTAAAAAGAATTCCTAAAAAAATTATTAAATATTAGTTAAATATTAGTATAATACTAGCTGATCCCGTGCACTTCGTTGCCCGTTAAATGTACCAACTATATATGACTCAAACTTTATTCAATTCGTTATTTAATATTCAGTGTATAGTGTTCAATATTTATCATAACTTTTCCGTTGCCCGGAATAAAAATTCTGATTCGCAGCAGTATATTATCAGGTGGAGGGCAATCTTCCTGCAGTTGATCGCGGACCCCATACTGTTTGTACATAAGTGTAGGATTTAACTCTAAAGTGTCAAAGTTATATCAAGGTTGTTGTATTCCACCTACGGTGGATTAATATAATCAATATTAATATACAAAATCCTAACCTAACCTAACCGTACTAATATCAGATGAATAAAAAAAAACCAAATTTAACCATTTTTAAATTAGCCTGTCTTCTTCCCAGAGGTCTAATCTACACACAAACATTCATTTATATATATATAAATTGACAAAAAATAATAATACAAATTAACAAACATGCCCGGTTAACCAATAGTAACCAATATATAATACACTGTTGCGCCACTGTTGTATTTTTTACATCCAGATTTCCTACTTTTATGGTGGATTTTCCTAAAAACCTTCTCCTGACAATTACAAACATCTTAAAAAAAATTTGAACCATATCGGACCAGCCGTTCTCGATTGATGAGGTAATGACATTTTTCACGCTCCATTTTTATATATATATATAGATAATCATATTAAACTAACATTGAGAAGTTTTTCACAAGCCATCGCTGACTCCATAGTGCTTTCGCTATAATCCAAAGTGTCCTTCCATGAATGTAACAAAAAGGCAAGTCTTAATTGTCTTGATGTATTATTTTTGAGAGCATCTTCAATAGTAATAAAGTTTTTCAGAGACTTTGACATTTTACATCCTGATATTGTTAAATGACCCGAATGCAAAAAGTACCGAACCCATTCTTCATTGTTATAATAGGCCTGCAAGACAAATAATAGTTGTATTAGTTATTTTTTAATAGTAGATTTATTGATTTAAACTAGTAATTACTTCAGCTTGAGCAATTTCATTATCGTGATGTGGAAATTTTAGATCAATGCCACCAGTATGAATATCTAATGTTTGGCCTAATATACAGGAAGCCATAACAGAGCATTCAATATGCCAGCCAGGTCTCCCTTTTCCCCAAGAAGAGTCCCACCACGGTTCACCTTTTTTTGACTTTTTCCAAAGTGCAAAATCGTTAGGAGAACGTTTTTCATTAACTGCACTAGTTGTTAAATCACCTAAAATATTATTATATTATATTTTATTTACATTTTTAACTATTAGAGCATCATTTTCTAATATGTCAACAGTTTTTATTGTCTTATTAGAAGTGCATTTAGTTAATATGTACTACTGTCTACCATCTATTGTATTTTGAAATTGTGTTTAAAAAAAAAAAATTAAAAAATACAGAAAAAAAATGGCGCAGACATAATTTAAAATTTTGAATAACATGATATTTGACAAAAATATTTTAAAATTAGAATCTAAATTAACTTTTTAATATTAATATTTTTATGATTTCTATAAATATTATTAATTACCCTCTCCATCTTGAAGTGATTTTGAATCTCCATATGCTTCTGGAACTAACTTAGCATAATGGTGAATAGGTTGAGCATCAAATGCGGCAACATCAAAATATACTGAACCATTAGATTCATAAGCATAACCATTGTTTATTATTGTTTCTATGTAAGCTATGGTTTCAGGAATATACTCACTCACCCTAGAAAGTTTATCCGGTGGTAAAATCTGTTAATTAAAAAATAACATACATACTCTGTAAGTCTTGATATTAATATTTAATTTAGAAATAATTATTATACTCAACATTTAAAGAAGTCATATTTGAGTGGAAATTTGATTCCCAGAATCTGGGTAGAGATTCAAATATACTGTTATCAGGAACATCTTCACTATGTAATGTGTCTAAATATGCACCTAATGGATCTTTGATTTCATTTAGAACCAACTAAAATAAAAATTTGTTTAGAATTCTTCAAAATGAAAAAAATGATTAATTTAACATACTTTTAAATCATCCAACGATGAGCCCTCAATTAGTTGAGAAATAGAGGTCAATTTCTCTATAGATTTTAATGTCATAACTTTTTTGTCAGGGTCCATCTGTTCGATATCTTTTTTTAGGTCACCTAGAGCCAGAATAATATCTTTGTGCACAATTTGTTTGTCGGTAGCTGTCTTTACATACTCTTCAAACAAATGTAATTGTCGTGCTCGTTTGATTATTTTGTCATCGATATCTGTGATATTCATGACATATTCAACGTCATAATGAAAGTAATCCTTCAATACTCTACGTAGTATATCAAACGTAATATAACTCCTAAAAAGTAAAGGACATATTAAATTCCTTAAAAAAATATATTCAACAACATGTGTACTTACCGTGCATGTCCCATGTGTGAAGCGTCATACACTGTAGGCCCACAGCTATACCAACGCACTTTATTACCATTTTTTGGTATGAATATTTCTTTCTTTCTCGTCAAGCTGTTGAATAACTTTAAGTGAGGTGTATCAGACATTTTGCCACACGACCATGCTGGTTGACTTCGCTTTGCCATTATGACAGTATGTTATGTATTTCAGTAGGTATCTAAATTCTAAAGAAATATCCTGTTACTATTCACTATACGATGTTCAACAAAAATGTAATAATGCATACTGAACTATTATTTTATACTTGTTTGTGTTAGTGTATTATTTGTCACAAATACACGCTGCCACAACAGTAAACAAATATTGTTTTTAAACACGTCAACGCCACATAAATATGAGGTTTTGAAGTAGGCAGTCAGATGATAAACAAGAAAGTACTTACGTAAGCACGTATCAATCAAAATTGTGTAGTCCACACAGTTGTTGTAGACTATGATTTTAGTGTTATTACTAAATTGCTTTAGCACGAGTTTCAAACGTATGTACACTTGAGTTTCATTTAAATGATTGCATGGCGCATACAATTGTCAAATACGATATCAATATATAATACTCACCGAAGTCCACAGCAGGATTTCAAGTCAGATCAATTACAAATCACAATTTACAAATGTCAAATCCACATTCAAATGAATCGTGTGCATAATTTATTATCGGAAAGACCGAACGCCGCACGGTGTTGGGTGATCGGCCCATGAGAATATGATAATAACAAAGTGATAACGCTAATCACGTCTTATCATTCTGCCGCGTTGACATAAGCATTTTTTATTTCCTTATCAGATACAAAAATAAAAAATAACTTATGTAGTTAATATGCTTACCTATTATCTGTAACTTGAAAGTTGTAACTTGGCACTTGCAAGTGAATGAAGTATATTATGATTTATGACGTGATTTTATATTGTGTTTGAAATACTTCTACAAATTTGTTTTCAAACGGTTTCTTCGGAATTCATCAACGCGTTGTTGGTTTAAATAAACTGACACTAAAGGTAATTTCGATTATTTATAATTCCGCTGTCTATCGTTATTGTAACTTTCATTAAGAAGTAGCTATTTTGATAAGGTTCATTCGATATATTTAATTTTAATTGGTATTTGTTCATTATATAATTAAAATTAATTATCTTAAGAAAATGGTTGTATATTTAAATTTATAAATGATAAATTATCATTGGTATTTGTTAATGTCTCAAGCCTGTCACTAGATAGTTAAACAGTTGGAAATGAGTATCTATTAAGTTAAATTTGTTAGTAACCTCAAACTGGACTAGTTAGTAGTTATTGTATTTCTACCCTCAGAAAAATAACAAATATTTCAATTTTTGGATAGTACTCTTCACACAATTGTTTTGTAATATACATAATTAGCGTTAAAGTTCCTTTCTCCAATAAAATCTAAACTTAAACTTTATATTTCAAAAATGCAATAAACAACAGTAAGAATCTGGGTATATACTTTCAAATAATAACATTTAAAATCATGACCGACTGATTATTTTGTTATTTAGAGAAAAAACCCTCGGAAAAAACTAAATAATTTAGGTAAAACAGACTTAGCAACTTTTATATAACTGAGTTAAATATTGAATTGACTAACTTTCATTTTTAATAGTTAGTTTATGTTGGATCATTATTTATAACAAAATATGAACTCTGTGCATACCTATATAACCCAAAACAGTATATCTTGTGATGGGTTAAACAACCACCAAGAATATTAGGTAAAGTTATTAATATCAAATATCTATCTAATACATACAAATTATTGTTTGTTTGTTCTATTTCTATAGACACAATAATTAGTTGACAACTTTTAATAAAAGTTATATCAATAGATTCTTTGGACTTGGTTAGAGTTTGTACCTTCGTTTTCAACCTATACAGGTCGCTATAGGGTAGCTCATACATGAATTATTTTTTGGCTCTCAATATTTTTTTTTGTTAATATTAGGGTTGCCATTGGATACAGATAATACATAAGTTATTTACAGATATAATTATTAGATATTATATTAATATAGTTCAGTGGCGTATCCAGGGGGGTATTTAGGGGATTGTCAAAAATGAATTACAACCCCTCCCGAAAAAAAATGCTGGATATGCTACTGATATAATTTTCTGTATTATATTACATTTTGTTATTTAGGCTAATAGCTATTCTATATAAATGTAAAATTAAGTAACAGCTATTGTAATATAATTGTATATTATATATTAAAAGTTTATAAACTAAAAAGAAATTACCTCGTGTATCCAATATATAAAAGTTAAAGCGTTTATTATGAGGCTTATAATATCAAAATATACTCAACTGATTTTGACAATTCAAGGAAGCTTTAAATAATACTTAGCCAGTTTTTTAGAGTGGCTTATGCCTTACCCACTATTAATTTTAAAATCATAACTGTATACCATACATATATTTATTTTATTTATTTCTGCTTGCAATTGGTTATAAGTAAGAAAAAAAAGTTACTAAGTACTATTGCCCGTATCAGTTTAATTTATCCCCAGATTATTATACGGCCAGTATTTTATGAATTTTGTAAATTTTATAAAACTGCTATTACTTCATGTTTGCTTATTTTGTACATTTTGAACTGAAATTAACAATTTTATTTTAAATTGTGTTTCAGATATTCGACATTTGTTTTTGTTTGGAGGATTAATATGAAAATGGTACCTATGACTGGCCTAATTTTAAATGAACACGAAGGCGAAGTTCATGACGCTGAACTAGATTATTATGGTCAACGTTTAGCTACATGTTCTAGTGATAAAACAATAAAAATTTATAGTATTAACAATGGTAACAAAACTTTATTGGCCAATATTAAAGGTCATCACGGACCTGTGTGGCAAATTTGTTGGTCCCATCCAGTATCTGGACATTTATTAGCCTCTTGTTCTTACGATAAACGTGTTGTTGTATGGAAAGAATCAAATGATTGGTTTAATATATTTGAATTTACTCATGAATCTTCAGTTAATGCTGTTGCATGGGCACCCCATCAACATGGCACAATTTTAGCGAGTGCGAGTTCAGATGGGTCTGTTGGAGTGCATGTGTTCAACAAAGAATGGTCTTCTAAGTCATTTAGTGCCCACCATAATGGATGTAATACTGTAGCTTGGGCTCCATACAAAGAATTACTATTTGGATCTGATCAAACAGACTTTGGTAAAAAGTTAGTATTAGCAAGTGGTGGCTGCGATAATTTAGTGAAAATATGGACTGTTGAAAATGATCAATGGGTACAAGTTGGTGAAATAAATTGTCATACAGATTGGGTTCGTGATGTGGCTTGGACGTGTACTATTGGTGATAATCGACAATTAATTGCAAGTTGTTCTGAAGATAAGACTGTTGTAGTGTCACATAGCGATGATTATTCCAAATGGTCTTCTGTACGAATGCATTTGTTTGATAGCCGTGTTTGGACTGTAAGCTGGTCAAAAATTGGGAATGTACTTGCAGTATCTGCTGAAACTAATAAAGTATCATTATGGAAAGAGAATACAATTGGTCATTGGATCAGTTGCAGTGATATTGATGATACTAAAGGAGTGGAAGATTAAATGTTTATTTTACTATTTTTACTTTTAAATGTTTTGAAATATTTTGTAATAAAAATTTTGTACAAAAAATTTGCTAAATGGGAATTAAATAATCGAATATTAGGTATTGTTTTTTGTCATTGAAAAAAAATAAATGTAATTGTAACTATGGAATATAAAGTTTTATCATTTTTAATATTGTTTGAGGATTTTTAATTAGATTCAAATGTAATATATGATTTAGATGTATCAACTGTATGTGGTCATATAAATTTATAATTCAATATAATAAATAATAATCAACCATTGGCGTGTTGACTGGTTATTAGGAACAGTTGTCATATTTTTGTTGTTGTATATATTTCATTATTAATGTGAAATGGATGGGATTGGTATAAGATATGGTTGTGATAGTATTTCTAGACATTTTAAACAGCATATCACTATAAATTATAAGTGACATAACCTATGGAAAATACAAATCCTGGAAAAAGAACAATTTTTAAAAATAAAAAAATATTAATACTATCAAAAATTCTATGAAAAATAATTTTTGTATTTCCAATAATATGGTTTATTGAACGGTTTGAGAGTAAAAATACCCAATATCAATATTTTAGAAGAGAAATTATTCTGTGCCTGTATAAGAGTAAATTTTTGATATTTTAATTACTAAAATCAATAATTCAAATTCAAAAAGTAAATATCACAAGTTATAGAGCTAATTATTGGACATTGAAAATAAAATATCGAAAATCGACTCATACAAACATATTTTGATTATCATTAATTCATTTTTTTTTTTTTAAAACTCTTATGTCTGTATGTGAAATGATTTATAAAATATTTTGTATAGGATTATAGGAATGAGGACGAAACATTTATGTGAATGAATAGACAAATTGTCAATATGAATATTAGCTTTTTTATAGGTTTGCAGTGCTACTGGTGATTTAGGTTGCCTAATAATAATTTTAGATTATATATTTTGTTTTGTGTTGTGTTTCAATTAATAGGTTTATTTAAAATTTTTAAAAATTGTTCTTTTTTTACTGTTGTTTTTTTCCGTGTTATAAAAAGTTTGTGAGCTTGGTTCAAATTGGTTTAGGCTAAAAAAATATATTTTAAGAATTGGTCTGCTCCGGTTAAACAAATTTACTTATATATTTGATCTGGGCCGATCTAATTTTTATAGGACTGGGATATACTTTACTATATACACATGCCTTATAATCTATACTCATATGACTTACGACATATAAATATATAGTGTGTTCACCAATTTAGGGAACACTGAATTTCTTGGCTGGATTATATTGGAATAAATCGATTTTTTTTGACAAGCTGGTGGTACATAAATACACATTTATAGATACATTTCAAAATGTTCCGTCATTTGCATGCGTAATAAAAATTTTTTTTTTTTTAATCACATTACCTATTTTGAACACCATATTTGGATAGGTCTATTTTTTAAAGTAATCTTGATGAATCAACTATAGTCCTAAATTCAAAATTGACTGAATATAAGAGTTACTTCAATTTTCATAAATAATTCATTTTTATACTATTCTTAAAAATGCGTAAAATGCATAAAATCATTTATTATTATTTATCATAAGTTACTTTTTGAATATTTTTTTTTAAGTGTTATAAACAAGACTAACATAATAAAGGTATAAAATTATTTATTAAAAATTTACAAGATATCAACCCGAAACAATAAAAAAGCACTAGACAAGTTCAAAACTTCTATCATTGATTATTATTAATCAATGCTTTTATCAGATCAATGATTATTATCTTAAACCGTTATCACAGAATAAATTAAATTTATTTATAATTTATTACACTCAACCACGAATTAAAATATTATACTATATCTAAATTTTAAATATTTTAATGCGTGCAGTGTACAGACTACAATAGGACTTTTGCACGTAGCTCGAATTAAGATGTAAGTATATCCTAATTCGTAGGACGTATGAACCACTAATCGATATACATTTTAAATGTATTTTACTTTTAGGTAGTCGCTTTGTCATTGGAATTTATGTTTAGGAGTAAAGTATGTACCTATTACTGTAGTCTATCATGTGCACTGAACTAAATACATTATAATATTAATATGCATATAGTTCAGTCGTTCACTGTTCAGTGGTCATAGTATATAACGTATCAAATATTTCATACAATATGTTTATTGTTTAGAATTCTATTAGATTGTTAACTAAATAATGATATTGACTATGTTATATACATATATTATATTAAATCATAAATAAAAATACGTATTTAAATAACTTAGAAATGGTTTATCTAGGTACCTAACTGTTGATGACATTATTCTTTTATAAGATATGGTTGAAATAAAACCCAAAGAGTATTGGCCGATTGTCTATAGAAAAGAGTACAATGTTACATTTTTTGGTCTTGAAAATTTACATCCATTTGATTCGAAAAAATGGGCACACATTTACAAAGTAAGCTACTGACAATCAATTTCACACAGTATATCAACTGAAACAGGTGAAATATCTGACTTAAACAGTAATTCGGTATTGTCTTTATTGCTTTTAATTTTCAAAAG
Organism: Sitobion miscanthi; assembly: GCA_008086715.1. NCBI lineage: Eukaryota > Metazoa > Arthropoda > Insecta > Hemiptera > Aphididae > Sitobion > Sitobion miscanthi. The sequence continues at coordinate 3,170,305 of CM017797.1, forward strand.
AAAACAATATAATAATATACTGTTTAATGATTAATTTTGAATTGTAGACTGTAGTCAATTTAGCAGATGATTAGATAGTTATTGAGTATCAGTTCAATACTTAAAATATTTTTACATGTAATTTACTTCATAAATGTATATAAGTATATAAATGATAATTTTCTCTACATTTTCTCTTAAGATTTTTAACACTTGTTTAATAGCTTATATATTTATTTTAACTAATTTTATTATTGTTATATATACAAATTTATATTTACTAAAACTATAAGATGGTTTGACAATCAATTTTATACACAGACTAAGATATAAGATATAAGATATTATATCTTAGTCCGTGATTATATCTCATTAGAATAACTAATATACCTACTTAATACCTTTACATATTTATCAACTTATAATTCATCAACATTTGTTTAGATATTAAAAAATACTTTGGGCTTAAATCAAAGTAACATCTATGTTCCTGATGAAATTACCTATGATGAACTACTTACGATTCATGATGAAAAATATCTTAAAAGTTTGAAAGTAAATAGCTACATGTTGTACATAGGCACAACTAGCCTCCCTCCCCCCCCACACCAGTTTTTCAATCATATTTTAGTTAAAAATATTAACTATCAGGATTTGTGCTGCTGATACAATTTTGCCCTTCTCCCCCGAAAAATATCCCTAATTGTGCCTATGCTAATGGAATATAAATTCTTTAATGAAAACAATATTTTTTTTAATATATATATAAAAAATAATCTACACTTATTTAATTAACAGTGGAGTTGTGTTGCTGCACGTATATCAGAAATTCCCGTGGTTGCCTTATTTCCTAATTTTTTGGTTCAAAGACAATATTTAAGGCCCATTAGGTAAACAAAATAAGATTCAAATAATTTGATCATTATTATTTTTAGATTTTTTAGATTTCAGGTTGGAGGTACAAGGTTAGCTGGAAAAATAGCTCGGAAGGAAGGAGTTGCCATTAATTTAGGAGGAGGTTTTCATCATTGTAGTAATAATCGTGGTGGAGGGTTTTGTCCATATGCTGATATATCATTGATTGTGAACGATGCATTACAAGAAAGTGACTGTAAATTGGTGATGATTATTGATTTAGATGCTCACCAGGTTAGCGAAAACATTAAAAAAGAACCATTATTCTTGTTTTAAAAATTATAGTACATTTTTTATTTTTCAAAGGGTAATGGATACGAAAGAGATTTTATTGGCAACTCAAAAGTATTTATTATTGATGTATTTAATAAATATATATACCCAAAAGATACATATGCAGAAACTGCCATTTCAAGGGCTGTGAAACTAGATTGCTTTATACAAGATTATGAATATTTAACCACTGTTGAAAGGTAAAAACCTAAAAGCTAATAAAACAAAATTCAATTAAAAATATATTAAAATTGTAAATAAATAAATTTAACTAATTTAAGTATTATATTTAAAATAAATTATTCTATTAGCGTTATAAGCACAATATTCTGTACCTATAGTGTTTTATTGTAGGTACCTAAATACCTAATGTAATTTACTAAACATGAAATTATTAATGTATGCATATAACCAACGTTTTAATTTTGTACATTTTTCTTACCCCTTCCTACATCTAATATTCTTATTAAATAGTTTGCACCTGTGTTATTTTGCAATTTACATTTGTTATATGTTTATAACCTTGTTACTCTTAACCCTGCATGGTCTGCTTATAACATATATTATGTAGGTATATTGTATACCATTATTATCAATAGTTATATTTTACAATAAACATTCAAATTTAGTATTAAAATTGCACTTCAAAATTATTGAAATTTGCTGGCAATAGATACAGATACATAAGAATAATAAAAATTATTATATTATTATGCAGTTTTTTAAACTAACCTATTAACCAGCCACCAGATTATGTATTATTTAAATATCTATGGATGTGTTTTATATGAATTATTATAGGCAGTAAAAATCCTAGTATATTTATTGAAATAAATACCTAATTAATTGTAATCTTAATATTACTATCTAGTAATAATCAAATAGAATTAGCTGAATAAACTACGGTTTACTAGTTTGTAGTTTTATTGACGATATAATGTTTTTATTAAAATCTATAATTTATGATTTGTGATGACAATCATTGTGCACTATTCATTTTCACCTATTAATTATTTTAATCTTAATAATTAATTAAATATATTGATTTCAATATTCCATACTTATTTTTAGTGCTTTGATTGAATCACTCCTAAAAGTTGAACCAGACTTCATAATTTATAACGCTGGCACAGACATTTTAAAAGGAGATAAGTTGGGGTTGCTCTCTATTACTCCAGAGGCAAGTTTTCATTTGATTTTGTTATATAACTAGTTATTTCAATGATAATATTAGACTAAGTTATACAACTGTATCCATTGTGTTACTAGTAATATATTCATATTATTTAAAACAGGATAAATCCAATCCAACTATCTATTTCTTCGTCTTTGTTGAAACATTTACCCCCAACACCCAAAATAAATTTTGGTTTATATCATAAAAAGCTATCAGTCCAATCATTGTGATCTGTCATCTGTATAATGTAAGAAAGGTACATGTATAAATGCATAAATACATGAAAATAAATAATTACATACTATTTAATAAAGTTTTAAATGTACATTTTCGAGAAGATTCGTGGAATAATCCACGTAGACGCTAAAGATTCAAAATTGCTATCTTCAAAAGGTTATACCTTGGAACTAAGTCCGACCAACAAATTCTGATTGCACCATTGTACTTAACTCGTAGAAAATTTGAAATATATCTATTACCTATATGTTTCCGAAAAAAAATCAAAAAATCGAGCTAAACTGCATTATTTCAATATATTTGTAAAATATTCAATTTGCAATAGTGATTAGTTTTTATTATGAAGTAATACTATCTTAGTTACAGCTACCATACGGGATTTGGGTTTTTATTTGTTGTTTCTATAAAATATACTTAATTTGTACCAATAAATAATAGGTACATAAATATGGTTCAAGTTAAAAAAAAATCATGGGGGGACACCCAAATCTCCCCCCGTAATTACGCCACTGATTCCATTCCTTATCTTTTAGACATGAATAATACATGATACAATCAATTATTATATTACAGTCGGTATAGGTCATCAATCATCACTCATCACTATCAACTGCATTAGCGCAACTATAGGAGGGGGGCTTAGCCCCCAAAAATATCCCTGATTGATTTAGATATAAGCCCCCTATTTTAAATAAATAGTTTTGTTTTCCCCCCAGAATTTTAACCCTAGTTGCGCCTATGGTCAACTGCCTATTTAAGAAATTTATTTATTTATTGATTATTCTTTACTTTTTAATACCATCCCGAGAATTTAGGAGATTGTCACAATTTATACTTAGGTATAGCTAAGTTTTATTCACGATATTACTTTAAATTAGAGTTTTAAAAATGTATTGCTGCCATTTGCAAATATCATAGTTTTGTTTGTAATTTTCATAAAAAATTTTCTCTGTGTTAAACTATGTGTGACCAATTTCCAATCTACAGAAAATGATTCATATTATTAAATCATTGGATTTCTTCTTCCTAAATAAATTTTTAGACCTTAAACGTCGCACTCGTATATGACATATGTTGTCTCCGTCTTGCACACGTACGGCATAGCAAAAACGTTCTGGCGCGGGAAAGAACCGAGAAGGCTATAGTCATAACTAAGAAACGAAATTTTCACCACATATAAAGGAGAACTTTGGCTGTGCAATATCGTTTTTATTTTTTTGATATAACTTAAATGAAAAAAAAATTCTTACTTCTTACTGTTTCAAAATCCATTATTATTTGTATTTTTCAAATTTTAATAACTTTTTTTGAAGTTCCGATAACGAAAAATAGACGATATTGATCAGCCAAAGCTCTCCTTTTTATGTAGTGAAAATTTCGTTTCTTAATTATGACTTAACGTTCTTAGTTCTTTCCCGCGCAAAAAAGTTTTTGCTATATATTTATTAAATAAATAGTACTTTTAGATTTTGAGTGGAATGATTTTACAATGATAAGTGGTTTTTTTTGTGTCTATCATCCTCTTTTGGGTCTTGGGCAGTTGAAATGCTCTATTTTCTACTTCAGCATCTTTTCTGGTAGAAAGTGAATCTAGTTGTTATTTTGCGGGGTCAAAATTTAAAAATCCCAATAGTCTTCAAAAGCGTCGGGAAAAACCAAAAAAATAATTATGAAAAACTGGTATTTTACTGTAAACCAATTTTCGACAATTTGTTATTAGTATTTAGTATAACTCTGAAAAAATAACCATAGATATATGACATTTTCACCAAATGTTTATATTAAAATTTTTTCTACCCCATAACATTTTCAAAATATATTGATTAGTTTGTTATTTAAATTTGTGGGTCAATAGACTTGAAAATATAAATAATACAAGATTCCTCATAAGTTGTTATTAGTGTAACTTAAAGAAAAAGTTGAGCATAAATACACAATATTTTTCAAAAAATCATCCGAAGTTAGAATTTTGACATTTGTACATTTTTTTCATGGACTTTTTTTTTGAAACTAAGATTTAAAAATGTAATATAAGGTCCTTAGGTCCCTCATAAGTTGTTATAGTTTAACTGTATAAGTGTAAAAATATTAAAGATACATAGGTATAGGCTCCTTTCTTTTTTATATTAGCATTTAAAATTTAAATGTTGACAAAATTTATCAAAATCCCCCATATTATACATAAATCTAAAAATAGGTATCTACCGGATACATGTCAATTGAACGCACGAGAATTGATCGAAAACATTTGATCGAAAAACAATTGCTCGCAAACGACAATTGATCGAAGAACAATTATTCGCAAAAAAACAAATACGTTGCTCAATAACGCGATAACCCCAAACGCGAAATAATAAGGAATATAATCATTGACCTTTTGATAAAAAATTTTAATGAAAAAGTGTAATTTTGGTATTTTATGGTAATTTTTAACATTGGTTCTATGATGGAACGTTTTCGGTAGTTCCACCGATTTTTACGCAATTATGCGTATATGTCATATGGTATTCAAATGTGGTTCCCAGTGTTTATGTATTGCTACCTGATAAAAAAGAAGATACCTATCGTCGAATGTTTGATGCTTTAAAGTCATTAAAACCAAATTTAAATCCCAAAACTATAATGATTTATTATGAAAAAGCTACTATTAAAACAATTAAAACAAATTTCCTGGTACTAAAGTAAATGGATGTTTTTTTCATTTGTCTCAGTGTGGCGTCATGTTCAGGAATTTGGCTTTCAAAAAAAATACAGTGAAGACTCTGAATTTGCATTGCAATTAAGAATGTTACCAGCTTTAGCATTTGTACCTAAGGATGATGTAATAAGTTCATATAGTGTTATTAAAAGTAATTACTATACAAAAATGAAGAACCAATTTTTAGACTATTTCGAAAATACCTGGTTAGGCAAATTAGACAAATGAAGAAGACGAAAACAGCCAAAAATTTAAATTGAAATGTGGAACTGTGTTTTGAAAATAGAACAAGATATAGCAACAACAAATAATTCCGTTGAAGGTTGGCATAACTGTTTTACGTCAATCTTAGTGGAAAACATCCATCAATATGGCGTTTTATTGAAGCTTTAAAGAAAGAAGAAAGCATAAATCGACTCAAAATTGAGCAGTATATATCTGGCATAGAACCTCAGAAAAAAAAATACCAAGATAGGGCTAAAAGAATTAAAAAAATTTGCACTGATTATAATGATCTATTCATTCTAGATTATCTACAGGAAATAGCCCACAATTTAAGTCAATTTTTAACTGCAAATTTAATTTTTAATTTTTCAGCAATTTTTATTATTTTTAAATGCAATTTAAATAAATAATACTACCATTTTTTTATTTATTATTTAGCAATTTTGTTCGAAATTTTTTTTAAATGTATTTAATTAATCTATACTATTATAAAAAGAGGATTTTATCTGACATTTTTTTTTTAAATAATAAGATATCAATAATATAATAATAATATAATTTTTAGTTTTGCGAGCAATCATTTCTCTTTGATCAATTGTCGTTTACGAGCAATTGTATTTCGATCAAAAGTTTTCGAGTAATTGTCATGCGATCAATTGTTTTCACTTTTCGATAAATTGACGGGATACCGTATCTACCTACCTCTTAATAATATTGATCATGTAGAACCAAAATTAAACTATAGTATATTGAATATTTATTTTAGTTTAGATTTAAAAACCTAAATTTATTGAGCAAATATAAGCGAAGCCCAGACTTAGCACACATTGTCATATGATTAACCTATTTGACAATTTTTAAATTATTCGTTTACGTTTTCAATAATGAGGGGGAATCTAAACATTGGGGAAACAGTCGGTAGTGTCAGAAACATATGTTATATGACAATGTACGCAAAATCTGGACCCAGCTTAATAAAACTTCGTATTTGTTCTGATACTATACAAAATAACAAATATTTTATTTTTCTCAAACTAAAAATGTTAAAACGTTAATTTTTAGGGAATAATACAAAGAGATGAAATGGTGTTCAAATTAGCTCAACAAAATAATATTCCTTTAGTTATGTTGACGTCCGGTGGCTATCATAAGTCAACTGCGAACATCATAGCAGCTTCATTGCAGAATCTAGTACAACAAGGGCTAGTTAAACCATCTCAAGTGGAATAATACGAATTCATAAGCGTAAAATATAAGTTCTATCTACTGTTATTATTCTAATAAATTATAAAAAGCATTCTGAAAATGTATAGTACAATAAGAAGAATGCTGCTCACTGCTCAGTATCTGTCATAGAAAAATATAAAGGAGTATACCTATATAGGCACCTACAATGTAATAACAAATGAGAAGTAATAATAATATAAGCACATTGCACATTGAATATAACGGACTTCGTTATTCTAATAGTTAATTAATAGAAAATTATTTTTTAAATATTACTTGATGGTAAACAATCATTTTAATTTAAGTAGGTACCTTAAGATATTATTTATCGTAATTATTTTTTAAAACGTTAATTTAAAAATTTTGAGCGGAGAATATTAATGAATTGGTTTAACAATAATCTCTGTGTGTGCGTATGTTTTGTTATTGTTGTGTTGTTTAGGATCAATCTATGAAAAATATGTTTCAATTTTCAAAGTTGTTCTTTATGACAGTCAGAACTATTTGGTATACTGTGGGGGAGGGAGTAAAGTCTTATAAGTAGACAATTCTCAGTACTTTTTATGATAATCGAAGGGGAATAAATACGGAAAACGGGTATATCACATATTGCCGACCACTATGCATTATATACTTATAACCTACCTATAATAACTAATAAACTACTAAGAATAACTTAATCTCATAAATTATTTTTCATTAAAGAGTTAAGAGTGAATGATATCAAATTCTGTTTTCCTAAAACCTAAATAAATGTCTGTGATATTTTATCGATTGCTCACCACATCACTCTTATGCAAGTCAGGTGCCGTTATTTTTTACCTACCTATCAACAAATTTAACATTATATTATAGCTGTTTATCATAAATCATAATTTATTTGTATGTGACCTGCATTGAAAACATTTTTATATGTATGGATATATATATATATATAAATATATTTATTAGATGACAACGTAAATTGTATTAGATTAATACCTACCTAATATACAGGTAATATATATAATCAATAATCAATATGTACAATATTTTCATTAATACATACTTATTTTTGTTTATTTGTATCTAACGTCCATCTATCAATTAAATACTACTTGAGCTATGAGTTAATTACGTTATTATTGTTTTGTTTTCATTCGTTTGTAATTTATGTCATAATTATATACATGTAGGTACTAGGTATTATATATTGTAAACGGTTTGTTACCTAGGTAGTATAGTTACATAATATAATATATTACCTATAAATGTATTAATTTTTATTTTAAAATACATAATATGCTCAGTCATTAAAAAAGTAAATGAAAAAAATGGTTATATTTCATGGCTCAATCATAATCAACAAATCATACTTAACGACCACTTAGCTCACTATAGGTACTGATTCATTAAATGTCTAGTGATCGTTTATGGAACCAGTAAAATATTATACAGTATGTAATCAAAGACATCGAGTGATCAATATTTGGGCATAAAAGATTCGTATGTCACAATATCTAATGATGGCAGCATAGGCGCAGTCAGAAATAATTTTAAGCTATATTTTAAATACATAAAAAAATAAGATAAACCCTTTCAAAGTTCATCATATCCATTGGCAGCTTAGCTGTTACTGTATATATATATTATTGTATTTCGTTATAATATCGAACGGGTTACTGGTAGCTTGCAAGTATCTTGTAAATCTAGTAAATGTAACAAATACTATTGTACTATTTATTTTAACTATAATGTTTTCTAGTTCTCTAATCGCTAATCAGGTCTTCTGAATCGATGAGTCTGTCGTGAAAAAAGTAGATAATATTATGTTATAGTAAACGATACAAATTTTAATATAAATAAAAATCTAGATTATTAATCATTTGTCTACGGTTTCAATAATTATTCTCTATTGTTCCGGAAGGCTTTCTCCGTTAATTCGTTACTATTCAACAACCGTCCCTAATCAGCCTAACCGTAGCCTCATCCAACGCGACCTTAGTACCTTACAAACCACGAAGGAAGAAGACGAAATATTATATTATTAACTATTTACTAGTTAATATGTGCGAGTGAGTGCAGGTCGTATATAGCGTGTGCGACGTGCGTGTGTGCAGTGTATTTGTTGTGCCACGTGATGCGGTGGACGTACATTGACATTGTAATGGTATATTGACTGTTGTCTGTTGAGTGTCGACCAGACTATAAATTAGTTTTTGATACAACCAACGACATCATTACCAAGAGGACTGTCAGTGGAAACACAATCAAATTATATAATACACAATATTATATACTTTGAACCGTCGAACGTTATTTCTAAAACTTCTAGATATAATAACTACTATGATGCTGCACGGAACATTTTCTTTTTTAATATTGATGATAATGAGCTCAACATCAACTCTAGGTAAATGCATTTCGGTCCAATATTTAAATGTGTTTGTCAAAAATACAATATATACACCTACCTAGTTGCAAGTTGTGTAACTAATATTTTTGTTCGATTGTAGATTGTGCGAAAGTCGTTTGCTACTTCAGCAATTGGGCTATTTATCGACCGGGCATTGGAAAATATACCATAGACGATATACCAGTCAAAGATTGCACACATGTTATTTATTCTTTTGTCGGAGTAGATAACACGACTTGGGGTATAAGTGTTCTCGATCCTGAAGTAATTAAAAAAAAAAAAATGTTTTTATTATTATTCAACTATATATACATAATATTACATATGCATTTATATTATAATATTTATAATTATTATTTGTGTTAATTAATTTTAGATCGATGTAAATAGAAATGGTTTCAAGAATTTCACGGATCTTCGAAAAACGAACCCAGACATTAAGTTCATGGTAGCTCTTGGTGGTTGGGCAGAGGGGGGCAAGAAGTATTCTACATTAGTGTCTTCTTCAGAGAAAAGAGCAACATTTATCAAAAGTGTAATCGGTTAGCCACTTTAAAAAATATAATACTTTTATAAATTTTGAAATGTACAAATTTATGCTTTTAGACTTCCTTTGTAAATACGACTTTGATGGCTTAGACCTCGATTGGGAATATCCCGGTGCAACTGACCGAGATGGAGCTTATTCAGATCGCAATAATTTTTATTATTTTGTACAAGAACTAAGAGCTGAATTTCAAATTCAAAATACTGCATGGCAATTAACTATGGCAGTACCATTAGCAAAATTCCGATTAATGGAAGGTTATTACGTTCCCGGTCTATGTCGGTGAGCTATTCTTTATACAATATATATAGTTATAACTATAAACTTATATAATCTATATTAATTATAATAGAGCACTGATTATTATGAATAATTATACATTTATACGTGTTTAAAATATTATTTAATGTAAAAAATGATTACAAAAAAATGTAAATAAATTCAATAGTTTAAAATGTGCAAATTATTATATAATATTGTGTATTACTGTGTTTCTAATAGCTTAACCGATGCTATACACGTAATGGCTTACGATTTACGAGGAAATTGGGCTGGGTTTGCGGATGTCCATAGTCCATTGTTTAGAAGACCTTCTGATCAGTACGCTTATGAAAAACTAAATGTTGTGTGTAACCAAAAGTTTAATTTTTAATTTTTTATCGTACTATACGTCTTAGTGTTATGAATTTTATGACTTACAGGCCGACGGAATGCAATTGTGGGTGGATCTTGGTTGTCCACCAAATAAATTAGTTATGGGTGTACCGTTCTATGGCCGAACGTTTACATTAAGTGCTAGTAATAAAAATTACAATATTGGCACATACGTCAATAAAGAAGCAGGAGGTGGTGAAGCTGGAAATTACACGCAAGCTGTCGGATTTTTGGCTTATTATGAGATATGTAAATATTTAGTAGACGAAGACAATGGTTGGGCTCAAATGTGGGATCCAATTGGCTTGTGTCCATATACATATAAAGGTGTTATAATTGTATAATTACCAGATGAATTTAAAAATTATTTTTTATATACTTAATAATATAATAAATTGTTATTTGTATTACATACACGATAAAAAAAAATAGGTACACAATGGATTGGTTATGATAATGTCACAAGTTTATCATTTAAGATGGATCATATCAAAAACAAAGGCTACGGTGGTGCAATGACTTGGGCTGTAGATATGGACGATTTTAATGGCATTTGTGGTCCCATAAATCCTCTCATCCGAGTTTTACGAGACGCTATGGAAACTTACACACCTCCAGTTTTACAGATAACTACTACTCCTACGGTATGAAAACTAAAATGACTATATTATTATTGTTGTTATCATTTATGTTCTAAATATCGTATTTGCTACTACATTAGCCAGAGTGGTTGGTACCTCCAGAAATAACTACTCAAAATAAGAAAGACAGTACCGTACAAGTACCTACTGAACCTACAACTGTATCAGTGAAAGAACCTACAACTGTATCAGTTAAAGAACTTACAACTGTATCAGTTGTAGAACCTACAACTGTATCAGTTAAAGAACCTAATAAAGTTGTAAAAATATATGGTCACAAAACAACAGGATGCAAAGAAGGAGAGTATTTGCCAAGTAATTACTGTCATAAAGTAAGTTACAAACTAGATCATCTACATCAATTTTAATTGGTTTTCATAATTAATATAATATATATTTCAATTAAGTATTATTGAAATCAAAAACAAAACTTAATACTTTAAATGGAGTTTAAATATTATTTTATTTGATTTATTACAAAGACGCATGCGTTAATTTTTATTTGCTGATAATAATTTGCATAGCATGTACACATAGGTAATATCTATACCGTGTACCTACATAATGCAACACGTGTCTTTAAAATGTCAATAAACTACCGCTGTAAGTTATAACTAAAAAAAAATAATATTATGAAGTAACAAAAATAGATACTTTTTATTCGATAAATGTGTTTCTCAAACAAACTCAAAAACTCTATAGTAGGTAGGTGCCTAATATTTAAAATATTAAGTACATAATTTTATTTTTTCACCCAAAATTAGAACAGCTGGTTCGGCACCACTCACCAGATGCTCCAATAAATAATATACGTAAATTTATTATTTCTATGTACGTACACCATTCACTACGAACAACTTGCTAATGCTGTCTGTTTAGAATTTTAGTGTGAATATGTAGTGTAATCATAAAACATCAGTAGCGAATTAGTTTATTTTTAAAATAATGTCTATGTAAACGTCTGTACCTAAATCATGAAAAAAAGTTTATACTTAAAAGGGAATCGGGTGGACGGGCGACGGGTGGATTGCCGACAAGTACCAAAGTTTTTTTCTTAATAATTTTTTAACGCTTTTTAATAAAATTACTTTCCATTAGATGTTGTTTTAATCATTAAATATTGTATTGAACCGGTTTTAATTTGCTGCTAGAAGTACATTATTTTTTGAATTAACAGAAAATTGATTGAATAATATAATTTTTACGTACATACAAAATGTAACCAAATTTAATTTTTATTAAAACATGCTGAAAAAAGTTACTATTTTTAAATCAATTCTATGAAATTTGGTAACTATGATAAAATAAATCTTTGATTTCATTTATAAGTTTCAAAAAAAACTTTTTAAAAATATTTAATCTCCAATCCACTATTACCGTAAAAGTGATTTGTGGCATACAATATTACATATTATTCATATTTTATAATTCATATATGAGTATACAATTGTATACAAGTATAGTATAATAAATAATAATTTTACTTTTAAAAAGTGCTTTAGACTAATTGAAAATATTTTAAGCAACTCATTAAAAAATGATGAATTATAATTGAGAGAAAGTTATTACGAAAATTAGTCAACTATTGTTTTAGAGTATAATATGTATAATATAGAATATTATATGACTATTCTATTACTAATATATTGCGTATTGTGTGCAGTATTATAATTTTTTTAATTGTTATTATTTTAGAAAACATTTTCCTTGACATTTTTTAAGCAAATTGAACTCTATAGTATAAATAGTTTTTGATTATCATTAGGTTTTATTAAATGTTTTATTAACGATCCCCAATGTTGTACGTATTATTAACATATTTTTAATTTGATACCTAAATCCTATAATTAACGTTATATACCTATTCCATTTTATTTATACATAATATTTACATATATCTACCTGATAGTTTTAATTTTTAAATTCATTACTCTGCGATAAGAAATTTATTATATAATATGCTAATATGTATAAACATTAAACATATATCTAAAATATTTTATTCAAAAGCTTGAATATGTTGATCGTAAATTATATAATTGTTACAAATTTTGAAGACTTGTGAAATTATACCAAAAATATACTCTCTTAAAATATTAAATTTTTCAAGGTCTAGTGAGCTGAATTAATAACTTAAAAATGCTTGTATATTTATTTTTAGTATTTCATGTGCGATCACGGGAAATTGATGACTTTCCATTGTCAACCCGGCACTGTCTGGAATCAAGAGGAATTGGTGTGCGATTGGCCTTCCCGAGCTGCCCGGACAGATTGTATAAAAGTTTAATTTATAAATTATAACATTCAGATATAGATATACAAGAAAATTATATGTTAACAAAAATGTAACAATAGTACATTTACATTAAAAGGAAGTTACATTGTCCGCAGTAACATGTGTTTTACTTTTGTCACCTCTAAACTTCCCGTCCTATATAACTAACTCCGTTCAGCGTGTACACGTGTTAGTTGAATAGTAACAATTGACGATGAAAGGATCAATATTTTTCTTCCTTTTTTCGCTGGCCTCTGCAGCGTGGGCTGCGGGCCTCGAATCGATTCCTTTTGGATTTTACGATGAGCTCAAGAACAGCGAACACGACCAATGTCGTGTAGACGTGAAAAATATGCTGGACGGTGTGAAAAATCTAGACAAATGGGCATTGGAAAGTTGGTTTTCATTTCAATGCGTATACTATAAACCTATAATAGTTCTGATTTATACCGTCAGTCGATTATTGATTACCGCGAAATTTCAGTGATCGATTCGTCAGCCAAGATACCATCAGGAATATTAAGAGGCAATTTGAATCAGTATGGCGATTTCGACGAGTGCATCAACGCCAACGACAACAACGGAAAGTCGGGACAATACTGTTTGGTCGCGATTCAATTGAAAAATCCCATTTTCAGCAACTACATCAGTGCTCACCACCAAGTGAAAAATAATTTAACTGACGTAAGTTTTCCACGCATATCGAATCCTCCTGAAATTTTGTGCGACGTGCAGTGTATATAATTTGTTTTTCTTTCAGCCTGGTCATCGTTTACCAAAGTTTTCTACCGTTTACTGGGGAGTTTGTGTACCGTCCTCTTGCGGTCCGGGTGACGTGACCTCTGCGGTGGAATCTACTGCCCAAAAGTTCCAAGACGTCGAAGTTCTCGTTGAAAACGACATGTGTCAGGTGAAACGCATACCGAAAAAATCAACAGATTTCGACTGGGTACGGTTTTGGGTGGCGATTTTCATTTTAAGTATGTCAATGTTTGGACAAGGTGCATTTTGCACACCCGACAAACTCGATCGTACGTAACATTTTTTTTCAACTATAGATATGTCCGTTCAATTGTGTTGTGTATAACGATGTGATATTGCGTTTTATATTTTCTGTATAATATTATAGCTGACGTCGAACGAACTGCACCCCTTATGCTCCGAATATCGAGTGTTCTAAGGAATTCGTTTGCAGTCAGGACGAACTTTAAATCTCTGTTTATTTCCCCTGCCAGAGACGGATTCAAAAGCATTGAGGGCGTTCGAGCTCTTAACATGATCGCTCTGCTTTTGTGTCACATGGTCATGGCCAAAATGTTTTTGCCATACTTAAACAAGACCGAAATGTCCGAAGTCAGTATATTATATAATATTTCTTGGATAACATTATACATGACACTTTTTTATCCAATATCATTATTTTATTTTTATTTCACAGAATATGTCAAAACCGTGGCTCATCACAGGAAGAGTGGCGTATTTATACACAGATTCTTTCTTGGTCATTAGTGGTTTACTGGCGGCGTATACATTGAGTAAATTTTCACCGGTCAAGAGTGTTATTTCACGTTATATACGGTTGGTATACTTGTTTTTGTCGTATTTTTTATATTACTAATGAATTGAAAATCGGCGATATAAATCATTTAAGAAATAGCATGAAGTTTTAAAAGTAAAAAAAAAAGGTTTTTGGCCGCTTGAATACAATATTCTTTTTCTTTCCTAAAATTATTTCTTATTTATCAGAAATACTTACTTCGTAGTAATTTAACTATCCCTATATTAATCATAAGCCGATAACCAATATTGTTGCGGCTTAAATAAAAAAAAATAAAAAATATTATTTAAATAATATGAACTGTCGGAATAATACACATAGCACAGTTTAATTTTTAAACATTTTAAATAATTAATTTATGCGTCAATATAAATTAATAATCGTTATATTTTAATATAAAATGTTTTTACTTTAGTTATAAATTATAAAAATATATTATTGTTAACAATGAACTGTAAGAAATACATCGGAACAAAAGATATTAATTAATATAGTATATAGGTAATATTGCTTTCATTTTTAAGTTTTTTTTATTTATAATTTATTATATAAATAAACCACTGATTATCTATTTTACGCATTTAAATATTACCAAGATATTATTATTAGACTTATTACAGACTAAGCACATAATTTTTAAAACAGATTCAGATACAAATAATCAATACAGAACAATGAAGATTTATTTAATTTTCATTATTTTATTATAATTTAATTTACAGTAAAAATGTTTTGTTTTAGATTGACTGCAATGTTAGTAACGGTAATGCTTATTTGCGCTAAATACCTACCCCAAATGAATTATGGGCCTATGTGGAATATGGTCATCACACGACACTCTGATCTCTGTTACAAGAATTGGTGGAGAAACTTACTGTATATTCAAAACTTATTTGGTTTTAAAAATATGGTAAATATTGTTACTATATTATTTTATAATGTTAATATTCTGTTAAAATCAATATAGTTTTTATTTTCAGTGTTTGACGCATACTCATCAACTTGCCATAGACTTTCAATTGTTCTTTATGGCTATCCCATTAATATATTTATTAAGAAAAAGTAAAGCTGTTGCGTTATTCGTTATTGCGGCAATCATGTCTGCATCGACAATGCTACGTTATCAAGCAGTCGTAAACAATAATTTGGCCACAGTTGTTTATTTTGGATCTGAGTATGCATCTAAATTGTACTATGATTGACCCCCTCCCCTCCCCCCCACACACACACACACCGGCAATGCTCTTATAAAGGTGTAATATTTACTTTTGGGAAGTTTGTTTTAACTCTAAACTGGGACACTATTTTGATTACAAATTAGTTTTATGCATAAAATTATTTAATAAATAAGCTAAAAGCTTGTACCATTTTTTTATTTTGAGGGTATTCCTAGTATATTTTATAATAATGGATACAATTTAATACATATTATTTAGAATTCAAATAAGTTATAACCTCCTAATTTAAAAAATATAATATAGACATTTATTTTGCTTCGTCATACTAAATAAGTCTGTTATGTATCATATTTTTACCACCAGACAAAAGCGGTGGCGGCTGCAAAATGGATAACAATGGAAAAAACAATTGTTCAATCGATTTTTTAAAACCTTATAAATATTATTAGGACATTAGGACTTTACTGGGTCCCTTACACTTAGACCGTAAGGGTAATTGGACACACACATTAACACCTTGGTAAATTGTGTAATTGGTTATGCTCGTCTACTTTGAAAAGTTTAGCTACAAAATTAATAATACTTACAACGAATGTGTGATGGATAGAGAAACGTTAGATAAAAAATATCTCTTCTTAAACATTAGTCATAATTTATCCGACCTTTCAGAAGCTTAAAATCATATTCGACATTCCTGTTTTTATAAATGTTAGCATATTGCTATGTTAACACTATAGACCGTTCTACTAATACAATATTAATTATATTATTTTTAAATGTACTAAAATTTTTTATTTTTTTACTTTGGTACAACAGCATTTCACAATTGAATCGTACTTTTGACTTGACGTACACTTTACCGACACACCGAGCAACCGTTTATCTAATGGGCTTTTTGGTTGGCTATTGGATGCAGCAACGCGGCCGTTTAAATATTTCCAGTGTAAGTATATACTATATAGGATATATATAATATGCTGTAGGCTGTACGGCTTCCCCACATCATATTTAATAATCTGGCATTTCATTGTAACCTCAGGCGCAAGTGAAAAAGACGTGGCTTGTAGCGACCGCTTGCGGACTGTTGGCGGTTTTTGGTCCTTATCAGCTGTCTAACATGAACTATGTATACAACAATATTCAACTAGCGATTTTTAACGCGGTCGCACCCATCCTTTGGTCTGTTTTCATACTGTGGTGCGTCATTGCCACCGACAATGGTCACGGGGGTGAGTAACGATGCTATATATAAAGCATTGGCGACGGGTTGAAACATTTTTTTTTAAAACCCAATGGAAAATTCCGATTCCCTCTTCCCCTCCCCCCCCCCCAACACACTTTTTCTCCAATCCATATGCATAAAAGTGTTCACGGGTGGACTTAGAGTAATGTTTAAAATAATACTTAGACACTATACTATTGACACTTGCAACTTTATTATGTATATATTAATTATTAATATTATGACTTTCAAAATATTGTACTTATAAAAAATGTATATAATTTACTGTAAATTTTATCGTTTTTATAGGTTGGTTTGGAAGACTATTGTGTTGTAGGCCGTTTACGATGCTCTCAAAAATATCATACGCCGTTTACCTTGTACAGTATCCTGTGTTCTTCTATTACGTTGGATCGACCAGAGGTCCGTCCTTACACACCACAGCCACGATGGTAATAAATAAATACATTTTAATAAAATATTAATATATCATTGTTAATATTGGATGGATATAATTATTTATTCATTTTCATCCTTGAATACTGCAGTAGGTGCATACAATAATTTAAACATTTGATGCTTTAAATACCGAATGGTGATGGTTATACTCCGAATTAAAAAAAAATGTGGAAATCGATTTAAAATTTACATAACGATTAAAACATATTCAAAAATGATAATAACAAAATATTAGTCTATTATAATTTTAACTGAATATTTGTATAATAATTGATAGTAGTTATGATAATAGTAAATCCATAGTTAATATATAGGTAATGAAATATATTTTTTTCCCTGGTTTTTTTTACCGTTTATCCATCACGCCACAATTATATGTTCGAAGTTTTTCCTTGAAGTGTTCAAAAATCTGTAGATTCGCATACATTATTCATATCATTATTTATTTTATACTTATTATTGTCTTTTAGTTCGACGTAGGTCAAATGATACTGATTGCTGGATTGTCAGTTTTTCTGACGTTGGCCATCGACATCCCATTTCAAAAAATTGGTAAACATGTGACAGAAAGAGGAGCAAACAACAAAGTTAAATCGTTATAAGCTGTTAAGTTATAGTAATGTTTACATGTTTAATACTATGTCGTTAATACTATATTATGTTGTATTTTTTTTATATTAATACTATATTATTTGTATATTTTTTTTAAATTATTATTCATAACCGTGTTTTTCTGGTGAGAAAACTCATTAGGGATACCTATGATATTAAGTATTTATATTTTTAAGCGTGATAATGTAACATATCCATGAATATTTATTTATTGAGTGATATTATAATGATTATTTTTATAATTGAAAAAACACGACACCAATAATTTTTTTTCTCAAAAAATTAAGCGGTTTTTTCGAAACAAACTCAAAAACGTTCAAATTCTTTAACCAAAAAACTATAGTTAATGTCACAGTCAGTTTCAATTTTAGGAGGGGGCTAAAGAGCGGGTTAAGGAGCTAGGAACTTCCCCCTCATCCCCTCTTGGAAATGTTATCTATTATGTACAAATGAAATTGTTAATATTGTTATCAATTGTTATTGTATATAATTTATTATGTAGTAACATTATAATTGTTTATTTTTTGAAAAAAATGTATCTTCTCCCCATTTTGGATTTCTAGATTTGTGCCTGGACACAATAACAAATTTGATAGGTTTTTCTAATTTTGTTTAAACGTTAGTTTATAATTTATATCCTTTTGAGTAGGTAGTTAAATTCTTAAATCTTTTCTGAATCTGAAATTAAAGTCCTTAAACAATTAGTTCTTCTACAGCTCTACCAATACGAAAGTTATACAAAATAGGAAGTGAAGCACACGTCCATTATCAAAGTGAAGACTAGAGGGCGGGGGGGAGATACCAATTTCTTTTTTTGTTTGGCTATTTTTTGCCCATTTTCTTTTAAACAACGTTTATTAAATCAGTTTTTGTACAATTAAATTATCTGAAAGCTTTCACGCACTGCCGTATTGACGGAGGGTTGGTCGAGTATTTAAGTGTACAAACCAATAGACTGAGGAATTGTCCGTGACATATTTAACATCGTTCTTATTATAGATGTTATTTATTTTTAATATTTAGGTACTAATTAAATCGCTAGAAAACATTTTAGTGCATAATATTTTTGGATTTTTAACTTTTTGACTGCGCATAAGTGCTTTTGTAAGTGTATGTTCTCTGCCCTTAAAGTTATGCACCATCGAAATTCAAAGTAGGTATCTAGTGTTACTGGAGTTATGTTCTGGTAATAATTCGTGTCAATACTGATATACTAACTGTAACCGTATTAATTGTTAATACTTAATTGAGACTATTGATCGAAGGCAGCTGAATTTGTTTAGCAGTATAGTTTTTTCGTGCAGTTAAAACCATAACTTTGGTGTAGTCGGTCTATATACTAGATAGGTTCATAATACAGAAAAACATGAAACAAATAATGTACCTAATGAACGATCATTTCCACGCGTTGGTACATAACATTATAGGTATATTATACTATTATGCCTTTTCACTTCAGGCATTCATCAAGGCCAATATTTATAGTGCTGTGTACCATGTAAATCCGTATATTATATGGTCCAATGAGGATAGCTGCAGGATGTATTATGTATCCATATCTACCTATCACAAATAACAATGTAATTACTAATGATACAGTTATTTCCTACTAATTTGTATAATTATAGTACTAACTACATACCTACTCATACTGATTTTCCGCGCGTATATTTGCAGACTATTGTGTATTTACACGTGCATTGATAAAAATTAAAAAGTTAACTAGTGCATTGAATCGAAAAAGCTCGAGGTTAGAGAAATTATAGTTCAAACAATAGAGTATATATTATATGCTTAATTTGATTTGTAATTTCTATTGAAACCCTGCTCAAGTTCAGGCACAAACGACCTTTAAAAAAATTGTCATATAAGTACGAATTTTATTATTTTTTAGTGCGTTTGTGCACAAATATCTTATACAATATAATATAAACGGAGGACAGTCAATTTATTGCATTAAAAAACTCAAATTAAAATCTCGAAAAATTCACTAAAGAACAATGTTTTTGAAAAATATTTAAAAATCTATCGCGTGTAAAATATTATTTATAAAGCAAAAATTAATTCGTAAAACGTGTAAATTGACGGAAAATAATTAAATACCTATATCGAAAAAGTAATTAAAAAAAGGAGAAGTAGGTAATTGCTCTTCTGTACAGTAGGTTAGGTAGGTCATTATTGAGTAATTCACTGTATTGTATGTGTTACAACTTAAATTTGAATTCAATGATAACTATTGATTAATAATAATAATAGTCTTTGAAGCATACGTAAAACGATCCGGAAAAAGACGGTCTGTCAGTCAATATTACAAAATACGTACAAAGTAATTGTATGATATATATTTATCTTGCTATTAAAGTCATTTGGGTATTTAGTATTTACTATTAGGTATAGACGTATAGTAATACAAAAAGTTTAATTACATTTTTCCGAAAATGCCATTGGTAATAATATAATACAATAATATACGTTTCATTTTACAATTACCTAGATAATATTTTTAAATTACAACATAATAACCAAAATTGTTCTTAAATGTTGAATATTTAAAACAGAATAAAAATATAATATTTTTTAACAATATTAATTTATATAATATATAAATACCCACATCCCGTTTAGAACTAAAAAATCCCATTACCTACGTTGAAGATATTAATATATATGTAACAAGTATCTATTTGTAGTTTTCGATATAAATACACGGAAATACGTCGTATAAGTGTATAACCGTGCGGGAATATACTAATATAATATAATTATCATTCAATAATTTGTAGAACACTCAAAATTAATCTCCCAACACAATTAGGTAATAACAATTGACCATTCAAGTCTCAAGGGGCCTGCTCGTGTGTCTTTGATGAGGGGCAATAATATACAATTTCGTTTGCGCCGCTCCCGATCTAAGTCGTTGTACAGGTTACTCAACGAAGCATTATTCTTGATGCCCAGTGTTTATCCACGATTACGGATTGCGAGATGCGCAGTTAGCGCCCGTGCGGGAATTAATGTAGTCAAACAAATAACAATGCACAATGATGGATATGCATTTTTATTTCGATTATAATTATTATGTACACTGAGAGCGCTAGCTGTACTTCTTCCTATGGTGAACAGCTGATTATCGGCGATCAACTGTGGGCATCAGTGCATCACTCAGACGTATCGGCGTTGAGTAACCTGTAAAGTGAATATTATCTTAAATCGTGGCACCGCCCATGACATTTGTGTTGGCCGTCAATGGAGTGTGAACGATGATGATTAGTATAATAGTGTGAGTGTGAATGTATGCGTTTATCGGGCGCTGCATTCACACAGAAGTCGACGGCGCCAAACAAAAATAACAACCGCGATTTTTAATTTTTCAACAGGGCGCACAAACTTTGATTTTTAATTTAGTTGTCAAACACGATAAAAATAACAAATGCTATTTGAAAATTGATAATATCCTAATTCGTATCAAATGGTCAAGTAGTAGAAGTGTTAATTGGCCACAAATATTAGAGAACTTATATGAAAAATATATTGCGAACGAGCTAATTTAATAAATAAGATTATAATAATACGACTATCCAAAACACGAGTTATAGGGTGTGTTTATGAGTTTCTATATTAAAGGGAATATGCGCGACCTATACTATTTAAAATAAAAATCATTTGAAAAAAGTGAACCACTCAGACTGTCCACGTACCTCCTAGCTCGAAAGCTAGTTGCGATCATCGTCGCTGAATAGTCTAAACTGCGAAAGCAGAAGACTACCAGCCGCCTCACGCTCCGGCACATGGACGATGTCTCATCATCGTGGCCAATGACGACTCCAGATTTGCACCTGGAGGGGACGATGCATACTACAGAAATGATCCTGTGAAGTATGATCTTAACTTTCCGGTGCTCGTCGACCGGTACTTATGCAGTGCACAGTCCGGTGAAACGTGGCAGCGCCGTAACTTGGGGCCATCGGATTACGGCATTCCGGTACCGCGTGCGGTCGCCCGGAGCGATGGGCCCACCGATATGCATGTAAAATACGCTTTTCCGGGGTGGAATCGGTACGAGGAAAACGTTTCGCCTGTCCGGAAAACGTCGACGTTCCGCGTCCCGTTGTAACGTTTAATGAACCGTACCGCGACAGAGCCATCTACCGTCGTCTGGTTGAAGCTCCACTGACGAGTTGCCGAATTCGGTCGCGCGGCGTTATTACGAGTGCGCGCCGACAGATCTCGCTACCGTTACCGAAAACCGTATTAAAACGTTGGAACTATTGTAATACCGAGTACGAGGTCTATTATTATAGAGTATAGACTAATATTATAATAATTTATATAATGTCATTTCGACGATTTCGCCACTGGCCATGTACCTATATCAAGTCATACCACATCGTGTCTGCATTCATAGTATGCTTATTGTGAATATTACATTTACAGATTATACCAGCTGTAATATAATGTATAAACACTATAAACATAATTAAAATAAAATACAATATTATAGGTACCTACCGTATTATTGTTAGCGTCAGGGGCATTCAGACCGAAAACATTTTTAATACAATTTTAATTCCATTTATTAGGGGATAGCGGATAGTCAAATTGTACTCCTTGTTTAAATTAAACTGGTCAACGGCCGTTGTTGACTATTCACTAGTTGTGACCAACGAATTTAATCATAATGAGATAAACAAGGACAAAAATAAAAAATCCAAGATTAGGATAATGGTTCCAAAGTATTTAAATTTCAAAAGCATTTGAAAATAATGCGTCGGCAGAAACCGATTTCTAAACTAGAAAGATTATTTTCAATCACTGTTTTTTATTGACTTGCTACTCATAATTAAAAGTAGGTATTTAATATTTTAGTCCTGTCTGTTAATTTTTAAATATCGTCAGTGGTCACCCTAGGGTCAAGATAACCAACTATCAATAATTATCATGCCATTTATGACAACTTTTTGCCATTCTTTTCCATTAAATAAGTACAACATGAATGCAATTCGACATCACTCATTTAATAAAGGTACTTTACATACTTAATTATCAGATCAAATGTCAAGTACTTATTCCCTATACAATATACATAGTACATATATTATAGACTACATGTACAGTAAAAATATGATCGAAATCAATTGGATTAGATTTGATTTATTAAACCATAACCATAATATCGAATAATATCACTTTTCACTACACCTCTCTAAGTCTAACGTATTTGGTAGACGCTTTTACTTTTTGTCTTTATTAAAGGGTTAGTTATTTACTATCGCATTAAAACTAGTATCTAAGTATCTAACTATCCAATACCTAACTACACAACTATACAGCTAAATATTGGGCATATACGATATACCTACTAATGGTTGTAATTTGTAGGTATTGACGTACTGAACTAATGTATAATTTATACGTCTCCTCGATACACATTTAATATAGTACTTAACTCTTAAGAGTGTAGCTAAATATAGTATCATTGATTGTATAATCAATGTTAAGTACTTAAAATTTATTTCAATACACTTTATTAAATTTAACATTCAGATAATTGGAGTGAATAATATAGGTACCGCAGTGGCGTGTCGAAGGTATTATTTTGGAGCAATTGCTCCTCCAAAATGTTTGGTTGGTGGGTGGTCCCTCTACCACAAAATACTTGAGCCACCTAGCCCCCAGATGACTAGGTATACTGTAGAAATATTATATCCAATTATACAAATTGTTACAAATGTACGTATATTTTGTACATTTTTAATTTCAACTTTTTTGCTGAGTTGGAAATGCCGTTATAAACATCAAGGGGGGTGGGTGGGTGGGTACCTTGTGTACATTTTAGCTCCTCACCAAAAATGAGTTCAACCAGCCACTGAGGTACCTGTATAAAGTTATAACTGGTTATGTAACTGTATTTTATTTTATGCATCAAAATGCTCCGAAAAATATTTTTGCTTTGGAATATAAAATTAAAAATGTGTTATAGTTAATAACTTAATATTGCAACATTGAAAACTTAAAAATACATTTTTTTTTTAAATATGAGTGATTTTTGTTAAATAAATCACCACGTGGCCACATATTATGTTATAATATATTAATATAATATTATCTTCTATTTTCGACATTTTATTTCATTATCGAACGAATATGATACATATAACATATTTTATAAATTCCACTCATTGGCTGAATAAAAAATTATACATTTTAGATTATACACAATATTTACTGTACTGTATTAATATATTATAATATTCTATACCGCTTTTTAGAAAAAAATAACATAGGATAACTGAGTCATAACAGATTTCATTTGTTTTTTTCCGAAAGATAACTCGTTAATCGGTTTTTATTTATCTAACAGGATGGAATCATTTCCTTTACGATTCGGAAAAGTAATATTCATCGTGTGCATTTGGACCATTAGTATTTTGCAATAAACACATCGTGATGGTTATTTTTTCATTACTATTATAATTTTCAACGTTTTTAAATCATTAATATTGTGGATCGGTATTTTACTATGTTTTATTTGTACGCCTTATGTAACAAAGTTAAAGCTTTTTTTTTGGAATCTAACGTATGATTTTAACAGTTAGCTGCCACTAAAAAAGCTATTACATGTTACAATGATCATAGGCAATAAATAATAATACTGATTTATTTTATAAATTGAACAGACTAAATGTAATCGTATGTATGTTATAATTTTTTATTTGTACTTATTATTATTATTATATTTTTATAACTACCTACGAGTGGTCTACAA
The DNA here is from genome assembly GCA_008086715.1 of Sitobion miscanthi. NCBI lineage: Eukaryota > Metazoa > Arthropoda > Insecta > Hemiptera > Aphididae > Sitobion > Sitobion miscanthi. The sequence continues at coordinate 3,195,343 of CM017797.1, forward strand.
AGTATATTATGATTTATGGTTCAAAACCTGTATTAAAATGTACATTCTTATTATATATTGTAATAATTTGTAATCTGTAGTTTAGTAGCCAGCAGGTATAATATAGTGAAATATTATCTAAAATAACAAACTATTTTTATTCTGAATAATAAACAGCAAATACTGTAAAAGTGTAAAACGATAGAATTACCGACGACGTACCTACCTACTATTATAGTCGTGTTGTTTCACGACTATAAAATATTTATCTTTTGGTATAGTTATACCTACATGGCTACATCCCACCTTAATAAATATTGTGCGACTTACTATAGTTATTTATAATTTAGAACATCCAACATAAATACATTCGTAACTACAGATAAGTCTGAATACTCTTACTGTTCATGGGGTACAACGTGTTTAAGTTTTAACATTACTAATTACTATATTTTGGTGTTTTGTAAATTATATCAACCATCTTCATATTGCATTATTATTATATGAGGCAATTATACTTTGTAACTTTCAGGTGAGCTAGAAACTATAATTTTATAAAGGTAGGTAAATATAGTTAGAAGTTATAAAATTACAATTGAAATTACCTGTCATCCAAAAGTTTATGGAAGCAATGAGCAATTATCCATATTAAATTATATAGCTGTGTAACCCGACGTCGTCCGGTTTCAATATTAAAAATTATAAAAATAACACTACACTTGTTGATTGTGTAACACATCTAGATCAAAACTGTAATAACTCCAGTTTCGAACAGTATTATTTTAGGACTCTGAGCGAGTATGTATTCGAAATGATGCTTCGATTTTCAACTTCAATATCTTGTTTGACGGGGAAGTGAATCTAGTTGGTGCATTGAGGTAAGTAAAAATTTAAAATTCCAAATAGTTTTCTAAATAGCCGGGAAATACAAATAAAAAATTAAGCAAAAATGGGAATTTTTAATCAAAATAGGTTTTTGACAAAATCGATTTTGGTTTTTGGTGTAACTCAAAAACGAATGACCATGGATAAATCCATAAAAATGAATTTAACTTACTGTAGCAGTTAAACGCCTAATACTAAAATGAATTACTTTAATCACAATAATATCATAAAATAATATACCTACTTAGTAATATTATAGGCTGACAGACAGTTTTCGATGAGAATCGTTTTTCGTATACACTGATATTACTTCATTGAATTCAAATTTAATACCATCCATTATAGTGACCCACTTGTAACCTACTGTACAGCAGAGCGACATCCACTTACCCGCTTTTTTTACAGTTAAAATTATATTATACAGATTGTTTGAACGAAGCTGTAAGCTGTATGAACTGACAAAACAGATTTAACAATACTTATTATTTTTACTACTATCCAAGAGATGGCGCTGCAAGTACATATAGATACTATTTTGTTATAGTGACATGAAAATAAGTTATTAGACATTCCTGTAAGTGTTTTGAGTTGCTAGTTGTTACCGTTTTTAAATAAGTGTGAGTGTGAGTGTAGCAATTTATATTTTATACAAAAAAATATACTTAGTTTTTTCTCCACCATATTTTGGACGTAGGTCAAACAGCCTTTTTAGGTCTAAGTAAAGTTGAGGCATCTTAGAACAATCTTTTTTGACGCTTTTGTCAAAATAGGTCAAGTAGTTTTTGAGTCTAGTTATAAAAAAAATATTTATACATACAAAATATATACAACCTCAGTATCACACACAAATGCATTACCTTTTACAAATAACCTATGTAGATTGGTTTGAAACTATTTGTATATTAATTGTTTACAAAAAATTTGTTAACTATCCTTGCCTTATACATTTTCTAGAGGTACAAACCGATTCTCCGCCGAAATATTTTTAAAAAATGTGAAATTACGTCTTTGTTTAGTACCTGAGTGATTTTTAATTTAAGAAATTTGTCCTAAATTGTGTTCGCAATTCAGCATTATACAGACAATGGAATATATTATATACTCGTCTCAAGTTGACTATTTAAATAATTTCTAATTTCAATCTATCACATATTCACATGAGTGTTTAAAAGGTGTTAACGTTTTAAGTGACGAGTTTTGCACTATTGATACACAGATTTTTAGATAAGTTAAGTGATAAACTATAATATTCTTATTCCTTTTAAATATGTAATAAATTAACATTATTTATGTGGTCTTATATGAAGAAACATCACTTGTACCATATTCTTAGGCCTCATATCTATATAATAATAAAATAATAGAAATAAAAATAGTATAAATTGCCTATTTTGTATGAGTTTATAACATATTATCATTGATTTATTAGTAAGTAGAATGTGTAATAGTTGTAGATTATATTTACATTTACATTTTAATTACCTTGGCTGACTAGTGACTCAAGAGTGAAGCTGTATAATTTGTATATTGTACATGAATGGTTTATAACATAATATATAATGTTTTAAAAGAATCTATTAAACATAAATTGCCATTTTATATTTTATACTTATGATTATGAGAAATAGACTTTTCACTTTTGACTTGGGTAAGTAAATATGAAATTTATTTTAGTTAAAAGTTTCTCTTTATTCTAAAATAAGAAAAACAAGTATTAAAATAATCAGCTATACTGAGCCAGAGGTACAGTATAGGTTACAAAACTGATAATACTTTTTCATTTCAAAAAATAATTGTAGAAAATGTTTTAATGTTACACACGCTTTAAAAAATGTTTGCATCATTTATAAAATTGTTTCAAGTAAAACCACTAACCTATATTTAATCAATAAAACTGATAATATAAATAACATTATTTTTTTGTTTCTTTACGTATTAAAATATAAAAAGTAAATCATATTATCAATATAACATAAACATCAAATATACAAAACTTTTTATAAATGTACTAATTTTGTAAATTTGAACACACAATTTTGACTTTCAGGAGCATCTATAAAATGTCTATGTGAATACTCCATTCAAGTTAAGAACTGCACCAGTAGCTGACTTGTGCGTTGAGTTGTAAAATTCTTACACGGCAGGCATACAGGGGGTTACTAAGTGAAGGTAACAAACACTATCGCCGTTGAGTTTAATTCTTAACTTGAATAGAGTATAGTTAATATTATTCTGAAGCTAAATACAGTACTTTATTGATACACATAAGGTTCACTAGGAATAATGCATTATTTGTATAATAAAAAAAAATATTGCTTAAGAATGATATATAATATCTATATTATATAATTTTGTACTAAACAGAATACAATATTTCATTACAAATATTTTAGAAAATGGTTCTTCTAATTTGGAAAATACACTCATTTTAACAAAATACATAAATAGTAAATTTACATGAAAAAGTAGTGAAAAAAAATAATTTGTATAAACTATCTCAAAATAAGCCAATGAATTATACAATAAAAAAAAATAAAATATGTAATAATCAAGCAGTAGTTTTTTTTAAACGTTACCCTAAAATTTATGAGAACTCCCTAATTCATTCGACCATATGATACTAATGAGTACAGTATTTACTAATATGTCAAATATGAATATGATATTATAATAAATAATTAATTCATATTACTCTCATCATTGTGAAAACTAATATTGCTGATACTCAATCCAAAACTCATGACATATTAATTTAAATTATTAATATTATATTATTTACTTTTATTGATAAGCAACAACTTAGCTGGCATAATAATAATAATAATAATAATACAGCTAAGCGATAAAATTGTTAACATATCTAACACATCTTTACTTACATTACTAAAAATAGCATTGGAATATATAAATTAGTGTTAAGTTCTAAGGTCAATTTTAATTGTAATGAAATAATAATATTTTATAGTTAACTTCTTATTAAATAATGACAATGACAAAAAAAAAATCAAATCAAGTTGAGAAAAAAAAAATACTGTACTCTAGAGGTAGAGGAGAAGAGGAGTATAGGTTTTGTTAATAGTTCTTTTATCATAGTTTTTATGCTTCTTTGAGGCGACCACCATCACCTTCAGATACGTATCGCTTACGAGATGCTCTAAAAATAATATAATTGCAATATTATAGTAATTATGAATATAACACAATATTCAAATATCTATAATTAATATTAATATAGTACCTTGTTGGTATTTTATGCAACACATCCCTTTCTAAAAATCCAGCACTGATGCACTTGTCCAAAAAACGTTCAAGAACAGCAGATGCTAATGGAACATCAATAGAAATATCATCAAGAACATCAAACACTCTATCAAAACCCTAAAAAAAATTATAATTTAAATAAGGTTTAAGCAAATATTTTAATTTGTTTTGCCATACTTTGTTCATCATTTCAGGAGTTATAATAATAGCATCATACAATGCTTTAAGTAATTTGCACATAGAAATTTCGGTATGAGTATTCATAGCTTCAATAACATCAACAACAGCCTGGAAATAAAATTATCATCACAAAATTAATTATAATGCACTAAAATAGTGAACTTAAAATATTGGTGTTCAATCAAAAATTACAAACCTCATAAACAAGTTCATGATGGAAATGTGGTACTTCCAATTCTAAAATACATCTGATGGCCTCTTGCAAATCACCAGAACATAAATATTCATCCAAAAGCATGTTCATTTGTCTTACAAGATACTGCACTGGCCTCAGGCTACCACCAACACCCCAAACATTATCAAGTCTAGTCAGTCCATGTTTAATATTCAACAAGTTGTGGGCCTTGATTAATGCTTGACTGAAAATAATAAAAAAAAGTATATTAGTTAATTTACGGACACATAATTGGTTATACTATGTTTACTTACTTTGCTAAATCACTGTAGTTTTTCTCTTTGAAGAAGTCTATAATCTTTGGTGGGAGACAATCATCTGCAATGGTTCTGGCTAAGAAACAACCAACAACGATAGGAGCGTCGGGAGTATCAAGAATGAGATCAGGAAGATTAGCCAATATAACATCAAATCCTTGGGCTATTTCCTTTTGCTTAATTAAACGCCCATATAAATCTGATAACAAAATAGATGTCATCTCTCTCTGAGATGGTTTGTGCTCGAGAGCTACTTCAACAGCAACTTGAGTTATCTATAAAAAGATGAGATTTAAAAAAATGTTTCTTTATTATTGAAAAATATAGCACTAACCAAATGCCATTTGCTAACTATGTTTAGCTCGCTTAGTGTCATTGCTGCTTCATCAGTATCACCATGTTCATAATACTCAAGAATATTAAAGGTAATGGAATTCTAAAAAAAAAAATTAAGACATAAGACATTGTGTACACAACTCAAAATGGTTGAATGATTATTTATATGATTATAAGTAAACGTGAATCTGTAAGTCAATTATTCTAAAAAAGGTATTGGTCAGAAATTTTTTGGACTATAGGACCCACTTATTTCAATAATCTAGATAATAATTTTAAGAGGTATCTTTAATTAAATAATAATATTAATATAAATAAATCTTTATCAAATGCTTTTATAACTAGATTGTAAACTTTGGTACCTAATTTATATTTTTGTATCCGTCATGATTGTTATTCTGTCTTTTTGTTAATTTTGTTATAATTGTAATTTGTATAAACTGTGTAACCTCCAAAAAAATAACCCGCTACCTTCAACCCAAGCTTTGCTTAAAGAAGGTAGATAAACCAAATTGTTTTTCAGTACACTTGTACTTGTATTTATATTATTAATTATCTAAATAGATTATACATTAAAAAAAAAAATAATTGTATCATAGTTCATTAAATTCAAAAAAATTAATTTGTGTATTTATGTCAATCTTTTAATTTAAAATAAGAAATCTTATTTAAAAAAAATGTTCAACATGATTATTATAAATCATACTACATTATATTGGTCAAATTAAAATAACTGATTTCATGTTTCATGAAAATCGTTGATAGGAAAACAATTGATTACTGAACAGGTTTCATATTGACAAGCCTTAATAAGATAAATACCCAAGTACATAAAATGACTGGTTTTACGCATAGCTTCTAAAATAACTATAACTATCAAAATTATTAACTGTTTTTAATAATGCCCACAATAGATTAACTTAAACAAATCCAATCTTTAAAGCTGTAAAACTAAGTTTTAAATATAATTTATACAAAATTATGATTAATAGTTAAGTATAATTAAACAATTACCTTGAGTTCTTCATCAGATGATTCTGGGGTGATTTCTCGCAGAACAATATTGTCATCATCCAACAAATCACTATCGTAATTAGGATCCTTCATATCAATAGCAGCATCCATATCACTCTCTTCACCTAACTTTCCCCAAACACCTTTGCCACCAGCACCACCTAATAAACAAAACAATAAGTGTGGCCATAAATTATAAGAAAATTATTAAATTTATATTTAAATCTACAACAGTTATAAATTTAAAAAAAACTGTTTATTATATATTATGGACATAATTTTATTCAGTGTCTGTAGCATATCCCACACTAGACATTAATATTATAAGGTAATTTTTATCCAAGTTACAATGTAAGAAATCATTGTTTTACAGAGAAATATTTTGAAACTTTTATATAGAATCATTAATGAATAAAAAACATAAATAAAAAAACCCAGCAATATTCTATCATTGCAAATCTCTAATCATCTTGGATCCTCAAATAGAATAGAATAAGTCTTAGTAAAATGTTATCATTGAATGAACAACAGTTAGTTACTAATTTAACTAGTTTGTGGCTTTGATCAAAATATTATGTTTTGAGAAATAAAAAACTAGTACCAATAATGTACGTCATAACTTCATTGAAATGTACTTTAATATTTATTATCTTGATATTGATAAATATAATAAAAGTATATCAATTTTTTTTTAATTTAGATACCTAATTAATAGATAACTGTACTATAATTTATTCAAATATATTTATTTGATACTGTTGACCTTCAATAAACAGATTAAAAATTTAAATAGATAAAATTAATTTTTTTTGTGTGTATAGGTATGGAAAAATTATCAATAATTTATTGTTATTGATATTGTTGTCAATAATCCATTGATAAAAGTTTAGGCAATTAATTCTTATTTATGAACTCTTTAAACTAGTAAATAATTAAAAAAAAAAAAAAAAAACGAATGCCATAGAAACCACGTACGTCATAGGTACACTTGAAATGTTAAAAGAGCTTTTTTTTCGAAGTATTTTTAATTCAAACTTTCAAGGAAATAAGTTTCACATAAACTTTTTACAAGGTATAACGTGTTATGTCGTAATAATACCTAATTATATTAAATCTATTTGTTCAGAAGGTACCTAAAATTGTTTTGCCCAAGTCTATAAATAAATTCGGTTTTGAGCATATGTACATACATTTGAACGTTAATTATGCCAAGTGGACGTAATACCTGAGATATTCTATATATAGTATATCTCCCGACATTTAAAAAACGGTTTTAAGTTGCAACTATACCAAACGGTCGTTTAAAATCACACTTGCGACACCAACAGCAGACGAGACAGGTCACACCACACACACGATATCCAAACCTAGGGAACGGATCATACAACAATTCATACGGTCTCTGACGCGGCGTCTCCAAGAAGCACATGGTCGTGACGTGTGCATTACTACGCGACGTGTAAATGACATGATATTAATACACATAACATTCGTGCCGGACAACCGAACACAGCGGAAAGGAGGTTTACCCTTTTTGATTTCTCCCCTCTTGGTGAAACCGTTCCTGGACTTTCTGTTGTTCTTCCAGCGCCGCTTGAGCTGCACCACGGTAGCCGTGCCGCCGTGCCCGTTGACGATGCCGCTGTCCCGGGACAGAGACTTGGCTAGCCGCTTGGCCTTGCGCTTGACGCGCATCTCCACGGACGTAGGGTCCACGGCCTTGTCCGAATAGTCGCTGTCGCCGGTGATGGTACAACCATTGATCACCTCGGACGCTACAACGTCGATGACGGCGTCGTTGACTTCGGCCATGGCGTTGACGATTCGGTTTTTCTAAACACCGTTAGAATGTCTAAGATATAGGGTACCGGCGTGACACCAGTACACCACGCTGCGCACGTACACGGCGGGGATGAGCGGGAGGTAGAGGAGTGGATCGTTTAGGCGTTTGAAGTCTGTACGGTGGATGAGACAAAGACGAGAATCGCGCAACGTAAAACCAATACAAAACGAAATGTTACTACATAAAAAAAAACGATCGTGAAACTGTTGTCGGGAAAAATCTAAGGGTTAAACGAATGGAAAACTGTAAAGACTCGACGATGGCTGACGGACAGTGTGGTTGGAACCGACGGCGGTGACGATGTGTGCGGTGGGAAAAAAAGCCGATAGGACGATGGGGTCCGCCGATACGCAAAAGCAAAACCGCCGCTTCCAGACGGAATTGCGCAGTTGACGAACCGGGCGCTCCGATTGGACACAGCTGTGCGTCCCGATGTAAACAATAACAGTGACAGCCGTCAAGGTCAGCCGCGCTCCGAACCGGCGAGTGCTGGAAACAAGGAGGTTCCAATATTCGGACGCGTCGGCGTCTCGCACCGTGTGCGTGTGCGTGCGCAAGTGCGTAAAGTGCGTAGTAGAAAATATCATCCCGTCCCACCCCGCCAGGCCATCATCGTGGTCGACGGTGACGACGCGGGCACCATCACCGTGACCACCGCGCGTGCGCGAGTGCACGAGCTCGTCGACATCGCCCGTTCGCCGGGGGCCGGTGTTTGGTGTTGTTATTATTGTTATTGTAATGTTGTTGTTGTTGTTATTGATGACGGCGTTCGGGCGTCGTGTGAAAACAACGGCCGCCGGCACGTCAACCATTGCGATTCGTCGTTGCCTTTTCGGACAACCTGCTGCCGCTGCATATATTATTATTACAATATATTTTTAATATTATAATAGAGTACCTACTATTATACCTACTTGATACTTATGCTTCTGATATTATTGTTATTAATATTATATTAATATTGTTCTATTTTGAGTACTATAACAATTTAATATTTTTATACAACACTCTTCATAACACGCTTCCATACGACATTTTCTAATTCACACATTACAATTATTGACGTGTACATATTTTTATTAGTAAATAGGTCTATAAATCTGTAATGAAGCGTTGGTGCCCTGCACGACTACATGACGTTGTGAGAGCGAAATGTTACGTGTTACGTGAGGCACTAACCTAACCTATAAAAGAAAAATAGGTATAATAGCTCAATATAGTATGTGAATCTACGAACAAAAAGCAACATAAAATAATTTGTTCTTTAAATATTGTTAGGTTTTTTAATTTAATTAATTATATTATTAGTTCTATAAGTTTACAATAATAAATTGTGATTGATTTATTTTTTAAAAATATAATATACTAAAATTTAGAACCCGAAGTTATAACTTATAAGTCCTAATATTGAATTAAAAATATTGTAAGTAGTGAATTACTATAAAACGTGCTCCATCAATCATCGTAATATAGTAGAATACATTTCACCAGAATATAATCGAATACCTACAACACTACTATCTATAGATTTGGCGGAAACGAATAACTCCCACTCTGAGTCTCTGGCGTTTATATACTTTATGATCAGAATTAAGAAAAACCTTGGATCTTTTTTACAATCAATTCGCAAAACTCAAATATTTACCACATGACACATTTGCCATTTTATAAATTAAGACTTTATGAACTATGAAGTAACGACGTAACGTTATCGTATTCGTCGTTGGACGCAGCGGCGGATTGGTCCACCGGGATACCGGGAAAGTTCCAGGTGGAGCGATCCTCGTATACATCTCTGAGCTGATGTACTTGGATTACAAATTATTTGATAATATTTAACTGCGTGTCTACGTTTTTTGTTGGCGTGTACTCGTATCACGATTTTGAATATCATTTTGACTGTATTAAGTAGGTAGTTATGGATGCGAGATGCCAAACGGCTGTTGATTCAACGGTTATCTGTATTTGACAAGTGGCAATAAGTGTAACTGTGTAAATCTATCATTTTTCAATGGTTTGTAAATTGTATGTGAAATATACACCAACATAATTGATAATATAAATATAATATATATGTATATTATATGTAATAATTGTTATCTATTGCAGTCGAGAGTCTATAATCAATAGAATATAATATAGGTACTGGGTGATCTATTTAACGTAAAAATGCATTATTTCAAAAACTATTGTCTATTACGTTTATGAAAATATTTGTTACATAGTTTAAAGTCGTTAAAACTTTTTTCTAAAAAAAAAATATTTTTTTACTATTTGTTACTTTCTTAATCTTTAGTGACAACATTCTACTACATACATTTTTTAATTTATTATTTCGAAGCAGAATACTTTTTGAAATAATAAGTGATGTATAAAAATACAATTTCGGGTTAGTTTTCTACGAGTTATAGGTAAGTAGGTATTTAAAGTTTAGATTAGCGGATTGATATGATGGAGTGTGTGCAGGGTACTCCGCAAAATGTTGGTCTACAACTATACGTTCAAATAATGAACTAAATTTAAAATACTTATAACTTATAACTAATAGACTAAGTACTTGTCTGATATTTGATTATAATTTATAGATCTGAAATTGAAATACTCCAAATAATATTCTGCTTCGGAATATAAAATTAAAAATGTAAGTTGTCATTTAAAAAAGTAAAAACTTGAAAAACAATTATGATAAAAAATATAACATTTTTTCTAAAAACGTTTTTCATAACAAACTAAAATTATGTAAAAGATATATTTTCAAAAACGTTAGTGTGTTTAGACTTCAGAAAATAATAATGAATGTCTGACGTTAAAATGTTAAATGGATTGAGGTGCGTATAGATTATATAGGTACCTATAACTACTCGCGATCTATACCTAGTTGACAATTGACATAATATTATATTATATGTAAGCATGTATAATTATTAATTATTAATTATAATTTATAATTTATAATATTGATACATGCGATAACAAATAAATAATGTTTGCATGATTTATCGAATACGTTTTGTTGTTTCAATTGGTATTACGACGGTTAAATAATGTATAAAAACAATATGCGTAAGCCGTAAAATGTAATATTATATTTAATAATATTGATAGCCCGATAGCCGAATGGCAATATCTATGTAAAAACAAAATTATATACTAAACATAGTAACATTACAACATTATATTTTATATTGTCGGTTGTAATAAGTAGTAAGTACACCTGCTTTCACTAGTAGGTAATCACATACCTACTTTAAGCTGTAAAAAAAGCTGCTAAGCTGTGATTATTTAACATTTACGGTTAAACAATTAAAATAACAATACAACTATAATTATTTATAATAGATATTATATAACTAATAAAACAATTTTGCATTAATATTCTAAGGTTGTGAATTATAAAAATATACTCTTTATCAAGAATTTATTATATTTTAATAATACAAATTATTTATTTTGTATGCGTGTAGTTACAAGTTATAAAAAAATCTATACACGTTTTCTGAATGAAATATACGGATGTAATTTGATGTCTCAGTTTTCTGATGTCTAGAATGTGAATAAAAAAGTAAAATTATATACTACAACGTATTAAAAATTGACCTTGGCAAGCAAAACAATATCGAAGTAACTGGATGATATACGCGCAATTGTTGTATAATTGAGGTTGCCAAATTGTAAACAATTCTATATTGGATATTTTAATAAATTATGTATAATATACCTAGGTAATAAACTAATAAGTAATAACTATTGACTTGATTAGTTGTATTATAATTTATAATTGTATTCAATAATCAGTATACCTAAAAAAATTGAGGAAATCGCTCTGCTGTATATTATATAATAGTAGTTACTATAGTTGTTGAGTATATACAACGTCAACCAGTTAAGATAAAGAAACTGTAATTGACTGGTAAATGGATGTGTTAATCTCAAATTAGAATTCAAATGATAAATCATTGTATACCTACGTCATACAATGAAAAACGATTCTGCGTGGTTAGTAAAATTATAGCCTATATTTCTAAGGATATTTATTTTATTATTATGTATTAATAATATTGTTAGTTATTACTTATTACCTACTTATAAGGTAAGGCTTAACTAATTTTTGACAAAAACTTTGAAAATTTGATAATTTATGTAGTAGAAAATAAAAAATAAATAATTATAGGTATATGTATGAATCGAAATCAACTTATAATATTGTATATCTATTATCTGTCGCCTATAGGTATAGAAATTTGATCAAAAATAATTTTTCAATATTCATAAATTATAATTGTACCATGTTTTTCACTTTAAATAATAAACATTTATCCTTATTATATATTTTATTACAAAATCTTCATTCTTCACGGTAATCGTTACTTTTTATATGCTTTTTTTCGTGCGAATTATTCGCAGTTCGCACAGGTTCCAGTTATTATTATGTATTTTTAACGTGAAATTGAGTTTTGTTGGAAACTGCTAATCTTCGAAACTACTGGATGAATTTGATTGAGGTTTTTGGCGTTTTCGTTGCTGGGCTGGATAGCTTGATAATTTGGCCAGGTTCGAGGTACAGTTTTATAAGCTCAGTTCGGCAGTTCCTATCTTTTGAAAATTGTACTATGGAATAGGAATACACAGTGGCGCAACTGGGGGGTCTTAGCCCCTGAATAAGATTTAGCCTCTCAAAAAATATCCCTTATTGATTTAGATATAACTATACAAGCTTCCTATGGGTTATTTTAAATAAATAATTTTGTAAGGTGGCTTGTAGCCCTCAGAATTTTAACCCTAGTTGCGCTTATGGGAAGATATCCGTGGCGCCATCTGTTCGATTTTTACGGTTCATGTTTACGGGTTTTCCTATAGTCGGAGGTATAATCTAAATCGTTATTCTCAATTCTCATTTAGTGGTACTTGTATTTATTATACTTTTTAATGAGTAGCTAGTACACTTGAACTGAAAAGTACCCAAATACTGTGCCCATGTGTCACTGTTTCCAATCCGCTGCAGGTGGATTGCCAACTTGGAATTTTTAGGGGGGCTATCGGTGCACAAAAAAACGGCTAATGGGGGTGGCTTAAATAAGTTATAACTTATAACTAACGCAGAATATAGTAATTTTTACTGCAGAAAAATCACCTTTACTCTGTTGTTTTTTTAATTTTTAATATTAGGTTCTGTTGTTTGACTTGTTATTTAAAGTTAAGAACACTATTTAGATTTTAGGGCCCCGAGTAGGCTTTTTGATATTTAAATTTTAGAACAAGATATTATGAGCATTTTAAAATTGTACATTTTTTAAAATTTTTAAATACCTACTAATACCTAACTTGTTCTAAAATTAAAATATCAAAAAAATCTTACTCAATATTATTCAAGGTCCTAAATAATATTTACCTTCATATTGTGGAATAAGGAAATGCACTATAATATAAAAATTTACAAAGTAAAATGGATTATTCTGATTTATAAACGTAACACTTGCTATGTAAGACAGAGATGTCCACTTAAAATATAATATTTATAAAAATAAATATATGTTTTATAATACGCAATTTAAAACCATAAAATGTAAAGGCTGTGAATTGTGAATATAAGTTTACCTTAAGTTTTCACCCCTTTCTATACAAATGGGTCTAAGGACGATCTTGGGGTGAAGTCGTGTAAAACATCTAGATAGTTTTATAATTTATGCCATTTGTTTTGACAAAAATTACTAATTAGCTCAATTTAATTACATTACTAGTTTAAAAATAAATTACTTACATATTAGTCCCTATAGGCAATATAAATATAAATATAATATAGTAAAATATCCTTATATAAATATATAGGCTGACCGTCCCCGCGGTCGTTTTTTGAAGGTATACCTACAATTTAAGTGATCACTGATTTCAAATGTACATATCCATTTCACTATTATGACGTAGTGGTCATGTGACCTTAGTCAATGACAATGATCACTCAACTTCTACTTATAACTACAGCAGAGCGACTTATCCTCGGGTTTTTTTTACGTCGATTTTGGTGCTTCGTTTAATTCTGGTCGATAGAAATTTGTATAATTTAAAATGTATAATGTGTTAAATTTATCGAAAAATGAAAAAAGCATAAAATAAAAAAAAACTTGTATAGAAAAATGTATGAAATATGCAAAATTATGTACATTCAAATTTCAATAATGTCCTATTACATTTATTATTATATAATAGTAAATGTATTTTCAGTTTTCATACTGATATATTTTGTGTAACAAATAAGAAAAGTTTTCAATTGCTATATTAGATCTGAAATCTTAATTAATGAACTATAACAATTATACATTATATCAATATAATAGGTACATTATTTATAAGCTGTAACCTGGCTAGAGGTATATTTGTTTCGCATAATAATGAATAATTGGTATACTAACGTGTGTTATTATATACCTATTATAGTTTATATCATGTATATACACTGTTTAAACTTTAAACGAATTTGAACTTATGGACTTGAGTTTTGGAGATCAAAAATCTAAGTATAATGCCCCTCTTTACGGCGTATCAAATAACATACAAACAACATAACACACAGATTTCCAATTTAAAAATAATATATATACCTATACATACCTATACATATAGTATATTATATTATCCATGGTCGTGGCGCGAGCTAAGTAAAAAAAAAAAATAACTGCACGACGGTGTGTGTATAGTATATCGAAGCAGGAGTTGCCTATTTAAACTGTGTAAAATATAGGTAAATTTGTTATACGACATAGGTAACTAATTTTCTAATGCAACAATTAACTCCTAGTAAACTCCAAAACATCAGAAATATTGTGTAGAACGTGCTTTAGTAAAAATCATCAAAATTGTACGTTTAAAAACTAAGTTATAAATGAAAAAGTGCGAACTTTTTAATGGAAATTTATATTAAATTCAGAATCACGGTAGCCATCGTCGTCGCGGTCGTCGCATCAGCGTTGCCAATGTCACCAACAATATTACCGTTCTTATAGATTATTGTGTAAATACTCAGTATTTAAAATAATATATTAAGTAAAATATTTAAAGTAAAAAAAATATAAGATCTTTAAGCACTATAAATATGTGATATCATGAATAAATGCTAAGTATATTGAATTTAAGCAAACTTATTTTTTTTCAATAACTTATTTACTTGGCGAGGAATTATTTAGAACAGTATATAAATATTAATATTAATATTCTTAAAATAATAATAAGTTATATTTTAATAGTCCTTCGCCATTTAATTATTTTGTTCATTACACTTTGTTTCTTTTAAGAAATAATTCTCGCCTAGTAAATAAATTATTGAAACAAAATAAGTTTGCTTAAATTCAATATACTTAGCATTTATTCATGATATCACATCTTTATAGTGCTTAAAGTTCTTATATTTTTATTACTCAGCCATTTTTATACGTAGTGTACGAAGGGTTTTTGTTGTTAAATTTATATTGAAGCCGAATACTTATCAATGAAATCCAAATCGTCTATCGTCTCATTCAAATCTATTAATATTTATTTAACTTATCATCTTTATCAATTCCTGACAAATGGCGGTAATCGTCGTAGACTACTGAAGCGTAAATGCTGTCATGAATCGTGATCTCTTATAATAATTATTATTTAACATAATTTATACTATAAAGGTAGTGGCTGGTACGTATAATAAAAACTAAAAAGTGTCATCAATGAGTAAATTAATTATCACTTTTCTGATTATTTTTGTCAGTCCTACTTTTTTATGAATTTATCTCATATGTTTATTGTGTATATTTTTTATAGATTGTATATTAAGTATTTAGGTACTTATTTTTTTTTTTAATTACCTAATTTCTTTATATTATATTCATATTATAATTATATAAAATCTACTATTTAGGTACATGGTTTTTGAGTGATCTTATATATTTACCATCGACGTACATTGTTGTACGTATAGATGTATAGACAATAGACGTATAAATATTTAAATTTTAAATAATTTAATACATACCTATATGGCTGTATATAAGTTATAAATTGTTGTACCTTTATATATATACACATAGTGATGTAGTGCCTATTGATATAAGTGTATAATAACTAATATAATATCTAAATTATAATATAGACATAAGAAATAATACACATATATACAGGGTGAAACAGAAAGAACTGACAAATGTTATAAGTTAAAACTGTTGTTCTAAACAACATTATATTTTTGTGTATACTTAATTGATTGACATGACGTGCGTTACATTCATGGTTTAACATTTTTTTATTTTTAATGAAAATTATATAATTTAAATTTGATTTAATTTTTACCAAAATTCTAAACAGCTAGGTAGAAAATTTGTAGAATTTTTTGCAATTTGATGGTAAAAACATTTATTTTTACAATTTTTTAAAAGTATGTTGATCCATTATCGTAAGATACATTTTATAATCATTATATATAATCTTTTTTTCAAATATTTTTAATTAGGCAGGTTCAAAAAGTACATGTTAAAATCTAAATATTTTTCTTCTTGCTATCTTTAGAATATGTAGGCTTATAATAAATTAATACCCGATACTATTGATTAAATAACTCATAAGTTCAATAGATATCAGAAATGTTTTAAAATATTTTTATAATTATCTTCAACATATAAATTTTATTTTGAATTATTTGTTCTCAAAATACAGTGATCCACTTGTAACCTACTGTACAGCAGAGCGACATCCACTTACTCACCTTTTATAATATTAAAATATTAAAAAATCATGGACATAGATCTTTAATATGTTATGCTTAGAAAGAGTTGCAGATATCAAATTATAACCAAATTATATTCAACCGTTTATTTCAACAAAATTTAATTTAGGTCAACATTTTTATTCACATAGATATTATACTTCTTATCATATCTACCTATTAATATAACACGGGTAAGACATTAGAAATTAGAATATTAGATAAATGAATACAAAAACTACATTATTTTTCTAGACAAAACCACATTCTGTGTGACGTATTAAAATGTATTACAAAATATATGTATCTATATAATAATATTTTTGTTGTTTATTCGTTTGAATTGAAAAAATCCACTATTGAATACAATTTAATTATGTGTGCTATTTGGAAACAAGTAAATATAAACCATCAAACCCATAACTTTTAAATTATTTTCTAAATATTTTAATACCAAAATAAGAACGTTTTTAATAGGTACATTATGTTATGTGTTAATGTTGAAACAAATTAAATAAACTTTATACTTCATTAAGAAATCAATTTAAGATAATGGTAAAGGTAACATAAAACCACATGTCCATACAAAAAAACAAAATTATTTTTACTATATTTTATAGACTATATAAAGGTAAAATAAAAATAATATTACAATTATTCTTAGTAGAAAGTTTAAAATTGGTGTTTTTATTACATATTATAACAGTTAAACATTTTACCATAAATGTATTATTTAGAGAAAATAAATTTTAATACATTATTACTGAATATAGTTTAAATTATTATAAGTAGCTATATTATGCTAAACATATACATAAGTATGTTTAATAACTAATACATTTTAAATATATATTGTGTAACAACATTTATTAAATAAAACTTGTTGATTAAAATTGAATCGCATGTCCATGGATAAAATGAGAACAAAAACTTAAAAGCACCAGCAATTTAATAAAGCATTTTGAAACAATTAACAAACAAAGCACCAAAAAAAATGCATATAATTTCTAACAACTCAATTAACAATTAAGATTCTAAAATACCTATAAAAAACTATTAATTAAATATAAAAATTAAAATATTTAACATACCTAACTCTTTCAAATGGGTTATAACTTAAAATTTTAATATTATAAATAAATACTTGATAATAATCATTATCATGCATAAATATAATAATAAACATATTGTTAAGGTACTTTATTCTAATCAGATTGTGAAGATAAAAACTTTAAATGTACCTATGATAAAATGTGTCATGTGATACATTGAGCACCTACTTATAACTATCTCTATATAATTATATTATATATTAGGAAGGTATACACTTCCAAATAGTCAATAATTATTATTTATAGCTAGAATTTAGAAATAAAATAAAATTTTATCAATAAATTAAGCTTTAACTAAAAAAAAAATATTAAAGTTAAAATTACTAACATTAACATTGTGTACCATGCTATAATCATGCGCACAGGGGTGGCATATGCAACAAATTATACATTAGAATATTTCTGTTGAGAGTCGACAATATTGTGGGAATAAATTAATTATTAAAAGAATTAGCATTACATTTTACCTAATATTTTAATTTTTAAGTAACACTAGTTATAACTTATAACTCATCAGTTCATAATAGGGAATAAGGACAGGATTTAATAGCACTTAAAAAGGTTCTTATATATTAATTATATATTGTTGCGTGCACCCGTATAGGGGTGGTTCTAGGGGGGGGGGGGCAAAAACCTGCCCAAAACTCGTATTTCTAAAAAATTGTATATTTCTAACAAAAAATTACAAAAAAAAAAACATATTATAGTATCGACTATTATAGACACGTAAAAGTATGTAATTATTGGAGGTACGTCGATGTATGACTTGTAGCATGTATCTGCTATCTGTATGGACTACGAGAATACTAATTAAGTAAAAAGTCTTGAATTTGTGTTGTAAAAATTGTTGTTATAAGTTTTGTGAAAATTATAACTGTTAGCCCCCCCCCCCCCAAACAAGTCTCTGGAACCGCCCCAGCACCCGCCTTACAGGAAATGGTCCGTACGTAACAATATTATTTCCTTCAAAATAAAAACTACGAAATATGCATAAAAAACGATTGAATTAAAATATGAAATTTGACAATATATTGCCAATTGCCATTGTGAATTTACTAAACTAATCACATAATGAATTAACGCGTTATACTATATCTATATATAGAATATAGATTATTAAATTAAATTAAAAATATGTATAAAAACCCTTTTTTCCTTCACTGTAATATAGAACTTATATACTTTTATAGTTTTATCTAAAATTGATCTATAGGCTATATAGACAATAGGTTTTCAAGGTATATTTATCTAGGTATTTATACACGTTAACGAGTTCATCAGATCAAGTATATGAACATTTTCATAATGATATATTCTAAAACGTATTAATTTGTTTATAATCACAAATTAAATTTTAACTATCTACGGTTTTAAAAGCTTGATCTCAATGTATGACATATTATATTATATGTAAATTAAAAAACAAAATAAAACCTTAGCTTTTTAATAAATTATTGGTCAAAACTTAATTAATATCTTGACTAGGTAAGTAAATGAATATTTATTAAATTAGTAGGTACCTATAAAATATCAAATAACAAAATCTATTTATTCTATTATTATTTTGTGAAGACGTATTAAATAGCTATTTTTGTGTAATATTATGGTAAATAATTCACATGCTGCTTGAGTTAAATATATAGGCCATTATTATTTTAAACAATTCATTCTACTTAAATATATACTTACACATTTAAAATAATATTTAATATTTCACTTTTATTTAGCACAAATTACTTTTACGTTTTTCTTTAGAAAGTGATCATAATTTAAGCAATTTTAATTATTTTAGTTTTAATTCAAGTCATGTTAAGAAAAAAAATACTTAATTTTTTTTGTAGGCTGCTAATTTAAATATAAGACATAATAATTATATAATAGGTACATTGTGCATTTTACATATTGTTATGAATCTTAAGATAGGTATTATACGTGAATGTATATTGTATATATAACATCGTATCCATTAAATAAAAATACGCACAGCTATATTTAATTAATTTAATAAATGGCAACTTGCAATAATATTGTATCTAACTATGCAATTATAAAATGTATTATGGCCATCATATAGGTATATCCGTACATTATAGTACTATACATTATGGAATGTTGTATGAATAACATCACAATAATTATTCTCTAAGTAGATATTAAAGGCAATGTTATTTAATAATTATTATTTAAGCATTTTTTAATTTTCAACAAATTTTAATTAATAAATTGATTTAAATATCATTAAAGTAATGTTTTAAATATAATCAAATTCATTAAAAATAATGTAAATTTTAAATGAGATTAAGTGCAAATCACGTTACCTGTGTATGTGATAAATAATTATTAATTATTTGTAAATTAAATGTTCGATTCATGTCTTTTTAATTATTTATAATATTTATAATTCTACGGAAAATGAAGATAGTCAATTTCGGGATATTATGCGTTGTTTAAAGTAGATTACTAGATTCTATATCCAATACAAAATACATATGGTCTATTATATAAGTTATAGAAAAATACACTCCAAAAATTGTAATTTATACAATTATATTAAATTTATGATATTGTAAAAATAATAGATTTTAATATAACAAGCAAAATATAGAATATAGTTTTGGACAAAAAATTAAAAATTAAACTTTTCTAAATATAAAACATAATTTAACGTAGATAAAAATATTTATAAAAATAATAATGATAAATAATTAATACCTATATTAAAACTGATTCGTAATCAATAAAACAATATAATATTATGTAATTAGTTCATAATAATTTACTACTTACTTAATTGTTTATTGCACATAATAATCATTTATCAATAATTTTTATTTTTATAGATAAAACCATATACATAGGTACATATTGAACGAATTTAAAGCCCCTTTTCACGTACTTTTGATTTTTCTCATAATATGCATCATTTTGTAGGAAATACACGTCAATTAATTAAAATAAAGTGACGGTGGGTTAATGAGTAAACTTATGTGTTTCCTTTTTCTCGGTCTCCGGACCGAAAATGATTTTGCGTAACTTTACACAAATACCCAATATTGGTGGAAGATTTTTCCAATCGTACAATATTTACGAAGTATTTATGTGAGGTTTAAACGTATTTACCTCGAGATTCACTAGCCGATCGGTGACATCTAGACTGATGGTTATATCGTGGTGAAACCACACAGCTTGAAGACCCACCTACAGAAATTAAAATATTAAAATATTTTTATATCTGTATTTTTAAATTAATTTCAACAATTAAACATTAGAGTATACAAAGATTATAAAAGACAAACATATTATGTAAGTGTGTGACAGTGAGAGTGTAAAGCCCATAGGCCATAATAACAATAGTTGTTAAATTAAAAACCTATATGAAGAATAACACATTTATTTAGAACGGATTTTAATGAAAATGACATTATAGTGGATAGAGTATCGTTTTAGAAGTTATCACAAAGAGAAGAATAAAAATCTCTTTTTAAAATTAAGTTTGTTGAATGAGAGAGCTAGACCAATGAATAACATGTGCTGGAGTATTAAAGAGGCTATAATATATGATAGCATGTACCATCCGGGACTATTCAGCACTAACTTTAATTTGTGATTCTATAGAATCTATTTATAGGCACGCACCATGGGCGTCCATGGCATGTATAGAGTGGATTTGTTTTAAATTTTCTTTTAAATTCTGAGCGGAGCAATACATAATAATTATAATGGGTCGTTCGGAACGTTTCCGAAAAGGATTTTATTGTGATCCAAAAAACAGTAACAAAACCTCCTGATTCCTGAAAGTTCAATGTGTGTTATATGGACATCCAAAATATCGTACACCAGATTTTTGTGAAGACAGTATACCAATTGAACTTAAAATGACACTCAATAATATAATAATAATTGCGCTTCTTATATTAAGTTAATATAAGGAGCGCAATTGGTACACCGACCTAAACAAAAACTTTCGGTAAAATACGATTAAAAACGCTCGATATTTTATTTAATTTTTCCAACGTTGTCCAACGTTTTAGATAAAACATAAGTATATAATTTTTGTCTTTAAATTATGGAAAATGGAAATAAAATCGAATATTTTTGTTGTCTGAGTGATTGTTCCTAAATAATTTATTATGATTCATTAATTGAGATACCTGCTACCTCGTAAACTGATAAACCCTTGTATGCATTTAGAATAGTTAACTGTTAAATATTACCTATGTATTAATTTATCATGAGTCATGACTCATGACTGATGTGAATATGTGATTGTTCAATGTTAAAGAATATTAAACATTTTTCCAATACACATTACACAAAGTGACATAAAGTAAAATGCAAAAATAAATATACTATTAGGTATGCATTACAAATATGTCTATAAGTAAGTAAATAAATGTTGAAATGTAATATATACTTGAACATGAGCTGTGGAGGAACGTCCGGCCTTGTGGACTTTTACATCTATCTCCATATATATCCTAAAAAAATATATTTTGATTCAATAAAAGTGTTCTATTGACTACTGATAAGTATTTGAAAGTATTAAAGTACTTGGGTTTGGTCTTTTTCGTCATATTTAAATATAGGTATACGTGGCCACGTAGTTGGAGGTGGACTTCTTACCATATGTTGATGAAGCTCTATTAAAGCACCTGGACCCATATCCGCTAAATATTCCTTTCACAGTAATAATAATTATAGTTATTTAATATATGAACATTTTTTAAGACAGTAACGGATCCAACTTGAAGAATCTAGAGGGACAATTTAATTTTACATTATTCAAATTTAAAAAAAATCATATAATGGTCTTCAAAACCTAATGGTGTTGGATCAGTCATAGTCACTGCTAATACGAATTATTACTTATTTCTTAAAATACCTGAGCCATGGTGTCTATGTCATCTGTGTCTGATACAACAATATTATCATCTAATAAGCTCTCTCTGCTTGCTAAAATTTTTTTCTAAAAAAATAAAATTTTATATTTTAATAGATATACCTACATCATATTACCATAATAATATATATATTATAATATGTCGCATATGAGTATATCATCTTTTTTTGGAAATAAATACGGGTCGTAATATTACGTCGTGATATTATGTGGCCGTGAATGTGAAAATACGATGAAAAATAAAAATATGTGCTATAAATAATAATATACATTTAATAGGTAAAAACGTTGAAATATGCAAAATATTTAAAATACAATTTATGTTATTTTAATAAGAATGATCTAAATCGGAGACAATTCTCATCAGATTTCAAAAAGCTTATTTCAATACGTTTATGCAGTCAGTATCGTATACAAGTGGTGATGTGATTTTTTTTAATGATATTTATGAAAAAAAAAAAAAATATTTAAATTCGGAAACTTCTTATGACTATAAATAGCTCAAATAAAAAAAAGTGAAAATATTTTGAAAATTGTATGGTCTATAGAAAATGCTAATATAAACATTTGTAGGCAGATAAAAATGTTCTTATAAAAACCTGACAACCATAGTATTAGGTACTTTTTGTAATACAATTATTATTGTACAGAAATAAATTGGTATTTTCCGACAGTTCTGAGCAATTTTTTTACATACTTCATTCAATTTTTAAAAATTACTTTCTAAGCTTTTAAAAATTGTAAATTTTTAATATTAAATAATTATACAATCGATTTTTTTTGCTTAATAAACAATTATTTTTAAGTGCAGTTACATAATTAATTTGTACCTATATTGTGTGTATATAGGTAGTTCTCTAAAATTTCAAAAATCAAATTAAAAATTATTTCTTCTTACCTGTAAGTATGGATTGTCGTGTCTAGAGATTTTAAGTGCCTCCATATCCTGGAAAACGTCCCTAGATCTGGGCATAGAAAGAGCAGGAGAAGCAGGACACGAATTTCTTGTTTTCACTGACATCGATGTTGCTATACAAACTTCACTCTTACTTAGCTGCCTGGCTATATATATAATGTGTGAGTTAATTAATTTAATTAGAATATAATAATTATAAATGTATATATTTAAAATACCTTTTTGTTTTTCTTTTTCTGATTTTTTCCATCGGAACAGACCATTGAACAACTTCAGTCGACTATCGCTGTGGCCGTTCTCCCGGGCTGCCGATAAATAAGGCATTGCCGATGATTAGCCGCATTACACGAAAACAGCGAATGTTGTTATCTGCAAATAAGTCGTTTCGTATTGTATATCTAGAGTAACAGGCACTGTGCAAAATTTGAATTAAACCTTCTAAATAGATATATCATATAAGTAACGGAAATAGAACTTCGATAATTTCATATACAATACTAATTATACATTATAATTTATAATATTCTTAATTAATGTAGGTATGTATGACTTGTATAATGTATGTATTAACAATATTAATTCGTTTGATAAGATAATATAACTTATAAGGTATCTATTGGTTTTGGCGTATGGCTCGTATCTTATAAGTAAATAATAGTAAGCGCTCGACATATTACATACATATTCAATATTTTATTGCTATTATACCTATGTTAAGTTAAAGGTTATTTTTACATTAGTTGAGACTGTCAGTACAATTATTATACATGATAACATATTAATGCATAGTGATTAATAGTACCTACTTCATAATAGACTATTGTAGTATTAATAGTATTATACATACATACATACATACACACAATATAATATAAAGATTGTATGTATACTGTATAGTCTATACATTTATTGTTTTATATTACAGAATGTAGGCAGAGCAAAGGTTAACCAGGTTCCAGGTTACTTATAAATGATTATAGAGTACCTATAAAGGTAAAATATGGAAAAGTTGAGTAATACGAAAATTACAAGATAGCTGTATGCATGCGTATTTCATATTATTACCTAAAATTTTAACCGTTTTTCATTAGGAAGGTAAAGTGTTTTATTTATTTTAACCACGTTGTATACTATGATACATATTTTGCTTTTCTATTTTAAATCTTTTGTAATTTTCCTAATACAATAGCCAAAATTACTATAAATTATTCATTTTTGTGGTTATTTTATTAAATTACTTTCCTATGAGTAGATATGAATATACGATAAATAAAAACACAATACTTTAGATAATGTTATACTCACGTATTATAGTAAATCTTAATACAATTTAATATTTTCATGGTACCTATCTAAAATTATAATTAACAGTATAATATAATAATATAATAATATAATAATAATAAATCAAACCGTAATTTTATTAAAAATATCAAACATATAATAAATACTTTACTTTTTGATTTACTTTAAATGATGAATATAACTTAAAAGTTTTTACTGTAAAATAAAATAACATAAAATGGAAAAGGATTTAATATTAATCAACTTAAAAAAAATAATGATTGGATGTTCTGTATACTATACGTGTATATGATGTTTCTAACTGAAAATTATATGCATAATACTATTAATACATGTACCAAAATATTAAGCAAATATAGTTTTGAATCTAGTTGTTAAAATACATTATTTTTTAAGCACGAAATTCAATTGATACTAAATTATTTTTCAATTGGCAAGATTTTAATTTTACATAAAATAAAAATTAGCTTTTTATAAAATAACTATTATTTTTTATCTTGACCACATATTTTGTAATTCTTAACCTAGACATTTGTTAGTTCATATGTTCTGCATCTGCACATGTAAGCAGTTGATACTTGTAACATGCAAACCCGTATTGTTTATAATACAATTTCGACATTGACATACTTCTGGTTTCACTCAACTTAAACGATTATTTATAAGTACCAAATTATATAGACATATAATATAAACTTCTGAAAGCTTCTGTAATTAGTATTTATACAAAAGTTGTACCTAAATATAAACCTATTCTATAAATATATTATTGTTTATTGTTTTAGCGTTTTTATTTTTTAAGTATATTTTTTATTGAGGTTATAAAATAAAATATTGACAAATCATGTCAAAAGGTTTTAAGTTAAAATCTGAATAAATTCATAATATTATAATTTATCCACTATCTAAAATGATCAATTGTAAATATAATTTTGTATGGTATTCGGAATTCGTGTGTTAAATTTTCCGACTGAAACTGAAAGTTCTAATTATATAAATCAGGTAAAATTAAAATGAATAAATGTATAGATTTTTATTTACAAAAAAACAAGTATCATCAATGTTTTGTTATTTTTATGATGTTTATTATATATACTCTATACATATTGACATAAGTTGTTTGGTGAAGGGATTGATGGAACTTAGTCCCCTAAAATCTAAATTAAATCATCATCTGCAGTCAACAAGTAAGTGCTTTATTTTTAAATTTTATTTTCTTGATACTGTATTTCTGATAAGTGGTAGTACCTAGTGATGCGCAGGTATTATTACACTGTCACCGTATTCCGTAATCGTAAATCCAAATCATTATAATATACCAATTAATAGTTGAAAATATTCAAACTAAACTTACTGTACTTAACTTGGTTAGGTGGTTATTAAATGTGATAATTAATGTTTAGTTTTCACATTTGACCTAAACAATATTATTTAATTTTGTGAATAACAAGAAAATTCTGTACACCTTTCATTTTTAGAACTATTGTTTTAGCAAAAAAGGAAAAGGTACCTAATAGTTTTTTCAATGCTTAAAAATAAGGAACATCACATATATATTGATAATAAAATGCGCCAGCATACTACAACTGCATAATTAAAAGTAGGTAGGTATTTATATTATATGACTATTGCACTTGCGAGAATGATAATATTAATAAATTAATGTAAAATAGTACAATTTTGGTATAACTGTATAAGTATTTACAATTATTAGTATTGACTTGCTAACTTGAAATTCGATGTTACATAACAATAATAATATAAGAACATAAACTATATATTATAATATACCTACTATGTCAACGTATAGGTGTGTAATTAATTGAGGTTCATGCTGTAATATTTCACTATTAGTACTTACCTTGTCATATAATCGACAGTATAACTAAACGACAAATTAATTAAAAATGTCATATTATAACACTAAATAACGAACGAATGTGAAATTAATATTAAATATTGGCACATCACTATTTTTCTTTCTGATTATCAACCATATCAGCTGGTGACATGGAAATCGATTTCTTCCAGCCCTCTTTTCCCCGCCTGAGTGTAAGTTTTCCAAGTTTTCCCGCTGGCGCCATATTTACAGTGCATCCATAAATAAAATATTAAAATAACCTATGTCCAATGTCCTACATATATTATTATGTAAAAATGTAATACACTGCAATCTGCTTAAGTACAAAATTATATACTTCCTTCCCGCAGTATGGCATTTTTTATTTTATTAATATTTTAGTTTCAATACATAATCAATATACCAACAGACGCCCAACAGCCAACAATGAATTCCTACCTACCAATAAGCCGACAGTTGGTAATTACTAAATAAATACTTTATAAATATATAATATACATGTTTTCATACAAATATGAAATACTTAATTTATACCTATACATTGTATACATATTTGTATCAATTACCTATATTGACCATACATGACACATATAAACATAATATTATGTTGTATCATAATTTATAACAACTGATCCTGAACTGTACGAACTGCAGGTAACCTCGCAATTATTTTACTCTATCACTTATCAGAAATAGTATGCATTTTACGTCCACGAATTGATTTTTAGTGGTACCTACTGGCTACTGCGGCTAATATACAATGTCAATAGAACGTTTTGTAGATATTTTTTTGTTTTTCAGACTTTTAGTTTATAAGTTATAACTATAATCGAATATTAGCATCTATAATTACCTACGTCTGTAATAATATATGCATAATATATATGTTTAAAATTTTAAATATTTGACCAGTTGTTCACAATCCACACCAGTGCCGTAACCAGGGGGTGGGCACTGGGGGCAAGTCCCCCTTTAAATTTGTTTTGGCTTGTTTTATATCATACCTTTGATAAAAATTAAAAGTTAAGGCTGTCGAAAGTGAACCATTTTGACGGGGTCGGATTTAGGAAATATTGTACATCCATCATTAGTGTGTGTGTTGTGTGAGTTCCCCAAATACTTTATGTAATTAAAGATAAATGACGGCTAAGATTCTTGAACCTCAGTAACGTACATACACGCAGTCACGTCACTATATTTTGTGATAAAAAAATGTTCAACTCCCTTGTGCTACGAAACTCCCAAAAAGAGGAAGAAAAACTCACCTAGTACCAAAATTCCTATATTTTAATAACTTTGATAACATATATGAATTCTTCAATCTCTTTTCTATGTTATGTAGGAAATGGATTTTTGATTTGTAATATTATTTAATTAGCATAGTACCAATTTAATTAAGTTTTTTTATTCACTTTCACTGTATTAGGTACTAATAAAAAAAAAATTTTGCTTTCTACAAAACACAGACAAAAAGTGGAGAAATTCTTATATTTTTTTAAAATTAAAATTGGACTTTTGAAAGTTTATTTTTTTCCACTTATTGGTCTAAATCAGGGGTCGGAAATTAAATTCTATGGTTTGAAAAATTGATTTGAAAAAAAAATTAAAATACATCCAAATACAACATACAAATAGATCAAATATCTATATTATGTGCGGAAAACAGCATTAAAAAAAATTTTCTTGGCAGTCCAGATTTTTCCCTCCACGGGCCGGATTTGGCGCGCAGGCCGCCTATTGCCGACCCCTGGTCTAAATGCACAAAAAATGACCAGCTTACAACAACCAATATAGTCTTCTATTTTTGTTAGTGAATTTTAATAATATTCGAACAAAAAATGGAATATTTTGTTTACAACACATTTTTTATAAAATAATATATTAATATGCTTGTATTAATAAATACATTAATGGTTTACAATAATAGTTAATATTAATACATTGTTATATTAAATGTAGGTACCATAGTTGTGAACATAAATATATTGTCATAAAAAGAGCAGATACACTTTATGAACAAAGTGCTTATAGTTAGATATTCTAGCATTTCAAAGGCTAGAGAAAAAAAATGTGCTCCCCCCCCAAAAAAAAAAAAAAATAATATTTTTCTAGCTACTGATCCACACCATAAATTTAAAAACACCAAGATCCAAATAAAAAAAAGAGCGGAAGAAGTTGACCACTTTGCTGTACAATAGATGTCGAGTGTACCTCGTCACTGAGTCACTGTAATGTAGATATGAGTTAAATTTGAACCAAAAATATTGTCCAATTTAAATAAGTTATAAAATTATAAAAATCGTTTCAACGTAATCTTGAGCGTCAGGAAACTTATTTCCAACATTATATAACCTTGATATAATTTTTATTACGTCAGTGTTTTTTTCTTTTTTTTGCATCACTGTGCCTAATAACGATTAACGGTTAACCCTTAATTCATAAATAAGTACGCTTAATAATGTGTATTATGCATTCGAACGAAAATAGTAAAAACAATACTGAAGCGAATGATTTAACAAATCATATTATTTATTTTAGGTACAATATATTATATATATATATGTACCATAAACGGTAGGTACGTCCCGCGTGTTACTATTACAACTTGGGCTTGTCGCCGTCCTTTGCCGGTGGCTTGCTGACAACGGCCAAGTAACAGAACGCTCCACACTTTGGTACAGGTTGTGCGGCCAAAAAGGCTCCGCCGTCGGGCGATTGTCTGTACAACATGGGCTTTTCCGTGTCTTCGCTGGACAGGTCGCACTCCCAAGCGCCAGCGCCTTTTTTTCCGTCCTTGCCACTAGCACTGGGTGCGCTGCCCGTTAACAGGTACGTCAGACTGCTGAGCGGCAACGACGGCGGATACTGGTTGAAAGGTGCCTTAATCTCGCCCTCCTGGACGGCCGTTACCAGGTGGAACATGAAATCGTTACGGAGCTTCATCTCGGCGACCGTCTTATTGCTCGCCAACAGTTTGTGCACCCAACGGTTCACGCTGTGTTTTTCTGCGACGTGAAAACAATAATATTATTATAAAGTGACGGTTACATAATACATATAATTATACTGATATGCAAAATAAGTAGCGGCATCGTGCAATCATATATAGAGTATGGTTATAGGTTATATATAAGTTATAACGTGACGATGCAGTGAATACTGAATACAAAACGCTCAGAATCTAAAAATAATAATGAATGTATAACATTTCTAGGGGGAGGGGGGGCGGTCAGAATTTGTGTTCCTAATGGTAAAACGTTAAATGTGTACTTATAATTATTATTTATTACCCTGTGCTGTTTTCAAGTTCTGCATTGAGGTCTTCAAAAGAAACAAATTATAGTTCATGTCATAGTTGAGTTCGGCTGAATCTCCAACTTTCTTTGCCATTTTATCTAATTTTATTTTGAAGAGTTTTGAAAGATATGTAAACTTTTTAAAAATTAGCTTTGATTGAATGGATTTTAAAAATGTCTTCTCTATTAGACTGCTGTCAAACTAAACTGTTTGTTATACGATGTTACCTAGAAATTACAATATTATTGTTTTGAGATATATATATAATAAAATAGATAAGTTTGTTTGTTTATAACGATATAGCCAATTAATAAATAATTTAGTTGTTATCTGTAGATAAATTATAGAGGTACCCTATTTAAAAAAATGATTTTTTTGTTTGTCCTCTCTAGGCCGGTGACAGGTTGTTGTCCTTTAGGCTTTAACCATTATTATATTATTTTAAACATGCCTATTTTTAAATAATGTCTTACAACATTTATGGGTGTATAGTCAATGCGTCTAGACAAACCTAGTTCCCTTAATCGTCTTTTCAAAGTACGAAGACTAATCTCTATGTCATGTTTCAACGACAAATTTTTTATTATTTCTTTATAAGTAAAACACATACGGAAATAATTTTCTATTAAATCACTTGAACTCATAATAAACCTTAAATAAACAAATAAACAAGAAAACCACGAACGAGTGAAAAAAGGAAAAGTATTTATTTAATTAATTTTCAATGGTCATAACTCATTACTCAATAGTAAATAATCAATATTATTATTTTCATTCGGCTACCATGAACAAAACAAAAGAAGTACAATAATATACAAACGGCAAAACGTTCAAACGGTGGCCAAAAGTCCGGTAAATCGTAATTAAAGGCAACGAAATCATAATAATAATAATAATGATTGATAGTGAGAACGTTGTGCGATAAGCCACGGAATTGTCAATCAGCTGACTACAGTAAATTCCAAAGATTCCAATGACTTTGTAAGATCATTACTTATTAAAAAAATCACAGTATTTCGAGTTAAAAAGTCGAAATTTCGAATTAATAAGTCGAATTTGTCAAAAAATATTTTTTCTATGTGGCACTACTACGCTTCCGTAATATATGATCAGAGGTCCGTGACTTGATGTATATGATGTAAGGTCCGTGATGTCGAATGTCGATTCCTTATCAATGGCTGGGTCAATTACCAACCTTACGCTAGTTCAGTCTAGCAACACTGGACTGGGCCTTTCCATTTCTTTCTTATCTCGCCACAAAAACATCATGGGTATTGGATAATTGAACGATGTCGGCAATTGGGATCAAGCATCGGCATGTCATTATCGCATATACCATTCACGCATGTCGCATTGTCAGAAATGGATTCAAAAGAAATGGAACCAGAAGATGAAGTTAATGTAAGTAATATTTATTGTTTAATTATTAATTACTGGTGGTATCACTATTAGCGTGTTAAATACGTATTTACCAATAGTTGAAATAAAAATCTTCTTAATAATATTTGTATGTATTAAAGGCTTAAAAAGGTCTTAATTTAAAAACGTTATTCAAAATAAAATATAATCTATGTAGTGTGTACCTTTTAAACATTTTCTAGCGTTAATTGAGTTTATTATCATTAAGAATTCTATAAAATATTATATTGTAATTTATAGAAAGTTTCTAGCGTACATTCATTGAGTTGGTCACTGTAATGTGTTAAATTTGAATATACATAACAATTAACTGAGAAGTCCATCAGTTTACAAATAAAAAATGGTTGGTTTATTCCAACCCCTTTGGGATCAGCAAAATTATTTTTACAGGTCTGTCTAGTACTCTAGTTAGATATGATATGACGTGCTTCATACCTCCCAGGCCCCGGCTCCCACATATATCTATAGTCCAATAGATTTCAGATTTTTTTATTGTTTACATTGTATTATTGATTACTTAATATTTTCTCTGTTTGGATTCAACTGGTAAATTATTTGACAATATAAGTTTCTGAACTCTGTATTTGAAAGCTTACTTGAATAAATATTTGTTGACAATAATGCTCCTCAGTCCTTGATTAAATTTAAATTTTTTGTTTTATTTTTTAACTGCTTAAATATGCTCAAAATGCAATATATGACTAAACACGAACTAATAAATTGAATATTTCTGAAATATGCAAAAAAAAACTGTATTTAGCATTATAAATTTTTGTAGTTTACACAAATTGATATACGATGATCTATTACATTATATTACATTACATTATACATGTATAGCCAACAAATTCTGAGTATTAGTTATAAGTATAGGGTTTGGGACTTGTTGCACTAAAAATTATTGAAATATGCAGTCAAAATAAGCTTAAATATATGCAGCTAAATTTTTATATTATTTTTGAAAAATGCATAAAACTAATTATTTGGAAATAAAAAACTTCAAAAACAAGTAGATACATAAACATATTAAAAACAATTAATAAGCAGGTTTACTAATTCAAATTTATATTGATTAATATGATGGACAGTAGACACTAGTATTGGGCATTTTAAAAATATTGTGAAATAAAACAACTTAATTTTTGAAAATCCTAGGATATGTACTGGGTTAAATAAATAACGAGTAATGTGAACACCTTGATAATAGAACACTTATCTACTGATTTTAATTTCTTCGTACAATATATAATCTAGATGTCAATCAGTTTTGACACAAAGGGATTCATAAAATCTTATGTACTGCATCTAAATAGGGAGATTTCCAAATATTTTCTAACATTTTTTTAAGCTTATTCAATATTATAATAATAGATTTTCAGGATTCAGCCTCTCCAAATCTAAAATGCTATTTGTGCCTATGGTACCAACCCAAACATGATATTTTTAAGATATTTTTGAATTTTATCAAAATATGATTTTTCCCGACAACTGTACATATACCTACATCTAAGTTAGGTTATGGAAGTTTGGAAAAAATGTGAAATATGCATAAATATGCTAAAAATCGCTCAAATATGCACTTTTACTAAAATATGTAAAAATATGAAAATTCAAACTTTGCTATTTCATAAAACAAATTTATAACTTACCTAGAATAATCTACGACCACTACAAAAAAAATATGCTTATGCAAGAAGACGTCCCATATCCTAGTTATAAGTTATAACATATTATACATAATTTATGGTATGCTATTCTTATGATTTTATTAATAATTAATATGAATATATATATTATATATTTTTTAGGAAATTCAGGCAGGACCAGAGTTACCAAAATTAGCTCGAAAAAACCTAAAGGATTACTAAGACAGGAAAAGTTAAAAGACTTAAAAAATAAAAAAAAAATTCAAAAAAGAGATAGGAAACTTAGAAAGGCTAGTGGTGATCCGAAGCAAGTGCCTCGAACAATCGAAAACACCAGGGAACCAGATTCAACTGTATTACACTCTGACGATGAAGATTATGATCAAAAAACACAAGACTTAGCTGCTGAATTTGAACACGATGAGTTTGCTGATTATTACTCAGATCTTTATAAACCTAAAGTATTGATTACATACAAGGAAAAGCCTTTGAGGAAGGTTAGAGAATTTGGTAAAATTTTAACTGAAATTATACCTAATTCTGTTAGAATTTTTCGTCGTGATGCTTCTGTAAAAGAAACAATTCAAGCTGCTATTAATAAAGGGTATACAGATTTGATAATTTTAAATGAGGACCGCAATGAACCTAATGGTTTAATTCTTGTACACTTACCTGATGGACCAACAGCATATTTCCGTTTAAGTAATGTTATATTTCCAAATAAAAGGCAGCGCAAAGAATTTACTAACCATAGGCCAGAAGTAATCACTACAAATTTTACAACAGGATTAGGTAAAACTGTAGCTCGTATGTTAGGTGCAGTGTTTCATCAAGACGCAGAATTTAAAGGCAGACATGTTGTGACAATGCATAATCAGAGGGATTACATATTTTTCCGGCATCACAGATATAAGTTTTTGAAAAGTAAGCCATATCTCAGAGAATTAGGACCAAAGTTTACATTGAGATTGCAATATCTTCAAGAGGGTTTATATGATCCAAAATGTGGTGAATACAGATGGATAATGACTGATAAAAGACATAAAATTGAAACCAGCCGAAGAAGATTTTTTTTGTAATTTGTGTTCTTTTTTAAATAAAAATGTATCAGTTAGTTACATACTTACATATGATTCCGATTTTTTTTAAAACGTTCCTGTTATTATGACAATAGTATGTAATAATTACATTTATATGGAGATGTTAAACGGTTTTAAATCCGCAAATCAAAAACATTTTTCTTATAACCAAACATATCAAATTCAAAATTTAATAAAATTTGATATTTTAACCAAAAATAACAAAATAGTTCCCTATTTTGTTGTAGGTAAATCTAAAAATATTAATCGCTTACTACTAAAATACTACAGAGAAATGTTTACCTTTATACCCTAGAAGTACCAACTATAGATAATACTGAATTCACCAAAAAAGATACTGTAGAAATCGAAGCATTTTTACTGCCCCAAAAGGTCTTGACAGATAAAAAAAAACTGCGTGTAACGATTACGCATGCACTTCTTTCAGAGTCATTCAAGTTTCAACTGATAGAACATAAGGTTTGTATTAACATAAAATTAAAAAAATACACATTAGTATATTATTAAAAATATTATTTATTATTATATATTTTATTAACCTAGCTAAATCAAACGAATAACATGATCTTAACACCATCTTTTTTTCGTTTGATTTAGCTAGGTTAATAAATATAATAATAATTAATATTATTGATAATTGGGTGTCAGTGGTGTCACGGTCTACTGCAAAATTCGAAAACGAAAAAAAAATTTTGAGTCGAACCCGCTATACTGTGATTGGTAGCTTAATGAACTGACCACTACGTCTACGTTTATATCTCAACGTTACTCAATATTACTAAGTAGGTATATTTTATGATAATATTGTGATTAAAATAAACAATTTTAGTTTTAGACATTAGTCTACTTCAGTAGGTTAAATTCATCTTTGCCAAAAAAATTACATTTGAAAATGACATTGCGTGTGTATAAAATATAATAATTATTTTAATTATATTTTTAAATTACAACAAAATAACTAAAATCATTATTTTTGGTTTTAATATGTAATTTCGTCCAAAATTAAATTTAAAATGTCTGTAAAAAATAACTGTTATAATTTATATACTTTTTAGATTTTTTGATTACAGTTATATTTATTTTAAATTTTCAATCCTTAGGTATAAATATCGAAGATTTTATACATTTTAAACTATAAAATAATTTGTAAATGTTCGTGATTTTGTCAAATTTTTAACTTTAAATCCTTATAAATAAAAATCACGCCCATGTATTTTTAATAAAGAATATATAAAACATAAACTATATATCATATAATTATTTAGCGATGTTTTTAATATTGTTTTGAACTGAATGTCTGATATTCCAATTAATTCCGTATTATTAAAATATTATGAAACAAAATAATGGCACCAATGCACATTGCACTATAAAGTGTATAAACCATAAATAACTATGGATCTTGAATTGCATCAAATAAATGGACCATAAAATATATATTATATCTTTACCAAATTTATAGAATATAGAGTATAGGTACTCTATAATCTTTATTCTTTAACCTATAGCTTGTTCTGGGCTTTAACTTCCTTTATTATCTTTCGTTATCATTTGCAGTAGTGATAACAGTGCTTATACTTTATTTTGATCTTTGATAATTAAATTAATACCTTTACACGTGCAACGTGCTATTGAGTATTCGAATAGATGAATGTCGTGCTTCTGTGCTAGTTATTTAGTTATGAAAAGAAAAACTAACTAGATATTATATGCTACAGTTTATAGGCAATATCTAGTATTGAAAAAAACCTGTTCCCGAGTTCATATTCATATTATTTTACGTTGGACGTGAAAATAATCACTGCGTTTTGCACTTTTGTCAAAAATGCATCAGTTCAGTGATGCAGAAGATGACAATTCCCCGTAAGTATATTTTTATGATTACAATTTAACTTTGGAAACTTGGGTAACGTACCTACATAATATGTTTTTATAATATAGAATTATAGGTCAATTCATATATTAAATTTTATGGTTATTACTTATTATTCATCGGTGATGTGTAGCGCATAATTGTGGCCACTGATCAGACTTATGAGTTATGATCAATGATCAATAAAAATATTTGATATTTTTCTAAGGATTTCAATTATAATCTAAAGCATTTACTGAATAAAAATAAAAACAAATCCAGTTAGGTATTGTTATAGTAACTCCCGTAAGTACGCCTATGGTCATAACTAGAAATTAATAGTTAGAGGGGCTAGTGTCCTAAAGAACCTGAGTTCAAAATAACCATTAGGGTGAAAAGCCCTTTGCATCCTTCCATCATGCCACAGAGACTATACTCTATTCAGGATAAGACCAGTACCGGGTGGCAAAAGGTTTTCTTCTGGTGGCGGTCAGATAATTCTTCCTCCAGGTCAACTGCCAGGTTTGGCATACGCACAGAAGTTGGCCGCTTTGTACCGCTTTTATCCTAAATAGAGTAAATAGAGCCCTATAAAATAAAAATTAGAAAGTTAACCATAGAGTGAGAGTGCAGCCCTCTCGTCATTAAAAAAAACTCAAAAATTAATTAAATTTTAATGTATTATATAATTATTTATTTAATATTTTTAGATTGGTCGTCAATAACAATGACGATATATCTAAATTGTTTGGTGAGATGACTTTTAATAATAATGGCCGTAAGTTAGTAAATGATCAAAATACATATGATACTGATTACTCAGACGACAGCAGTGATGACGAAACACTTTTTGATAATGGTAAAAAGTAAAAAAAAATTAATTAATTGATTATTAATAATGTCTCATTTTTATTTAATAGGATGTTATAGCAGAAAAGGGGTAAATGAAATTAAGGCTCAAATTCAATCTATTACTCCTAACCAACAGAACAAAAATGTCAAAATAAGTGATTACCAACCATCAGAGAATGTAATAAAAAAATTTTTAGACAAAGTAAATACAGATCCGTATGAAGGGCCTGTACTTACTCATGAAGCATCTAATAAACTGATGGAAAGCTACAAAAAAGCTGATGCCATGCGGTATAGTTTATTAATATTTAAGACGTTACATGTAAGTTATAATGTTTTTTGTAATTTTTTAGATTTAGAAATAAAGACAAGTGTGACAGAGCCACAGCTGAGCAAGTAATGGATCCAAGAACTCGAATGATACTATTCAAATTGCTTAACAGAGGAATGATTGGACAAATTGATGGGTGTATATCTACTGGAAAGGAAGCCAATGTGTATCATTCAACTTCAACTGATAGTGAAAAACATTATGCTATCAAAGTATTTAAAACATCAATATTGGTGTTCAAAGATCGTGATCGTTACGTCACTGGTGAATTCAGGTACCTACTCAAAAGTACCCAATTAGCTTATTATTTTGCAGGTTTAAAATTGTTGATTTAAAACTTGATTCGATGATTAATTTGTATTTTTATATAATATATTGTACATTGATGTACAATACTATCAACATAAATATTATTTTTTTAGCGACTAACTTATATTATTGCAAAATTGTATTTTTGGAAATGAAGATGGATATATGCAATTTTGATATTTAATATAATCCTGTTTTTTTTTTCACCCTTTAATGTATGTCCAAGAAAACTTTATACTAAAGGACTTAATGTTAATTTTTAAATTATGCTTCAAAATTAGATATAGGCATTTATTATAACACAATTCCAAACTTGTTTGGTAATTTTTGTTTTATTATGTTTGTTATTTAGACATAAAATTAATGTTTGATAATTTTAAAATATTTTAAACCATAAACTTACGATTCGTTTTTGTAACACAAATTTATTGTATTTCTGCTTTTGTAGATTTAGACATGGTTACTGCAGGCATAATCCAAGAAAAATGGTACGTTTATGGGCTGAAAAAGAAATGCGTAATCTTGCTCGAATGTATGCAGCTGGTCTACCAGTACCTCAACCAATTTTGTTAAGATCACATGTTTTAATGATGTCGTTTATCGGTAAAGATGGTTGGCCTGCTCCAAAATTAAAAGTATTTGTGCTGGATATATTTTTTATTAATTTTCTTTATATACCTATTTGTCTATTATATTTTTATTTTAACAGGATGCTCGTTTAACTACGTCTAAAGCATGCCAACTTTATAGAGATTGTTTAATAATTATGTGGAAACTATACAACATTTGTAAACTTGTACATGCTGATCTTAGCGAGTTTAATTTATTGTAAATATATTTTCTAACATAATATTCTAAATAAACAATCACAATAAATACAATTATAGGTATAATGATGGTGAAATAGTGATGATCGATGTATCTCAAGCTGTTGAACATGAACATCCATATGCATTAGAATTCCTTAGAAAAGATTGTACAAATATTACAGGTAGATAATTTTTTTTTTAATAGATACTTTGTTGATAATTGAAGTACATATAATTTTTTTTCAGAGTTTTTCCGTCATCATGATGTTGGTACATTAACCATTAAATGTTTATTTGACTTTCTCACTGATCCCACCATCACATTAGATAATATGGAAACTTGTCTCGATCGTCTTCAAGTAAATATGGTCAATTCAGATCCATTAACAAATGAAGAAATGGTTGAACAAGAAGTATTCAAAAATGCATATATACCAAAAAATCTAAACGAGGTACATTATACAATACATCTAAAATTGTTTAAGCAAATTGTGTTTTTGCTAAGCATTTTTCAATGAATATAGGTTGTTGATTTTGAAAGGGATATTAGTTTGGTAAAATCTGGGCAAACTAGTGAAGATTTAATTTATCAAAAAATTGTTGGACTAAAAGACGATTTATCTGGACCTCAAAATACACCAGCAATATTAGAAGATGATGATTCTGATGATACCAATAGTAGTACATCAGAAAAAGAAAGTATTGGTTCTGATGAAAAAAGTAAATTTTCTAATTCTGCAAGACCTAAAAATGAAGATGCTGAAAGTAAACGAGTAAGATTTTAATATAGTTTTAAGTTGTCTATAATATCTATATTTATATGTGCATGGTGTATTTTTTAGTTAAGAAAAAAACAAGTAAAAGATGAAAAAGCAGATAAGAGGAAGGTGAAATTAAAAAAACATTTGAAAAAAAGAAAAGAAAAAACAACACAGTGCAGAAAAAAATAATTATTATTTAGTTATTATTATACATGCTTTGGTATAAAACCGTTATTTATTTTTGTCTTTTCAGTCTCTTCAAGTAGATTCTCTATTCCAGGTTCTTTAAATTTGATTTCGGGAAACAATGTTAGATCTTCATCATTACTGAACCCATACGATGCTCTAAGTTTAGATTCCAATTTATTAATTTTATTGCACAAATCACATTACATTCGACTGACTGAGTTATCATTAATTGTAAATATTCTTCTCTTTTATCAAAAATAATTTTCTTTATTTCATTTTCAGACTTGATTTTTACATTATCTTCACAACTGTTTATATTACTTATAGAAGATGTTCTATAGTTTTTCGTAATAACACTCACATTTTTTATTAATTTTCTCATCATTTTGGTTGATTTTTAGTCAATTCATTAAGATAATGCACAAATATCATAAACCATTAAATGTTAGAAAAGAATTAAAAAACTGAATCTCTTATATTATTGACTTTGACTACTGATATAAAAAAAAGTTAGTTTATTAATTTCTAAATGGTCAAACACAAAATAAAAACATATTTAAAAAATAATAATTGAATGTTTAAAATGACTGGTCAATAAAAATTTTCTAAAAATTGCAGTCTGTTTTTGACAAACATCACTAATTTTACGGTTCTCTTTTAAATTGCTATTCAATCAATCTCAAGAAATCCTACCAAAACCCATAAAAAAAAAAAAATTGAAAAATATGGTTATAAATATAATAATAAAAATAGCAATAAACAAATTTGATGTACAACTAGTGGAGTAACTAGGATCATTTTGAGGTGAGTATCGGGTGGTATTTGTCACAATAGGAGTGAAAAAAAAAAACAAACATTTATATCTGAATGTACGCTGTGATAAAATGTATTTTCAATCAATGGTTTTAGGTAAAAAATAAACTTAAAGGACAATAAATTTAGTTAACTCTTAAGTCACTGCATAGAATTGAAAATAATTTAATTCGTTAACTTCTAAAAAAAAAAAAATAGGAACTTATTATGTAACTTAGTTAAAAGCAACTTAACTTTTTCCTTGTAATCCCCAACCTAATATATTCGTATTAAAAACAAGATGTAATTGACAGGCAATTTAATAATATATTATTTTGTTTATCAGAAACATCTTCAAGATTGTTTTACGTTTTATAAAAACATTACCCAAACTGAACATAATATTGGTATTGTAATGACTAACATAAAAAAAAATTTATGATAAAAAGTTACAAGACTGATGCAGCCTATGCCTTATAAATTATAATGAATAATTAATGTTATATTATTCAGTTATTGAAATCTATCCCACTATTGCAGCAATTTGCAGACTGACTAGAGCACTCCAAGTGTTATCTAACTTTCCCAAATGTCTATCCTTTGGGTTTTTGCTAAGTTTGGGTATTGTTCTGTGGAACGAACTTTATACCTAGAGTTAAGATAATATTAGGTTTATTATACTAAAACAATTAACTTCATTTGTGCTCCATAGACATAGTTTTTTATATGTCTATGTGCTCCACTCACGTTATCACCTTAATGATGGAATATTCCTTACGCACAATGAAGTAAAGAGTCCGGACTAAGATATACCCACTATAAGTTATAGTAACTAGTGTATATCTAGATATTAGTCCGTAGTGTGGAGTGGTAAAGAGTAATATACTAAATTACTTATGCACAAATCATACAATATTGAATTTTATTTCATAATAGATAACAAATACAATTTGTTAAATATTTAATATTTTTCAACGTTCAACCACAGTTCACAGAATTATTGTTCGTACTCCCTCACATGGCTATTTATTTAACAACTGGACATCGTTTAATTTTGGTCGTTGGTTATGTGGAGTTATATTAGAGTATTATTACTAGTGTCTAGTATACTTGTCTTTAGTGTCTAGTGCGGACTGTATTTATATTTTTGTACGCATAACCATAGTAACAACAAAATATTGAAAAATGCCGAGTAATAGTCAGCATTCTAGCCGTGGCTAAGTGGCTTTGTAATGTAGAGTTGAATACATGTTACATTTATAATTTATCATCATTGCAATTAATTGTAAGAAAATACTAATTAATAATTATATAGCTATTCATTGACATTGTAATATATCGATTGTGAAATATTACAATATCGATCTTAAAAATCCGTTAATATATATCGATTATTATCATTTATCAAATAGAATCCCACAAACCAGGTTATGCAACCTCGTGACCTATGATTATTAAAAAAAAAAATTTTAATTTTATTGCCGAACGCCGAGTCGCCGGACGCCGAATGCCGATAATGCTTTTTTCTTTTTCAACTCCGACATTTCGCGGATTTTAATGAATATTTTTAATTTTAGTTTTTAGTTCTAAATTCTTACTAGTTTATTGATTTTTACCTTCTTTCCTACTTGTTAACATTTCATTAAAGTATCTTAAAACTACACTTTTCATTACACCTCAAACATCATGAGTGAAACACCAAATATTCCCGATGAGCATCAAGCAAACACCGAAGTCAATCAAACTAAAAAGTAATTAGAAGTAAAAGTTTTTAAAAATTATTTCTGTTTTTAACGTTGTGTTCGTTTTCTAGAAAGCGGAATAGGAATCGTAAAAACAGTGTCAAGGTAGAACAAAGTGCTATGAATGGAGCTGTTGAGGAAACTTCACTGCCAGCTACTATTTCTATTCAAGTTAGTAGTACCTTTTATTTTATTAATTGAAATTCAAATTGTGAGTAAAAAATAAATAAAATGATGAAATAACATTTATTGTAAGAGCTAGAAAATTACTTTAGCAGCTATATTTACAATAATTGTTTGTTTAATTACCTAATTAATGTTTGATATTTTTTTAAATTAATGATCAAATTTGTTTTTTAATTTTGGTTTATTTGTATCGTGTACTCATATACTCATATTTATTAATTTTCTGCATAAAAAGAGGAACATTTTTATAATATTACTATTGTTTAAATTTTTTTTTTTAATACGTTAACTGTCATGTGACCGCTTGCGATCATCTGTTATTCTCAAATTTTATACTTTCGAGATTACTGGCACCCATAGATGAACATAATTACAATTATGCCATCTGACTGCCAGCGACCGTAAATTAATATGGTTCTATATATTATTGACTTTTTCTATGGCACTACAAATAGTGTCAGCCTGGCCATGGGCGCTGTGAATTCTTCGTGGGCCCTCTTTTTTATTTTATTTTTTAGGGTCTTGTCAACATTTTTTTGCTTGGCGTGTTCCTGGTCTATACAGAGAGTAGGGCTCTGCAAAGTATTTATCAAAATATTTAACTGTATTGTTACATGCGGACCATCCGTGATCCCAAAAGTAATAATATAAATTGTATAGTAGTCATATAAAAGTTTATGTGGCTGAGTGTGGCGTGAAGTTGCTCTGGTACATCTGAATATCTTGTGCTACTTGGTGTGGATATGGATGTGACATCGGCTCTTGAGAAGTTGTTGTATTATAATGCGACAATGTCATCACCTGACCTTGCCAATTTCTAATGCTAATTTAATATGTTTGCCAAATTCCAAAAGGCAAATAAGTTGCGACTCGTGGTACGTGAGCTGGCAGTCCTATGCATCTATTGATTCATAGTTTTGTTTATTTAAATAGCTGTTGTGAATAATTTTTAAGTGAACCCAGTGTTTTTAATATAATATGATATGAATATAATATAAATCCGTAAGGGCATTGTTCACAACAGTATGTAATTTTTAGGGCCCAAAGCCGTTAATTATGGGGCCCCTTAAAAAAATTGATGCGCGGGGCATACAGAATCATTAAAATTTTTTTGATCTAATCGACATATTATTTTTATTATTTTTATAGTTTTAAATGTTTTTCAAGTTTGGAATGCCATGGAAAAATATGCTTGGCATGTCGATAATCTTGACCACTGCCGATTTCATTTATTGTTTCATATGATTATACAGGGTGATCTCTAAGTATGCTAACCCCCATTTTTTCCTTTAATAATGAATCTATTCTAATTCTGATTTTTGGAATTTTTAAATATATTCAAAG
This sequence comes from Sitobion miscanthi, assembly GCA_008086715.1. Taxonomy (NCBI): domain Eukaryota; kingdom Metazoa; phylum Arthropoda; class Insecta; order Hemiptera; family Aphididae; genus Sitobion; species Sitobion miscanthi. The sequence goes on from CM017797.1 coordinate 3,238,784, forward strand.
ACTATATTTTCAAACTCTTGATATTTTTTGCACTATACTTAAGGAGTATCCTGTGGTGATACAAACTTCTGTTTTTCAAATGAGAACCCCCCTTTTTTACTGTGAATGAATCAGTAGATAATTTTTTTGAAAATTTTGATGTACCTAAAATATTATATTATTATCAATAGTTACAAGAAGCAATATTACAGTTTTAAATATTTTCTTTATATAGTTGCAAACAATTTATTTGAAAAAATCTAATCACTTAAAATCTTTACTATTTACAACTACTACTTTTTGCAGGATATTCAAAAAGCAATGGAAGTCTTCTCACTTCAACAAAGAGCAGCTAAAACTCCAGAAGAAGCTTTGCATAAGCAATATAAATTTTGGTACACACAACCAGTACCTAAAATGAGTATGTAGTGTTTACATGTTTTTATTTGAATAATACTTAAAAATTATGAATGGTTATAGTACTGTTAACAATTTGTAAGTATTTTAACTAATGTACATGTATATCACTTTGTTTATTTCAACGAATCAAGCCCATTATAAAAATAGTAGTTATTGTGACAGTCAACACAGTGACAAAGTAATTTGAAAATAACTCTAATCAAGTGGTATTAGATCTAGTAGAATAAACCGGAACGTTGAAAAATATATATGTGAAAACTCAGGTCAATCAATATTATTATTAACCAAGTATAAACCTAATTTAGTTCTCAGAATTTTGAAAGAATCCAGATTTAAGAAGGCAAGAATAGAACTATAATCAGAATGAGGCTCTCTAGGAATGTTACAAATTAAAACAAAGGAAACAAAAACATATGCTGAACAGCTTCAGAGACTTTTTGACCTTTTAAATAGTGAAACCACACCATTGTTACAATTGTTACAATTACAATTTGGATCTAAGAACAGATGACCTGACATAGATTAAAGTCCTTAAAATGCTTACAACAACTTTTATAAACCTAAGTAGTTTAACTTGAAACCTTGTTTGAACCAGATTTTAGTCAATTTTTATTTTAGAGGCATAATTATCAAGTCAAAATTACTTTCATAAAATAGACTTACTCATATTGGTATCAGAAATGTATTATTTTATATTTATAAAAAACATATCTTACTGTGCTAACGCGTACTGGGAAAGTTATAAATTTTACATTTTCTATAAATACACCTCATATCACTAGCATAACTTCTAAAATTCTCGGTTCTATTCAACATAATCTTAGTAAGAAATTTAGTATTACCTGTACAATTTATCACACTGTATTGGTATAAAAATGTTATTTACATATAATATTATATTTAAATATTGTAACACATAATATTTAAGATTTTTGTAATTCATTTTAAATGTCATGAGAATAATAATGGTAATTTTAGTATTATAAATTTGTTTGTATGAACAACAGTGATATCCAGCGGTATAGTTACAATTTCTTTAAAGGGGCAAGGGGCTGATATTAGAAAAAAAATTGGTACATCAGATAAACATTCAGCACTCCCCTAATTTACTTTTTTCGTTATATTCCATAAGATGCACTTATAAAGGCTATGTTTTTACTTAAAAACATGACATTTGATACTTGTCTTACAATTTTTAATTTTTAATTTTCGAATTCTTTATTTCATATTTTATATCATTCAATATTGGAGGTTTCTAAGATACTTAATCATAACTCTTTTTCCGTATCTAAATTCTACATTGATATTGCGATGGATGCTTAGCATTGCCAAACCATTTAGCCAATTCTGAATTGAAATAAATAAATATAACAAAACAAACTTATAAAAAAAACACTAACCAAACTTAGTGATAACAAAACAAATTATAGAAGGACGAGCTTTGTATTCTAATAAAAATTAAATTTGGTGTTTTTTTTAACTATGTCTAATAATAATATTAAATATATCTTAATTCACTAAATTTATATAGCTGAAACAATACTTAATGATGGTCCAATTGAAGAGGATAAAACAATAGATCAGATTAGAAATGAACCGTTTACATTGCCTGAGGATTTTCAATGGGATACACTTAGTCTTGACGATCCTTTTGTTTTAAAAGAATTGTATACATTGTTAAATGAAAACTATGTTGAAGATGAAGATAGCATGTTTCGATTTGATTATCAGCCTCATTTTTTAAAATGGTATTTTTAACATTTATATATTAAGTTGTTCAATTTTTATATTGTTTAATTAATAACAGGGCTCTTCAACCTCCTGGATGGTTAAAAGAATGGCATGTTGGAGTGCGTGTCATTAAAAGTAATAAATTAGTTGGTTTCATTAGTGCCATCCCAGCTTTGCTTAAAGTCTACAACAAGTAAACATGATTTATTATTTTATTTTGTAACAATTTAATAAAATTTATTATTTCATATGTAGGTCTCAAAAAATGGTGGAGATTAATTTCCTTTGCGTTCATAAAAGATTACGTAGTAAAAGAGTAGCTCCGGTTTTGATTCGTGAAATAACTAGACGAGTGAATCAGACGGGTATTTTTCAAGCTGTTTATACAGCTGGAATTGTGTTACCTAAACCCATAGGAACCTGCAGGTAATTAAATAAGGTTGTTTGTAATATTATAAAATGTTGACCGTTAATCACAGTGTTACTAACGTTTTAATGTCAAATACATACATTTAATAGTTTTATTTTGTTTTATGATAAAATAAAATAATTTTCCTTTTTAATGAACAAAATTATTATACCTTGGATTGTCATAAAATAAACTCTTCAAGAATAATTTCTAAAAATAAAATATTTATGGTTTTAAAAATAAATTAACATTATTATACCCTGTTCTAAAAGAGAAGACACCAGATTTACGTAGTTTTGCCCGTTGGCCGCTTGATGTCTTCTCACTTTGGAACAGGGTATAATGGAATATTTTGTTCTTGTTAATTTAAATTATATTGTTTAGATATTGGCATCGTTCTTTAAATCCAAAAAAGTTAATAGATGTTAAGTTTTCTCACTTGAGTCGCAATATGACTATGCAACGGACATTAAAGTTACATAAACTTCCTGATTCAATTCGCACTCCTGGATTTCGCAAACTCACTGAAAAAGATTTGCCGCAAGCTCGAAAATTACTTTCTAATGTAAGAATATACAGTACACTAACAAAAAAAGTGAACAAAATATAATATTTATTAATTTAACTTTTTAGTATATGAAAACCTTTGATTTGTCACCTATGTTTTCTGATGAGGAATTCAAACATTGGTTCCTACCTCAGGAAGGAATTATTGATGCTTATGTTGTTGTAAACAATAACAAAATTACAGGTATTATTGTGCTTACTTTAAGAGGACACTACACCTGTATGTATTGTGTCTGTCTTTCACAGAAAGTCTATGTACTGGATTCTAAGAGTTTATTTATAGTTGATATTAGAGCAAATTTTTAAAAAAAAGAATATACTTTTGCTTAACATATTTTTATTTTTATTTTTATCGGCTTCTCATACAAAACATTATTATAGCCTATTTTAATTTTAAAATGAGTTATAAGTACTTTGTATTTTTCAAATGTATTTAACTAATTTTAAAATTAATTTATGAATGTAACTTTTCTTTGCCATAGCTAATATTCTAATCTACAAATTAGATAGATGTTTAGTTTACTCTAATATTAACTGTAGTGTAACTAATACAAATCTGTTACTTAGATTTGCTAAATTACATGGGGAAGGTCCAAACCTGGTGCATCACTTCTATCAATGAATAATCATATTGATATTGTTATTCATAAAATACATGTATTAAGCTTTGGTTTACATTTGGATATCATTGGAATACATTTTAGTTAGTTTTCTATGTTAAAATTGTAAAAATTGTAGGAACAAGTCTACTTTACCGGTTCAAAAGTTGTGACAAATCAATGTTGTAGATATTACTAATAGTTAAATGTAGATTAAAATTGAGATAATTTCTCAATTTGTTATGTAAAACTACCTTGGATAATCTCAAGACCTTATCAACAGCTTTGAATTTCCTTATCTTTTGAACAGTAAGTTTCTTGCAAATTTTTTCACACACTTGAATTCAGCATACTTAAGCACACATTTGGCGCAATAAAAGGGTGTCCGGTAAAGTAGGCTTATACCAAATTGTTAATCTATTTATTATTATAATACCATTCCAATGTTTTGGTTACCTTTAAAATATGTCTCCGTCTTACAAATGTACAACATAGCAGAAACTGTATTGCGCGGAACAACTTTTATCTTCCTGTGTTTGTAATAGTGACTCCAAAATTTCTGAACATATAGGGTGGAAAATTAAGATAACAGAAATTGCTTCTAAACATTTGGTTTTTTTTGTTTTTTTCATTTGCTTATAAAAAATGATTGGATAATGCTATTAAAAAAAAGCACAGATAAAGTTCTTCTTTACATGTTGAGAAAATTTGGTAGTTCTACAACAAATATGGTGCGAGAAAAGTTGTCCTGCGCCAACATTTTTTGCTTTGTTGTACATTTGTAAGACGGAGACAACACATGAGGGTGTGACATCCTCTTAATATTAAATAATGTAGGATTTTGGGTTAATGATAGATAAGAACACTGTTTGATTTTCCATTATGTATAAATTTCTTCTATTGTATAGTCTATATATTTTATACATTCTTATCATAGCTAAAAATGATTTATATCTATTTTTCTATATTAAATTATACATTTTTACAGATTTAGTTAGTTTTTATACTCTTCCTTCGACTATTATGCATCACCCGACTTATCGTACATTAAAGGCAGCATACTCTTTTTATAATGTGTCTACTAAAACACCATGGATTGAACTTATGCAAGACGCTCTTATTTCAGCTAGAGATGTAAGTTACACTATTAATATTTAATAATATTATTATTATATTAACGCAATTTTTTCTATTTAGGCTAATTTTGATGTGTTCAACGCTTTGGACCTAATGGACAATAAGGAATTTTTAGAACCACTTAAATTCGGAGTTGGAGATGGAAACTTACAATACTATTTATACAATTGGAAATGCCCTGAAATTAATAGTAACAAGGTAATAATTTGATATTTAACTATTTAATTTCACACGTTCAAATTATATTATCTTTATTACAGATTGGATTGATCCTTCAATAATAAGAAGTGTCACTAAATAAAAGTTGAATAATATATGTACAATCTATGAATAATAATTAATCCCAACAACATTTAATTAATAATGTAAGTTATATTTATAAATATATATTTTTTCTTTTTTTAAGCGTTTTGCAATTGTAATAATTTTTTTAATTGGTAAAATATGAATTTAAAATAGTGCAAACAAATTTAATACTTAAGTTTTAATGAATGTTAATTTTTTTGTTAGGGAAGAAACAACAAACAGTATATTATTGTGTAGTTGTTAAAAATAGAAAATTTCTCTTTCACAATTTTTCGTAATAATGTATGTTAGGTTTCGGAATTTTTTTGTAAAGGTAGTTTATTATTGATATTACCTTTTTAAAAATGTATGATCATGAATAAAATATTTTGTGAATTTATATAATAAAATATGGTTTTTGATACTCTAAAAATTTGTCTGCTATTTTTAATGTGATATCTACATTATTTTATATTATATAACTTATTTGAATTATTTTAATATTTCTGAAGTACAAAATTAATATGATTATATGAGTATACTATAAATACAAATATTAAAAAATAAATATATTTCATTCGGAATTTAATATAATTTATTGTCATTTTTAGAACTAGCTACCAACGTCTACATTATATTTATGTGGAAAACATTTAATTACCACCTTATTTTGTATTGCTATAAAATACATTTATACATTATTTTATTTATTTTATAAACATTAAACACCTATGAGTCAGTCGTGGTATATAGATATAAATTTTGTAATATTATATTATGATACTTTGAAATTATACCTACTATAAATTGAAATTTAAACATCTATTATCAAAAAAATATGTTTTTAATATTATTGATTAACTTACAAGTAGATTTTTATTACTCAATATGTTGTTAAATACTTAATTACTAAAAATATTTTACCTCAGTTAGCATTGTTATCTTTTTCTTCTTTTATAGTACTCAACATGTAAAATATTCTAGAATGCTTCATTTTTAGTTTTATTTCTTAGATCTTAATCATTTATATCCAAAGTTCTATTTAATGTTTTATCTTTCAGACTCATGCACAAAATTTGTTCAAACGCATTCACATAAAATCGATTTTTGAGTTCCTTAAAAATAATATCACCTATTACAAAAATTATAAAGAATTATATATTTGAGATTTTGTCATATTGGTCTTAAATTTTATTATCTGACTATACATTTGACTTTAAAATAAAAAAGGTGGGTAAGTGGATGTTGCTCTGCTGTAAAGTAGGTTACACTGTAGTAGGATCACTGTAATGGATGATGTTAAATTTGAATTCAATGATATATCATTGTATAAGAAAAACGATTCTGAGCGAAAACGGTCAGTCAGACTATGATGTTACTAAGTATATTTGATGATATTATTGTGCACAAAGTAATTTATATATAACCTATTTACGTGGAGCCTTGTTTTCAATTTTCAATCCTTAGCTATAAAAGTTGAACATTTTATAAATTTTTAACTACAAAATAATTATTAAATTTTAAATTTGATAAATTTGAGCTTTCAATATTATAAAAAAAAAATTGTGCTTATGTATTTTTTATGTTTTTCAACTGCTATTGTAACAATATATCAGGAGCCTTGCATTAAATTTTCACACTTTTTTACCCAACAAATAACATTTTATTGATATTTATAGAAAAAGAAACTAAAAAAATTGAAAACTGAAAATGTCCGTTAACAGCTCAAAAAGAGTCAAAATATTTGGAAAATGTTATGGTGTATAGAAAATGCTAATATAAACATTCAGTCAAAATTTCATGTACTTACAGTCATTTGTTTTAGAATTGCACCAAAAACCAAAATTGATTATCTTGAAAACAGATTTTATGTAAAAATTCCCGTTTTTTCCTTAATGTTTCTTTTGATTTTCATGTCGCTTTTGATAACTACTGGGAAATTTTTACTTTTGACACCCCAAAGTACCAACTAGATTCACTTTCCTATCAGAAAAGTTACTATTGGAGAAAATCCAAGCACTTTTACTGTCCTAGAAGGTGATGAGACACAAAAAAAAAAGCACATTGTAAAATCAATACATTCATCGCTTCGCTCAGAATAAAATCATGGTTTAATACAATATTTAGACGAATTGATACTACATCTCGTTAAAAATATTATTATTTATAATTTTAGAATGGGTTATTTTACTCTTAAGATAATTCAAAAACAAAAAATAATTGTTTTATGTCAATGCGTTTAGTCTATATTGTGCGTGGGCAAGAAAGAGAAAACAGATGTTGACTTCTTTTTAAAAGTATAATTATTATTTTACATTGCGTGAGAGGCAAAGATAACGAATATTAACAATATGTACATATTTCATTTTTTTATTGTACAATATTATATTCATATTATAAAAAAATATATTTTTGTACTTTTCTGAATATTGGTACTGACTCATTGGCACAAATAGCTTCTGTGAATTAGAGGGGAAGAGCTAAAGCCCTACTTTAATAATATTGAATTAGCTTAAAACAACATCAAGGACATTTTTAGGAGGCTATGGACTTTTTTGTGTGGGTATAGCCCCTAATGCCCCCTTTCTTTCCCTAAGTGCACAGTAGAACCAGTTCTGGGTCTTGGACTCTTAGAGACCTGGTGCAAAAAAAAATATGGTGGTCCTAATTTAAAAAATAAATAAAATGAATAGTACAGTAAAACTTCCATTAATGGTCAATTTTTTTGGTCCCGTCGAGTGTTATCCTACCTCTGTAGAATGGGCACCTCTAAATAGCAGTCATTATTTACAGTCCCTTTGGTGACCGATATATGGATGTTCTACTATATATTATTATTTACAGAATAAAGCCAGTCTCCAATATAATAGTGAAAAGTAAAATGTTAAGATATTCTGTTTTAAGAAAATTATTTTCCTCGATTTTGCATTGGCAAAATTGTCAATTACCTTCTCTATATTTAGAGTTTCAGTTCGTTCCTTTTCTATATTTAAAATTGATATAATAACTAAACGTTCTTGTCCACATGTGTTCTTTAGATAAATCTTTATAAGCTTAAGATTGGAAAATGATTGTTCTGATCCTACCACAGTGATCGGCCTTGTCAGAAAAATTATACAAGCAATTAAAACGTCTAGAAAACTTCTTGGTAAATCATTATTTATAATAAAACTACCCAAAAGTTTTTTTATTTTTAATTTTTCAACTTTTATAGTACTCAATATCCATAATATCGGGGCTCTCCAAATATTAAAAAGAGTCTGGGCCCCGGTGCAATGTACCAGCGGTTCATCCGGCACTGAGAAGAACCTAGTTAACAGTCAGTCATGGAACTAGAGTCAAGGTCCATTGACTAAGGACCTTTAAATGGTTTTATATACTCACATATACAATATAGACTCTGACTTTTATACTTAAAATTAGGGATGTGCTACATATTTGAAAATAAGTATCTAAATATAACTATACAAGGAAGTATAGTGATAAGACGTACAGGGCTGTGTATTGAGATTTGTATTCGTTTGAATTAACCGTTGATATTCTCTCATTTTTCTTCGTTAAATAAAAAATACAAATAACAAATGTCAAAAGATACAAATTTATTTAAGATACAAGTATCTGAAATATTATAAATATTAATTATACTCTAGGTATAGCTAAATTAACAAAATACAACTTCATTTTCGTATTATATATTTAAACCTTTATTATTAAACAGTTTAAATAATATAATTTCAAAGTAAAACAAGTAAAAATAAATCTTGAACACATAATAATTATTTAAAATATAATTATGAATAACAAAATAAAATGTTAAAATTGTTTATACAATGTAATATTTACAACAAAAGTTTAGGTTTTAACTTTTTATTATATTTATTACCATTGATCAAATATACAAATAAATGTATATAAATGATATTATCTTTATTATTAATTTTGAATGTTTAAAATTGGCTATAGGATCACAGATTTAAAATTAAATTAATTTTATATTAATTCATAATAACACACAACAATATCAACCAGTTGTTGACAGAACTCCATCAAATTAATTTTATAATGAAATTGAATTTCATTAAAATTAATTGAATTAAACATTTCAGAATTAAAATATATATAAATCAAGATACACAAATCGTATTTAAACTCTATCGATTTAATAATAGATATATTTTATCTTAAATAAATACAGTATTAAAAAATAATGTAAAATTACTATTGTATGATTATGTATTGGTTTTAGATGTTAAATAAAATAGAATCTATTTATAATTTTGGTTATAGACAAAATTAATAAATAATAAAAATAATGAACGAAATACGATAAGTTAAGCTAAACATTAAAACTAAAAAAAAATATTAATTTAATAAGTATTGGGCACCAACAATAATTGAAGAGATTCATATTAATTGTTGTGTAACAATTGTGTTCGGAACAATGTCCATAAATTAGTAATACCTTGTAAATAATTCAAATCAATTTTACCATCAGCTGGAGTTACATGTGCAAAATCTATTAGTGATACTCTTAACAAAGGATAAGTGTTTTTGTCATTTGTTAATGTTTCTGCATCATAAGCTAACAGAACCGAACTAGAATAAAAATGGTAATGTTTTTGAGTTTGGAAGTATCGTCTTATATGATCCAATTGGGCTGTAAAACTTTGAACAAGTTTTTCTACACCTAGATATCCACTGTTAAGGTTTAAAAATGTCTCGAACACTGAAATATTACATTTTATTTAGTAAAATATAAAATTATTAGTTAAACTAGATATAAAGATGATACCAGAGATAACTTTTCCTGGATCTAAACTTTTGCCAAATTCTTTATCATATTTCTGTGGCCGTACCGAATTGGAATTTAATAAATCGTACACTTGAAAACCTGGTATACAAAAACTCCACTGTTTTTTACATTCTGTATATTTCGCCTAAAAAAATTTTTTTAAACATAAATAATGGTGTGGTTACATAAATAAAAGTGACCTTCATTGAAATACAGCTATATAATAGTGTAATATAATATGTTGCATTGTTGTATTATTAAGTATATATATATTAGTTATTTTAAATTTAAATAAACATATGTATTACTAAAGAAACTGGTTTCAGTACATAAATTGTGATTCAATTAATCATTTAACAGTTCACTGGAAGTTTTGTGAGGATCTTATTTTTCATTTGAATTAATTTTTATACAAAGTGGGTCGAGGTGTTTTCCTGTATGGCTACCAGGCTAAATAGCATGGCCACACTGAGCAATAATATAAATGTGTCTATATATCTATTGCTAACAATTTTTATTACTTGAATGATACATAATTATTAAACATTTTGTTTTGATACAGAGTAAATACACAATGGATACTAAATATAGTTCATTTTGAATCGTTTATTAATGAAAGGTGATAAGTCACAATTTTTTAGAAAATTACTTTTTATAAAAATATATTCTGTAGTTAAGACACAAATTGTATCAATATAAAAATATGATTTATTTATGACTCATCATTTAAGATTTTATTGTAACTTCAACTAAGAAATCCAGAATTATTGATACCCAACAATATAACAGTTGTATATATTTTATTTATTACATTCAATTAATAAAATTAATAAATAGCAACAATTATTAAGAGGACATATCACATGCATGTGTTGCTCTGTCTTACAAATGTACAACATATCAAAATCTGTTAAGCCGGGACAATTTTACTCCCTCTGTATTTATAATAGAATTACCAAAACATAGCCAATTATGTTTAAAAATTAATTGAAAAAAAACCTAATGTTCTCAAACTGATAATTTTAAATGCATTTGTTATCTAATTAATAAAGCTAGACACAGATAAAGTTCTTCCCAATGCATTGTGGAATTTTGGGAATTCTACTATAAATACAGAGGGAGTATCCCGCGAAAAACATTTTTTGGTATGTTGTTCATTTGAAGACTGAGACAATCGTGTGACATAGTCTTAATAATACAATAAATCTTAATAGTTTTTTCTCCAACACTTTAATAAGATACAAAATTATTAATAATAGCATTTAAAAAACTTTTTATCCAATATAATCTTTAATTAAAAGCTTCTATATATTATTAAAAGTCGGTTAATATGTCAATTCACTTAACATGACTATTAACTAATATTAAGTAATATTGAGTAATCGCCATTTTAAAAATATCTGGTAAAAGTATTATACAAATTATTTTTATATTTAATATAAGTCATTGGGTGATATATATATATGATTATTATTACCGGTCTCTCCAATGTAATATTAAATTAGATGTCTACAGTTATATTTAAACAATTATTTAGGAACAAGTTATTTTTTATTGTTTAAGCAACAACTATAAGGTTATTAGCTTGCAATTATTAATTAAACAGTTGCATTTATGCAACATAAACATCACGATAAAACATAATTATCTACTATACAATATTCACAGAGGCCAGGGAAGACTGTCAAATTCCAGATAACCTGTATGAAGCAATAAGACCCTATGCAGGTACTAAAAAAAATAACCACTTTCCTAAAAAAAAATTGAACTGTACAAAATAATATAATTAATATTATAATGTTATATTATATTATTTATCTAAATTACTTTTAATGGTTTTATCATGTGCATAATTGAAAGGGTGAAAACAGTGTATTGGAATCAAAAGATAATAATTCTACTTTGTTAAAATTGTAAACATCACATGTGCTAAGAACTAACTTAAAATGTGACTGATACAAGCTGATACTTATTGATTTTTAGTATTTAGTGTTAACTAATTTATAATTTTAAAATTATTTTTGCTTTAAGTAATAATTTAATTAATTAAAATAAAACATAAGTCAATTTACATTTTCATCATATTTTTTCTTTTCTGAACATCCTGGTTCCCATGTCTGTGAACCAATTTTTACATCCATCACACACGGTTTTTTCATGCCTGTAGTAATATCATCCAATACAATGAATGTCATATCTATACAATAAACAAATTAAATTTAGATGTATGGCAAAAACCAAGGAAATAATTATAAAACATAAAAATTCATATGAATCTACAAACCTTTAGAATTTATTTGAACATTGACAGTACCATAATACAATGGAACTAGAGCCCTGAGATTTATTAGGGTTTCATTATTTAATAATTCATCATAAAAGCGTACTTCATTCTTTCCTTTCGTACCACCCTCTACTGATTTTAATAAGTAACCTTCTTTATGTTTCAATAAACCTATATGGAAAAGCAAATATACAGCTTGTTATATGTTAGTTTTACAAACAGTTATTTCTTGACATTATACAAACCCAACAATGGTTTTTCTTTAGTAAATTTATGACCTCCAACTTGGTTGTCATATGGGAGTAAATCGGCCAAATCCAACCAATTAGCCATGACGATTACTATTGAATAAAATTTGAAAAATAATCTATTATGACCATAAAAATTAAAATGTATATGAAATACCACAAACCTTGTGCGAAGTTGATGACGGCCTTGTGTTTTCAGTTAACATGAATTGATGGAAGGACTTCAGTTACACTAAATGATGACCATATAAGTACTATTTGATTGTTATTATTATATTTTTACACTATTTACATTTTTCTAAAGTCACTTACAGAAGAAATTAATTTAATTTTGTAAGTTTAAAAAATTTCAATTTTTTTTTACCCAAAAACCGATTATCAATCACTCATGACGTGCTGAATACCTTGATAGATATTAATTTTGATTGCAAAACGTTTTCAAACACACGGCATGCTTAAAAATTACCACATATAGACAAAGCGTCAGAGCGTACAATTATATTGAATTGTTGCTTTAGAGTGTAAGACACGATCTGCAAGACGGAACAAAAATATACAGTCACCATGGTTGAGACATATGTTTCGCGAGTGATAACTATTAAATAATCAGTGAATCACTAATCTGCTATCGCAATTGTCATTAGATAAGATCATATATAGATATCTGTGGAATGAGGTGACCAAACTGCGCTTTTGATAACGTCTAGAAATGAGTCGCACTATTAAACGGCCACAGGCTGCGCTGCGTACGCTAGGATTACTACTTTAACCCGCGTATTATAAGGATTATTCAAGTTATTGGCGTTTTTTGGTAAATATATGCATTATTTTGAAACATAACCCTCTTCAGATTTTATAGCTTGTACGATTACGCATTTATATATGTGCATAAGTGTATATTTCATAAACATGTTATTCTTAAGAAACAAATTTGAGTGTAACGACGATACATAAATCGGGCTCAGACTTCCTGTGAACAAAGAAATATAGGTATAAAATAACTAATTAACTAAATATAGTGTTAATGGATTATAAAATTTAATTATTTACACAAAAATAAAAATATTATTTATCTACATGTCTATGATATTTTATAATCGTAGGATCAAGAACGGATTCGACGTGCCATCAGCGCCGTATTTATACTTTTTGCGTCCTGGGTCAACAATATTTGTACGCCCACCCACAGAAAAAAAAAATTAATCCGTTTTTTAATTGTTGTAGTTTTTTATTTATCAAAATTTCGTTAAGATCACGATGGTACATTATTTTAATTATGTCAAAATGTATAATAACATACAAATGTAATCTATAAAAAAAATTACAAAAATTAATAGTTATTATTGATTGACATAATGAGTAAATTACGCCAAATGGCCGTATCATAGTCATGCAATGCAAAAAGTTATTTATACACCGGCACCTGGCCACCCGGGGCAAATGTCCCCGTTCCCTCCCCCCCTTGAATACGGCCATTTTTGAACAACATTGGTCAATGGTCATATTTTACTAGAATATTCTAGTCTTCATGACTCATATTATAGTCATATCAGTAATATCACAATTCACAGTTATTACTCATCCTACATTCTTTGAAATCATTAGTATTGACTCATATCCACAGGTATTACCAGCATAGATACTAAAGAATAGATAGGCCATTTAGGTAATCAAAAAAAAAATCCAAAATCCCCGAAGCAAATAATTATATATTTAACTGTACATCATAAAATATTCATAACTCGCTTTAAAATTAAAATATAATATAAAGCCTATGACATTGCCTGGATAATAATCTTAACTTTAAATTGTATAAGAAGTCAATTCTCTCCAGTGGCGCATATAGAAATAATTTTTGGGATGGGCTATGTAATATGATTGATTATTAAATGATACTTTAAAGTTACCCTCTAAAGTTTAGTAAAATCTGCATTAATATACTTTTAATTGAAATAATTGGTATAGGTTTAATTTACAAGAGCTAAATACATTTTTCTTATAAATACCTTTTTTATACACTTAAGCAGTTTAATCAGTAATCTAATGACACTCAAAAAAAAAGACATAAACAAAATTGTTGGCAAACATAGTTCATTATTTTTGTTTTAACATACAATCATCAAAATCAATATTATTATTTTAATTTGTTATTATAGGGAATTGTAATTAATTACTTCACAGTTAATTTTCTTACAATATCATTAATTTGGATTCTTCATTAGGTGGCTAAAGTAATAATGGTAAATTGGTAAATGGTATTCGATTGTTGACATTAATGTCTTAGGTATGTATGAGGGTTAAAAAAATGTCTAATGAAAAATGTACAATGTTTTGTGGAGCTCTTCTCGTATAGTGGGATAAACTTGAAATTTGAACCATATAAGTTATACTTGTTGGTAGATATCGCATGCAAAGTATGAATTTAATTAAAAGTATGCCTAAGTTAGGTTACAAACCTATATTGAGATTGACTATTTATATAAATATTTGCAAATAGTTTATTTTAAATCACGATTATTAAATAATTCTTAAAGAATTTCAACTGCTAAATTTATATTTTGCATGCAATACCTACCAATACAGGGAACTTATGATTCAAATTTCAAGTTAAAAAAGTTAGTTATAAGAAAAATGTATTTTGCTCTTGTAAATTAAACCTATATCAATTATTTTAATTAAAAATATATTAATGCATATTTTACTACATTTTAGAGGACCTTTATGGGGAAACAGATTAACAAAACGCGCTCTGGTGGAAACAATTTGTACCTTCCAACTTGGGATGTATAGATATAGTTTTATATCGGTTATTTTACTTTTTATAATAAATAATGAATTCTGGTATCGAAACTTTATACGCTTTTATAGCTAACTGTATACGTTGGTAAGTACAATTTCTACTAATATTATCAAATCAGTGACGTGCCGATAGGGTGGCACGACGGGCAAGTGCCACGGGCCCAGAGGGAGGGAGGAAGGGCCCTTCAAAAAATGTAGGGCATCAAAAAAACAGATCACCATTATTATAGAATTTTAGTTTTTGATAAAGCAAAGTTCTAGTAAAATTAAATCACTTTAAAATAAAATAAATTTAATAACTAGGAAAATGACTAATACGCACAACATGCTTGTAGGTAGATTATAGATTATTTTTTATGTGCAGTGTGAGCCCGTCTGCGATATTAGTATTATAGATAATATATATAAATAAATATAATATAATAATATAATAATTATTCTAGAACAGAAATAACAAGGAAACGCACTCTATATTTAGAGCTGTATAACCTCAAGTCTAGGAAACCGTATTGAAGTCTGTCGATTACTCGATTCGATATCCGTCATTCTAATATACAGTCTTTTATACAGCTGGGCTGAAACAGCCGTCGTTTTTTGATATTATTTCGACATTAGTTATTCTGTTGTCAGTCGTCAATCGTCACCCGTGGATCGAAAATAAATATTATCAATTGTCAAAACAGTTTTCATAAAATTAAATATTATTTATATTATTTAAACAAATGAGAAACATATTATAATAAAAAGTGACCATATTATTCATAATTGTATAATAAATATGTTTTTAATTATTTATTACCTATTATAGCAGGTAATACCAAGGGCCCGCTGGATTATTTTGCCACGGGCAATCGAAATTCTAGTTACGCCACTGTATCAAATACATTCAAATACACTTCACTTAAAGCAAAATATGTGCGAAATGTCGGGAAAATACATACAATTTCCCAAATAGAGTCCCGAATCCACGTAGGGGGGAACCCGCCTAACATACACCCTATATAACAATATCATATAAATATATAATATATAATATTTACCATTGTACCTATTTTTATTATTATTATAGTTAGTAAGTACAGCTGACTTCTTCTAACCAATGTGTATTTAACAAGACCCCAAACAACGAAATCCGCTCTCCGGTTTCGGAGATCTATCTCACTAAATGAAAATGAAAATGATTTTTTGTGGGGATGTTCACACCGACATTTGTCTGGATTCAAATTTTTATACCGCTTGGGTGCGATATCAGTTAACAAATTTCTAAATATTAAAAATCAAGAAAGGTTACATGCCGATCCCTGACTTGGCAAGCGTTTAATATAATATGTTGGCCGGCGCATTGTATAGGCAAACTAGGTACATTACTTCAGTGTTCAATATTAACCTTATATTAGACTATAGATGATAAATGATAATACTTGACCAAAATTAAAATGTCTAAAAATGAAACTAACCTAATCCTATTCATTTTATTAAAACTAATGCCTCTGAAAATAATTAGGAATATACTTAAGAGGACGCTACGTGGACATTTGTTGTTTCTGTCTTACAAGTGCGTAACATGACAAATTTTACGCTCAGCAGATCACGTTTAGTTCAGTGAGCTTAAAAATTAGAGTGAATTGACCACTTAGGCATCTCATATCATAGGCTTTATATTATATTTTAATTTTAAAGCGAGTTATGAGTATTTTTAAATTTTTAATTGTTTGTACATCTTAAAATACAAAAAATAACTCGATTTGAAATTAAAATATAACAAAAAGCCTATGAGATGCCCAATACCCCCAGCCTTTTCGATGCCAGTCCATTATATCCTAGTCTTTAGTCGTCAGTATCTACATGCGCAAGACTTGTGTGTTCTCTTGTTGAACAGAGTATAGAACTCGACTACCGGGACAACATTATATAATATTCATTAATAATTTATTCATTTGTATTAACTTTTATGATCAGTCACATTTGACTGACAAGCGCCCACAGATAAATCATAGAATTAGGCCTGGCAGTGCGGTTAATAGCATAGAAAAAAGATTAAATGGTTGATAGTTTATACAAAGATTTATTACTATTTGGTACTTATTACTTACCTATTATTATATTAGTTATTAGTATGTACCTATTATTTATTGACCTATGTAGTATTATGGTGTATTTATTTTATAAATCATAGGTCTATGATCTAGGCAGGGGGGCGCATGAGGACTCAGTCTTCCTACCTCTGACTGCAGTTAAAAAGCGTCCTCTTTAACAAATTAGGATTGTATACATTACACATTATACATACAATTATATATGGAACGCTTAAGACTATATGAAAACGTTAATCCCTTTTGGAATTTTTTCCCACTTTAACCCCTGGATCT
This sequence comes from Sitobion miscanthi, assembly GCA_008086715.1. Taxonomy (NCBI): domain Eukaryota; kingdom Metazoa; phylum Arthropoda; class Insecta; order Hemiptera; family Aphididae; genus Sitobion; species Sitobion miscanthi. The sequence continues at coordinate 3,256,403 of CM017797.1, forward strand.
AGATCACCATGGGAATACTGTAGGTGATACCATGATAAATTATATACTTTGTCATGGGTGATACTGTGGCGATACTTCATCGTTCAATGGTTCTGTTTTCTGTGATGGTGTCGTGGACGGTGATGGTATGGTGGCTGGAGGCCCGGAGAGGCACTAGTTGCCCAGGAAACAAATCAATTGCGTACCGAAACATTAACCGTCGTGTGATAACACAGTGATAAGTGTTGAAATTGAAAATATTAAATAATAAATAATAATTTAAAAAAAACTTAACTCGTCGGTCTAAAATTATATATAGTTATTTGTAAAACAGACAGTTTACAATACATCAATGCCATTCTGCCAGTAATCTGAATAAGGAACGACAATTTATTTATCTAATGAAGGTAATTACTTATAACTATCAATATATTTTTACTTCTATTTAAAATATATAAGTTCAGTATGTTATGTATGAATAATTAATGTACCATCCTAATCCACAGAAACTGTTGAAACTTGAAAATCACTGTGGAACTGGTGAAACACATTTAGCATGGCAAAAAGGGAGCGGTACTTACCTGGCTGTAACAAGTTTAGACCAGTGTATTGGAATTTACAATCGCAATGGAAAACTAATTGAAAAAATCAAAATTTCAGGGTAAGTATCACTTAATCCATCAATTTATAATGTTTATTATTTAATGTACCATTTGCGAATATACTGCTAGATATATTAATAGGACTATTTAGAATTATTAAATATATATTTATATTTCAGAATATGTACTGGTTTAGCGTGGGATCGTGATGGTGATTTATTAGGAATAATATGTGATGGATCATCTAGTTTTATGTTGTGGGAAGCTAATTCATCTAAGACTCAACAAATAAATCCAGTTTTCAAAGACAACCTGACATGTATATTATGGTCAAAAGTCAGTCAAACTGTTGCTGTAACTTCAGCTAAAGGAAATCTAACTATCTACGACTATACAACTACTAAGTTAGAATATAACTTTTAGTTTATTTAATTTTTTATTATAGTTGTATACTTATTTGAATCCATTTTAGACGTTTGCCTATACTAGGAAAACATAGCATGAGCATTACATGTGGTGAATGGAACCGAGACAATATACTAGCTTTAGGATCACAGGATCAAACAGTATCCATAAACAATATAGAAGGTGATACATTAAAAATTATATCACTCAGAGGTGAACCATCTAAAATAGCATTTTCAAAAATGAAGTCTGATCATAGAAAGCATTCTGAAGAAACAGTATGTTAAATTTTTATTTTAATCTTTTATGAAGTGCTTTTTAAATATTTATTTTTTTTGTATAGGTAAGTGTTTTAGTTGCTAACAAAACTTTATACCTTATTGATTTACAAGACACAGATAATCCATTTGAATTGGCATTTAACTTAAAATATGGCTCTATAGTTACTTATCACTGGTATGGAGATGGCTATATTTTAATTGGTTTTAGCGAAGGTTACTTAATATCTATATCAACCCACCCTAAAGAAGTAGGCAAGGAACTGTTTCAAATACGAAACCACAAAGATATGTTATCTGACGTTGGGTTATCTAAAATTGCTGGAAAGGTAGCTACATGTGGTGAATATACGTAAGTAATTAGATTTATTTTAAGTTAAATATTTTTGTTTATTGGTATTAACTTCAATATAATATTACAATTTTAGAATTAAAGTACATGAAATTGGTAAATTACAAGAAACTACAGCAGTACTAAATGTCGACGAAGGCATTGTTCTTAGTCATGTTTCATGGAGTGAAGATGGGCGGCTTCTGGCCGCTACTACATCAGATGGCGGTGTTTATCTGTATTTAGAAGCCTTACCTATGTTGTCATCATCATACAATAACTGTGTTGCATTTTTAACATCTTTAAACCAAGTTACTATACATTATTGCCATATAGACAAAGTCAGTTCTCTTAATATCAATAAAATTTACTTATTATAATATACTTATTAATAATTATTTTATAATTTAGAATCAACCACCAGATATGGTCTCTATAACTACAGAAATGGAACCAAGCTTTTTGAGTATTGGTCCTCATCATTTAGCTGTTGGTTTGAACAACAGGATTTGGTATTATAAAATTAATATCTCTGATCCAATAAAATTATCAACGTCTTTACTCGGTGATCGTGAATATTTAGGCACCGTAAAAAATGTTTGCATAAATGATGAATTTATATCAGTTTTATTTGAAGGGAGACTTCAAATTCATACAGTAAGTGTATGGAATCATTACATAAAATATAACTATTTATTAAAACATAATTTAATAAAGTAAATATGTTACTTTATTGATGTTAATTTGAGAGAAAAACACATATATATACTATAATATTACTTACTGTTACAACTTATATCTTCTTATATTAAATAATATGATTTTTTTTTTTTTTTTTTTTATTGATCTTAAGCCCGGCGACTATGGCCATTAGCTGTTTGTGGAGTTTTTACGATTGTTGGTAGTGGGGTTTGTAACGGTAGGGATTGTACACGTGTGTGTTGTGTTTGGCAGAATTTCTAGTGTGGCACCCGTAGGTTTCTGCCATGCCCCGGGTGGGGGGATGGCGGCACTTGTTCTCCGAACACCGTGACTGCCCGGAGAAAAATGCCGCCCGATGGCCGGGAATCAAACCCGGACCGGCTGTGCCGAAGTTGACGCGTTGACCACTCGGCCACCTCGTCCCCCATAATATGATTTATAAAATCCTTAGAGAGAATATTATAATACTATTTTCTATATTTTTTTTTCTTACTTAAATTTCTAGTCATTATATTATATACTGTATAAATATTGTGTGTATGTCTATTATAATGTATATATATGTAATAAATTTGATCATTGTTCATTTTAGATTGATTCTATTATTTCAAAGGCTGTCAATGATAGTGTATCAAAAATATTTCCAATTGATAAAGGAAGGAATATCAACAATCAGTATTTAACAAATGATTTTCTCATCTACAGTACTGAAGTAAGAATGTAATAAATTATTTCTTGAATAAAATACTATACATATCCATTATTATTAATAATAATAATAATAATGTGTGAATAAGTATTAAATATTTAAAAAAAAAATATGCTATGTTAATTAAAATTTTGTCCCATTAGAGACATTTCAAAAATTATATAATTTTAATACCAATGGACCATATAATATACTGTTTAACTTTTTAATTGTTTGTATTAACTTGAAGATAATATAAAATAGTAATAATTTTAATTAATATTCTTAAATAATGGCTGTTGTAAATATTTTTACAGGCCGGTAATATTCACTATTTTCACCTTGAAGACTGGAATGAAGCTTTCACTTATAAACATCATTTTGGTATTGTTAATCTTTATCCTAATCAAGAAGGTATAAGATGTGTAATAGTTGATGCAAAAAATGAAGCATATTTATATATGCCTGTATGTTAATTTTATTTAAAATAGATAGATTAATATTATAACTCTTAATGATATTGTTTGTTTTTAGGTTTCAGAGGAGATAATACCAATAAAAGATTTTCCATCTTCAGTTAGTTCTGTATTGTGGGAACTTTGGCCATCTGAAAAACATATATTAATAGCATGTAATGATAAATCAGCATTGACTTTTGTATATATACGCGACTCAATAAATGGTACAACTTAGCACTACATTTATAATTGTATCTTATTGTTTATTAATTTTTTATGTATGCTTAGGTAGTGAAATCCGTTATGTTGGCATCACAAAATTACCAGAACGTCAAATACCACTATTTTTATCTCATGGCGATTTAACATTAGAGACTTCCACTGGAAAATTAAATACTATAATTTTGTCTACACATACAGCATTATTAATGCGACCAGCAGCTACCACACTTAGTCATCCAACCGAAAGACTAGAACAAGACTTAGACAAGCAATTAGCTCTTATTAGGATTAGTGATGCTTGGAAGACTTGTCAGTTATTAAATAAAAAAGAATATTGGGAAAAATTGGGTATGAGTTGTCTACACTATTTTGATATTGAAACTGGTAAATTTTAAAATATAATTTTTTTTTTTCTAAATGTTAATTATCTAATACACCTTATTATTATATTTGAAGCTCTCCAAGTATACACTAATCTCGGTGATGTTTCAATGGTCTGGTCATTAGAACTAATAAAATATATAGAAGACAAAAATTTATTTGCTGGTCATTTGGCTATGTATATGAAAGAATTTGATAAAGCTCAAGTAGTCTATAAATAAAATCTATTTTTTATATTCATTATTATGAGATAATTGATTTTAGAAATTGTTTTTGGAATCAACAAACCCAATTCAAGCATTAGTAATGAGACAAGATTTATTGCAATGGGATGTTTCTTTAGATCTTGCCAAAACACTGGCTCCTGAACGAATGCCTTACATTTCTTTTAAATATGGTCAACAGCTCGAACTAATGTTGGTACCAATTGTATTTAACTAAACATTTTTTTTACTAATTATAACTTTTCAGTGGTAAAGCTCATGAAGCTATGTTACAATATGAACAAGGTCTTAACTTGGATACTGATACTGATCATCTGAGATATTGCCGTGAAGGAATAGCTAGATGTTTAATCAAAGATGGTAACGCTAAAATGGGTATAAATTTAGCTTTGGAAATTGGATCAAAGAAATTATTGAACGAATGTGCTGAGCTACTAGAAAATACTAAAGTATAAGATTTCTTTATGATTATTTTCTTAATTTTATACAAATACATTTTATACAGAAATTAAGCGAAGCCGCTAATTTATATGAAAGGATTGAAAGTTGGGACCGAGCAGCTTCTTGTTATATTCGCTTAAAAAATTGGACTAAAGTAGGTGAATACGCTACTTACATTACGTCAACCAAAATTCATGCTCAATATGCCAAGGTAAAAGTTTAAATATTATATTGTTTTTCATATTTAAATCTAAAGTATTAATAAAATAGGCTATGGAAGCAATGGGAAATTATAAGCAAGCATTATATGGTTATAGTGCAGCTCATGACTATGAAAACGTCATCAGAATGGATTTAGATAAGCTGGATGATCCACAACATGCTATAACAGTAGTTCAAGAACATCGTAGTACTGAAGGTTCGAAAATGATCGCAAGGTAAATTAAATTAGATGTAGGTGAACTCTTATTATTTTAAAAGTTCTGTTATAATAATCTTTGATATTATATCATTATAATTCATTAAATGAATAAAATATTATTTTTTTCAGATATTTTCAAAAAAACAATGAAATTTTACTAGCAATTCGATTTTTAACAATGTCACATTGTTTTACAGACGCTTTTAGATTAGCGTGTGATCATAACCATTTAGAATTATATGGTGACGTGTTATTAGATGAAGATGAGGAAGTGTCTGTTCCTGAGTTTGCTAGCCTAGCTAAGTATTATGAAACTCAAAACAGCGCAGCTCTAGCAGGAAAATATTATTTTCATGCCAAGAACTATCAAAAAGTATATTTTTAATGTAATAATTGACATAAAAATAAAAATGAAATACAACAATTTTAATTTATTTTCAGGCTCTTAAAAATCTAATTGAGGGTAGTAAAGCTAATCCAACTAATGATGACATCTTATCTTTGGCTATTGAAGTTGTCGCTGCAGCAAAAAATAATTCTATTGATGATGAATTTATAAAACTACTGTTAGGTGAAATTGATGATCATGCAAGGGTATGAACTATAAACACGCATTTTACATTTGCTATAGTATAAGAATTTTGTTATATATTTTAGAATCCAAAATTCTTATTCAGACTTCACATGGCTAGAAGTCGATATAAAGAGGCTGCAAAAGTAGCTATTATATTAGCTAATAATGAACAAATTAAAGGTAAACATTTTTTTCAAGTACAAAAAATATTCATTTTTTTTTCAATACTTATAAATAATATTAAAATATCTGTTTTTTGTTATACAATTTTAAGTGCATTTTATTTCATTTTCTAGATTTTTAAATTAAAAAATGAATAAAATGTTACAGGCAATTATAGGCAAGCTCACGATGTCTTATACAATACAATTGGTGAATTACGTAACAATCAATTAAAAGTGAGCAACGAGATGATTGCTAATTTAGCACTACTCCATTCATATATTCTGGTACGAGTGTATGTCCGTTTAGACAACCATAGCAAAGCAGCTCCATTATTGATAAGAGTTTCAGAGAATATTGATCGATTTCCTTCACGTACGTCTTTTAATCATTATTATTTTATTAGACTGAGCTATAGGAAATATCTTATGTTGATGGGAATAAAGAGTTTGATGCATTCCAAAAATTGCAGCTAATTATCTATTTAAGTAATAGCAATAATTAGTATAGGTTAACAATGATTTACTAGAGCCCTATATGGAAATATGATTCAATAAAGATCATTTATCCTATGTTTGTAGATGCTGTACAAATTTTAACCTCAACCGTCATTGAATGTTACCGATCCAACTTGAAGGAAAGTGCATTTAAATTTGCAACTATTCTAATGAAATCTGATTACAGACATCAGGTGATTTTGGTTTTTGTGAGTATTATATCTGTGAACAAAATTTTAAAACATTATGTTTATTAAAGATTGATGAAAAGTATCGGAAAAAAATTGAGAGTGTTATTAGAAAGTCTCCAAGGGCTGGTTCTCTATCAGATGAGACCATAACAAAAACAGAACCATGTCCATATTGTGGTCTTGACTTACTCTTGACCAGTCTCATTTGTACAAATTGCAAAAGCACTATACCTTTTTGTATAGCATCTGTAAGTGAAAATTTTTAAAAAGGGTAAATAACAAAAGATTTTCATTCATTGTATTGTTTTAGGGATGGCACATTACTAAAGATAATCTTACATTCTGTCCAAATTGTCGATTTCCTGCATTATATAATGAATTTGCTGGGTAAAGGCGTAAAGCAATTAATTATGATAGTTGTAAAACTACTTTTTACATTTTAAATCATATTGCATTTCATTGATATATTTTTATTTAGATTATTGGAGTTAGGTGAAAACTGTCCAATGTGTTCAAATCCAGTAAAGGTTGATTATCTACAGATTGTTGAAGATCCAAAGCCGTTTTTGTTTACTGATGGAGATAAATGAATTATATAATTATATTTAAACTTACCATTTGTATCACTATTCCGTCCAGTTATAATGTGATAGATCTCTATACATTAGAACTACAATATTATATTTCTAACACTTTAATTTATGCTTAATAAATATAAAAATTAGAAAGTTTGATACAATTTTTAATCTATTAAATAATAATTAGAATTTTAAATAAAAATAGAAACGTTAGGCGTGAACTTTCAACACAAAAATACTATAATATATTTATATTATCACTTTATTTGAGTAAACAAAAAATACAAAAAAAGTTGCCCATTGGATGTCGATACTCGGGTTATTCAGATGGTGTTTGTATACTTAGATAACTGCTATGTTCCTGGTACATATTAAATTATGTATGTATCATTCAATTACAACTGAAACTGAAAAAAAAAATTTGGGTCGTATTTATTTTATAATTTTCTTAGCAGTACTTTGAATGATCAGGTGCTAAAATCAGGTCCCTGAGTAATTAACTACTCAGTGTTATTATTTATTATTTATAAAGAGTTAAAATTTAACAGAATGGTTTTTTAATGAATAAAAAATTACTGTAATTTTTAAAACATTGAGAATTTTGTATCTACTTGTAAACATCAGTTAACAAGGGGAAATAACATCTTAAGTTTGTGCTAACTATGCTCAATGAAAGAGCAATCACCCAGGAAGCGAAAGACCTGAGTTCGATTTCCGGTACTGTAGCCTGATTTTTGACGTTATTTTCCCAGTAGATATTAACATACTTATTTCAGTTTTGCATAAAATGATAAAAAAAAAGAAATATTATTTTATAGAATTGACATTGATGTAGAATTATAAATTGGTTAACTCAAAAAATTGTGATAAAAAATTATTATTTAAAGTCTCTTTATTTCTTGCAGTACATTTAAATACAAAATCTAAATAAATAGTATATACATTAATCCAATTTCAATAGTAGGCGTATAATAATTAATATTTTAATGACAATTTTAAAAGAGAAGAAACAAATAATTTCTTAATATTATGAAAAAAATAAATTATTAAATTACAAGAAACAATTGATTGTAAATACATTGGTATAATTATTTATATACATTATACATATGTATTTTTAATCTAATAAAAAGCATGACTACATTAACACATAAAAACTAAATAATTTAATATTTTTTGTTACAGAACATAGTCTTAGTAAAATTGTATTAAATCACAAGGCCCACAAATATAATAAACTCACAACATTAAAAAAATATAGTTTTAAACAAAAGAAATATTGAAAAAATATAATTAACCAATTTTCATGATTTACAGACAAATTATTGTTTGTAGCATAATCTATAAAGAGAATTTTTTTTATTATCTGTAAATTGACCAAAAAATATTTGATTTTGATTGGATATTAATCAAAATATGCATAACCTCGGTTGGTATTATTTATTATTTAAATATCATTAATACCGTGTTAAACATTAATTAACTCAAGTGTTTAAAAAAGAGAACCAAATGTAAACAGATATTTTAAATTATTTAAAAATTAAAACTTGACATTTTTAAAACAGTTTTCATTAATTTATAATTATCAAGCATGTAATTTAGATTTTAAATAGAAAAAAAACATCAAGGTGTGTTCAATATTAAAAAATATTGATAAAAAAAATATATTAGATGGTAATCTTTGACTTTTTAAAACATAATGTAATTATAATATGTGATTTTAATGTGTAAAAAAGAACACCTTAGAGCATAAACTAAGCATATTATGCTATAAGTATACATTAAGGCAAATCATTTTATTTAAACATTAAACCACCATTAATTAATTCCAGAATTTATATATATAAGATTAAATACAGGGATAGATTGTGTAATATGTGATAATAAACTTGATTTTAAATTGTTTTTATCACATTTGAATAGATTAAATGAATAATTTAATTACTCTTATTAACATATTTTATTATACTGAACAAACCAGCACACCCTGTAATTAATATTGGTACATCTTTTGGTAAAAAAAAAAAAATAATAAATAACATTAAGTGTTTATCATTACAAACAGTACAACAAGGTTTAAAAATTGGCGAGAGTGGATTTTGGAAGACCCCCAATGTATAAACAGTTAATCATTTCAGTCATTAGAACCTAGTATTACATTTATAATTGTGCACGAGAAGTCAATTAAACAAACAATACCATTAACAGTTTTAAAGTTATTTTCTTATCTATATTTTTTTCATATTTGTTAATTTAATTTTGAACCAACTTAATTTCAGTTTATCCAATTAATTAATTATTGTATATAGACGAGGTTTTAACATTTTACATCAAATATCAATATTGTATCAAGTATACCTACATTACACAAATAGTTTCAAATAGACTAGTATAAAATAATCAGTATTCAGTACTATGTTTTCATGTTGATATTAACATGAAATCATAATATTTTAATACTAAATAGAGAAATCAACCACAAAAACCAACTGAAAGGTTTTATGAATGTGAATTATTTACAGACACGGGTTTGGTGTTTAGATAGTGTATATAACAGTTTTGAAAAACTATCCCTTACATATTGGGGGTCGCTATCACAATTATTAATGTGTGGTATAACTGTAGTATTTGGACCCCAAACAATTGGAGCCATATCTGCTTTGATAACAGCTTCCATGTTACTGTCTATATAATAAGCACTTTCACGCTTAAAGAAATTGTGAAGATAACAGCAGGCCTTAACAATGGTTTGTACTTTTTTTGCTTCTAAGTTTACAGGTGTCTGGAGTACACCAAACCTCCATGCCATAATGGCCAGAGTTTTTGCAGCCCTTTGATTGGCCCTGACTAATTGCCTATTAAATAGCTTATTAGCCTCGCCACCTTTATCATTCACTGCTCTGTAGGGCACCATAAAATTTTCTTGAAGTTTAAAACTTTCATCAGCTACGAATACATAAGGTAACTGATTAGAGTTAAGCTGACATGGTAACTTTGTCGTTCTCAATTTGCGTTCTAAAATTCTATTTGGTGGATTATCTTCAGAAAGATGCCCACTTGGACATGTGTCTACTACAAGGAACTCATAATTGGAATCTACTACAGCTGTTAATAAGACACTGGGTCGACGACGTTCATTAAGATAATCAGAATCTGCTTTAGATGCCTTGCGAAGTTCAATATGACGTGCACATGCAGCGCCTAAACATGACGGGAACCTTGTAGTACGTTCAAAAGTTGTTGATACTCGCATCCATTCTTCTTCTGTTTGAGGACACTAAAAATTAAAAATAAATAAGTCATATTAATTCGTTGGTTTCAACAAAATTGTTAATATTATAAATATACAGTTTTAGCTCTATGTTAGACAAACAATTTAAACAAATTAATATAACATTGTAAAAACTATATCACAAAAAAATGTCTATAAAGTATTTATGGGGGACGAGGTGGCCGAGTGGTCAACGCGTCGACTTCGGCACAGCCGGTCCGGGTTCGATTCCCGGGCAATGGCAGATACCTACGGGTGCCCACTAAAACATTCTGCCCACGTGTTCCAAAAACAAACAAACCTACAGTTCCACCCCCACAATACCAAAGGCTAATGACCTAAGTTGTCGAAGCCTCAACCAAAAAAAAAAAAAAGTATTTATATTTTCTTTAAAATATTCAAAATAAAATACCAAAAATATATATTCATTATTCAGCCGAACTTAACTACAATTTATTCCTGTTAAATTACTTCTATATAGAATTTCAAATCAGCTCAAGATATGTAATGAGGGGGGGATTATAGCTCCTCCATGTAAATATAAGCTTGTGTACCCGAAATATTAGAGGCTAAAGCCCCCCTCCCCCCCCACAAAAAAAAAAAAAAAAAAAAATAATAAATTTATCATGCTATGTCCTCATTCAAAATTATAAGACTCATTGGATTTATTGATGTGTAATTTGTAACATAATCATTGTTTTCATGAAGAAAAACACTGTGTAAAATTATAATAAAATTGATAATCACTCAGTTTTCAGAATTTTCTAATTAAATTTTAAGATCAATAATCCAAATGACCAGGTGTCCTATCTGTTGTATATTCATGTGACTAAATTTGTACATTTTGAATAGTTAAAATCTATAAAAACTATTTTAACTACGTGTAGGTAACTATGTTATATTTTGGGAGTAGTTTTTCCAAGTTGAGAATGTTTAGTTTCTGTTTTTTTAGATGTGTGTATCAGTATATACAAATTATTAACATCTTAAATCTTATATATTTGTACATATATATGTATAATGTATATTGTATATACTATAAGTATACAGCCTTATAGATACTATATTATATTTTTACTTTATTGGACTAACCAATTATTAATTAACAAACCTTTAATTATAAATCATTCTAAATTCAACAAAAATATACTAAAAATTAAATTTAATTAGTTAAATTACAATATTATAGTACCTAATATACAATTGTTTTGAATTATATTTTGAGAGGACACAGCCTTTTGTTGTCTCTGTCTTACAAGTGCGTAACATAGCAAATTTACACTCAGGAGAATGCACTTAGCTCCGTTAGTTTAAAAATTAGAGTGAATTGATCTATTATGAAACTTGATAGTAAGAACATTATCTGTGTTTGAATGTTGGTTTTTTTACGATAGTCCAAATTCTTAGCAAGTTACGCGTATATAATATAGCGTAAATTAAAAATGCTCATAACTCACTTAAAAACTGTATAATCATAAAAAACCAACTTACGAACACAGATAATGTTCTTACTATCAATTTCATAATAGGTCGATTCACTCTAATTTTTAAACTAACGGAGCTAAACATTGCCTGCTAAGCGTAAATTTACTATGTTACACACTTGTAAGACAGAGACAACAAATATCTGTGTAGCATCCTTTTAAATGACTTCTGTATTTAATTAATTTGCTATTATTTATTAATTTCATGATATAAGTACGAATACTAGAGGATACCTGGTGTAATGGATTTTTAATCTAAATTTTTAATTAGAAAGTTAAAATTAAAACTAATATCTAATATGCTTAAATAACAGAGGTTTAATTTTGAACTATGATAAAACAATGTATTTGAAGTTTTCTATAAATAAATCTAATAGCCCTGATTTTCCTCTTATTACACATAATTGTAATAATTATTTAAATTGTAAACCACAAACGTGTATCCAAATAAAAGAAATATCTAGAATCCGCTATTTAGAAATTATATATGACAATAATTTGAGGTTTTTATATCTTCATATAATAATTTAATCGGCAAACTACGCTGCATAATTTTTAAATTCGTAAAAATACATATGCTGCCATTGAAATCATTACATAATACATATTTTGCTTTTTATCAATCCATTTTTCAATACAGTCTTCTGGTATGAGGTGGCGTCAAAGACAATAATATAAAAATGTACAACTTAATCAAAATTGTGTTGTAAGAATTATCTTAAATAAGAAAACATTAGAGGCCTCAACTAATCAAAATTATAAATTATTGGGTATATTACCAATAAAACTGCTATATAAAAAAATTGCCTTAATGTTTGTTATTAATAAACTCATTTCATCTCAAAGTAATCAAATAAATTTTACTAAAATTAGAGAACATAGAGCTTATGATCTGCCCGTTAACTATGTTAAATCAATTCGTTATTTAATATTCGGTATATGGTGTTTAAAATTTATTTTTTTTAACTTTTCTGTTTCCCGGAATAAAAATTCTGATTCGCAGCACTATATTATCAGGTAGGCAATCTACCTGTGGTAGATCGCGGACCCCATGGTGTTTGTACATAAGGTTTTACATATGGTGTTTGTATAGTTTTTAACTCTTAAGTATCAAAGTTATACCAAGTTTGTTGTATTCCACCTATGGTGAATTAATATAATTAATTAATACAAAATCCTAACCTAACCTAACTAGACTAAAATCTGATAAATAAAAAAAAACCAAATTTAACCATTTTTAAATTAGCCTATCTTCTTCCTAGAGGTCTAATCTACACACAAACATTCATTTATTGATTAATTGTTTTTTTTTTTTTTTTGCTAAACTAAATAATTATAATAATTGTTTGAATGTTATTTATTTTCAGTCAGCGACTATTTCTTATTAAAAAAAGGTATAGGCATACAATTTACACATTTTTTTAATATTAAAATTAAAATTAAAAAATGCACACAATATATTTTTATAAATTGTAGCCTATGTGTTATTCTGACGTATAAGCTATATTATTGTAAGGTTTCATCAAAATCCATTCAGTAGTTTTTATGTGAAAGAGTAACAAACATACTTGCAAACTTTCACGTTTATAATATTAGTAGGATTATGACATAATAGCAGAATATAAAAATTTGGTTTATTTTTTATGGTTTTATTCCCATGATTTGTAAAATCAATAATTTATTGCTCCTCTTAGAATCTAAAATATATGTTTTGATGGAGGTTTTTGGTAACTAGGTTGTACCTACTTTGGTGGGTCAAAAGTAGAAATTTTTCGGTACTTTTAAAAATAATCGGGAAAAAAAATACAGACTTGTTAACATTTTAATATCACTATTAAAATAATTGTTTATTAACCTTAGTTATCAGACGGGAATAAACTATATTAAAGTTAAAAAGTTAAATTTTACAGGTTTTAAACTTAACTAGTTAATTAATTTTCTAATGAACTTTAATAACTTAATTAGATTAATTGTGTATAGTAATTACTAATTATTTTTTTTTAGTTAATTTAAAAAATAATTGATAGATGCCTATGTGTTAAATTAGTTAAATATTTATTTAATTAATCATGCAGTACACAATAAAAATAATAATAATATTTTTAAACAAGAGTTAACAAATACTTCTTGATTCAATAAGTTAGTAGGTACACAAACTTATAATTCTCTATACCTCTAGCCCCAAGACAAATTAATAGTATGAATTAATACAAAATGGTTAGGTACTTAGTTATTTTACAAAAATTGAGGGTTGCTCAATCATTAAATAATTATGAAATAACAACGATACAAAAAACAAAATTAATTGATTTTAACTGAGTTAGGTTAACAGTACTCTAGAAAGTGTTACTGGCAAACTTCATAATTAAAAATAATCTTTAAATTAACCTAGAAGTAGTAGTAGAAATTTAATTTAAATACATAAGAAATATAATTGAAACTAAATTAATATTATAAGGATCACCTATAATATAAGATCATAAGGAACAGACTGCTGATTGATTATTTTTTAATTTAAGTTCAAAACTGATACCAGACAACCAAACAGGTAATGAGCTTTGAATTTCTTATAATTCATGGAATGTTAGGTTAGATTAAATTAACAGAGTAAAAAGTGTTCAAAGAACATTTATATGATTTAAACTTTGCGGCCAGAGGACATAGCATGGTTATAATTACTAATTTTAAGTTAGTACCTAACAGGCATGTATCCAGGGGGGCCATGGTAGGCCAACTGCCCTAAATTTACTCTGGCCCAGGACTGCCCCCTCTCAAAAAAATAAAAAAATAATTATTTTTAACAATTATAAAAATGGGATTATGCTCACCGAATCTATTTACCACTAGGTAATACAATTATTATTATAGAAATTAATTTTTATATTCATGGATAATGTTATCTGCAAAAGATAAATAATAGGGTCTTTAAGACATACCCATGGCTAAATATATACTAGATTTATATATATTAAAAACATATTATTTGAAACCTTTAGCTGTTCATTATAATCTTGATCTGGGAAATCTAAAGGCAGACCTAAACAATTTACCAACAACCATTAAAAAATATCATATTCATTATAATGTTAAAGTAAACATACTGATGAATTAAGTTGAACTACTTGAAAAGTATAAGTTAGCATTCAATGAAACTTAAAAGCTATAGCTATTATTATAATAAATATTCCTATATCAAGTGCAGCATGTAAAGAACTTTTTAATGTCTGTCGACTGAAAAGCTATATGGGGAATCAACTGATAAATGATTATTTAAATAATTTAGCTTCAATAAGTATAGAAAAAAAATTTCTAAAAACTTTATTTTCAGAGCATCGCAAAAATAGAAAAATTATTTTATATTGAATTATTTAATATTTATGTAAGTACTTATAATAGGTAATGTATTATTACTATTTTCTGCTTGTATGTGCATTTTTTTCAATAAATTTGAGTTTGTTTAAAAATCATAATTCATTTTTGTTATTAGAAGTTGAAAATTTTAATCAGCTTTTATTCTAAATATGTAGGTAAATTTATTTTTCATAGTATGAAAAATGTATCCCAAAAGTAAAGATGTACGTAATTCTATATTTTTTTTTTTCAATCAAGTACTTTTTGTAATAATGTGTTAATATTCTTTGTATGGCATATTGGCACACCACCTAAGGATGAGTGTGAGGGAGAAGTAGTCTACAAGTATTTCATTGTGAAAAAATATGAAAAATGGTAAAAGGGCCAAAAATTATTGGCCCTCCTACTAGAAAATGTCTGACTATGTGTCTGGTACCTATATGTCTTAATTGTTTTAATTAAATAATATCTTAGTAGGAATAGGAAATAAAAATATTAAGAATAATGAATACCTTGAAGACTAGAACTGATATTTGAATAACATTGGTAAGATAAAAAAAACAAAGAGATTGGCCTGCAGTTTCTGGACACAGGATGATAGCAAACTTTTTTGAATAAGGAAATATTATTAGATCCATACATATATTTATTATATAATATGATATAAATAAAAATACCTTAATGTAGTCTTTGAGTGCTTCTATAATACAGTCACAAGTTTCTACAATGATCTTTGCTAACATTTGAGGTGATATGTGGGTGTCAACCTTAATTTCTTGTAGTGTAGAGCTGGTACCGAGAAATCTAAGTGTTGCAGTTAAACGTCTAGCAGCACTCACTTTTAATCCATTTTTAACTTTAGCCATGTATGGGTGCAACTTTGCCAATAACTTGTGAAATGTTTGTCTATCGACCCGTAATCTTTTACCGCGGTCTTCCTTGGCCAACCATTCCAGCTCTTTTTCCAATAATGCATCTCTAATGTGACCGTCCCGCTGGCCAAAGTATGGACGTTGTTCCATCGACTGATGTGATAACGACGATGAGGAACTACATTCAGATAGAAGATGATTTTGACTTAACAACAGCAAAATCGCGGCCCATTGACCACTGTCAAGTGAAGAGTTTTTAGCTAATAGTGCTAGTAAAAACAATTCGTTGGTGGTTAACATGTCATCATTGTACCAAGGATCAGTGTTTTTATGCGAATAGATCCTTTTTGGTGAACAGTGTATACTTAAAAAGAAAAAGTATTCTATTTAAAAATTCTATTAAAAAATGAATCACAATATTGTGTATTTTGTGTTTAATTATAGCCGAATAATAAAACATCAAAACAAAAATAAGCAGATTGATCGATTGGAACTTGGAAAATATAAAGATTATGTGTAGCAATACTGTAAATAAGTTACTATTCGAACTATCGGAAATAGAAACAGGAAAATGCCGATGCCGAAAACTGATAATGCCAAAATTATGATTACGCGATATAGTTTACAGTGTTGATATATTATTAGCGTTAGTATCACTTAAAAAAGATATTTAGAAAAGGGAATTTTCATATCATTCAACAAAAATATTATGTTACCTAACAACTATGATATTTAATATTTATGGAGTTATCCCATCTTACACGATAATACGATACCACATTATACTTTAAGATATTGGTACCTATAAGGTGCACGTATGCACGATACGAATAAATAATAATACGATCCGCCACTTACACATTTCCACCCGGCACCCTTAGATCATATTCATAATAATATATACAAATGTAGGCAAGTTTAATGATGAATGATCTTAGATGGGTTTGGAACCTTAGATCATCTAAAGTTTCAGCAATTCAGTAGTGAATGTTTGTGGTATATAAAAATGTAAACATTGTATTAACGTTGTAATAACGTTGTAGACTCTTTACATAGAATCCCAAATTTTTGAATATTGTCATTACCACGTGATCGGGAGAACATTTTGAACTGGTTAATGTTTCACTAATCACTATAATGTGGTTTTATATACTTTCCTGTTCTCCTGTCTATTATTTCTAAATCATTGAGTGTGTGCCTTTGTATGGATCTTATGAGAATTTGTTTAATGTACAATTTATAGATATAGATAGTATGTTTGTGTGGCTAAATAACTCCACTGATGGGTACGTCAACGGAAGAGAGTAAGCTACTTGTATTATATTTTTTGGGGTAATAGGTATGTACTGTATTTATGTCGGTTCTATTTGTGCCTCCTAACTCCCAGCATGTTATACTTACCATATAATAAAATTGACTTCATAGTGCCATAGGTATGCCATACTTGTCTTATAATTATTTTATTTAGAAAACGAATTTTGTAAAACAGAGTAGTTAAACTTGTCAATTTATTTTTAATATTCTGTATATGATATGACCATTTTAAATCGAAATCTATCATTATTTATAAATATTTGAATGATTATACCATATTAATTGGTTTACAGTTGCAACTGATTGAATTAGTAGGTATTAGTGACTAGTGTATTACATTTATCTAAGTTGTGATGAATGTTTTCTAGTTACATAAATATAATATATATTTTATCATTATTATAATGAATAGAAACATTGTATAAACTTTGTTTTTGGATGCCATTGGTTACATACTAAGGAAAAATATTTATAAATTAAAATGAAATGCTGTTTGTTGGTAATCACTATAAACACTTAAAACAGCAGAACCGTTTTGGCTCATTTTTATTTAAATGTCTGTAATTTATTGTCCCGAAAAAGTAACCCGAAAGAGATCTCCACACAAGGATTTTGAGTTTACGATGAAAATCAAAGATTTTTTTGTTTACAAATGTTTGGCATTGATTACATCTTATAGATTACCATGGACGTAAATAGGGTCCTCAAAGAAGTGCATAGGACTTGAGCACAAAAGGTTTCAAGAATAAAAAATCAGGAAATTTGTCTTCCATTCACTACATGTCCACGTGTACATAATTTCACCTATGATAAAATTCAAAACTACCACAAATTAAATGTGAATTAATTTATTGAATTATTTTATAAATGTAATATGTATACAATTTTATGCAGTCATAAAATATATTATACAAATTATATATTATACTAGCTGGGACCGACGTTGTCCAGGGCCAAATATGTATTTTTAATAAATTATATATTTGTACAAAATGTACATGCCATATTTCTTCTAATATAATATAATATAACCAATTGCAACCACTTAGATAAACAAAAAATTTTCTTTTTTCATATGCTGAAAAAATCATGTGTGAGTTATCCTTTAGCTATTTTTAGCCAAGTAATTTATTGATATCATTTTTTTTTGTTTAGGGCATAGATAATAAAGATATGGATAGGACATAATGGTCTTATCAGCGGTCTTCGAGGGGAACAATTGAGGCCGAATAAAGTTTACCTATATCGAGTATCGACTATCAATCACGGCTATGGATAAGAAAGCCTTAATTGCTTTCCCCTCACGAACCGCGACCTCAAATATATTTAACATAGCCGTGGTTTATCCATATCTTTATTATCTATAGTTTGGGGCAGTAGACTGCTTTGATTTTCTTCAACAGTATCTTGTTTAATGGGAAAGTGAATCTACATATTTGGTGCATTCGGGAGGTCAAAATTTAAAATTCTCAATAGTTCCCAAAAGCGCCGGGAATTTTCACTCAAAATTGGTTTGGGTTTTTCCATTTCAAATTTTTTGTTTTTTTTCTATAAATATCTAAAAAAAATATTTGTTTGGTAAAATAACTTGAAAATTTAATACAAGGCTCCTAATATACAATGTTACAATGATATTTGAAAAATATTAAAAATCTATCACAATTTTGTTTTATAAGTATTTGAAGTTCATATCTTGACAAAATACGTAAAAATCACGAAAATTAGCATATTATTTTTAGTTCGAAATTCATAAAATTTTTCTTTTTAAATCTAAGATTTGAAATGAAATACAAGATTTCTCATAATTTTGTCTACCTTAATCAAAAGAAAAATGACCACAACAAACTCAAATTACATTTTTATGAACGTTTGAAGTTCTTATATTATCGTAATTAAAAAAAGAATGACTGTAGATATTTGAAAATTTCACTGAATGTTTTCATTTTCTATTCACCATACAATTTTGAAAATATTTTAACTTTTTTTGAGCTATCAACGGATAATAGAAAATGTCTTGTATTTGTATAACTGATGACATATAGGTAGAACACCAAGTTCTAGATAGTTTTTGTTTGTAGATCCAATTTTATTTATTTTATTTAGGAAGATCGAAGATACGAATGACTTTTTTTTGTTGTGTAATTAATGGTCTTGATATATTCTCAGTAGTTTATTTTAGAGTATGTTGAATCATCTGAATTATTATCATTATTACAAAATATTAATTCTTGAAATGTGAAGTTTAAGTAATTGCATACCTATAGACTATATAGAGATTAGAGAAGACCTTTAATTTTTAACTATTCCTGACTTCCTGTATAGTGTATAATATAATTAAATAAACATTAAACATAATTAATATAATACTAGTAAATATTAATACTCCTAAAGTAAAACCTATTAGCGCATTGATTATAAATACTACTATAAAATATACAATAAATACAACAAAATATGCAAAAAAAAGAATTTATTAATTAATAATTTTTTAATCACTTACAAATTATTATAGGTAGTTTCTTAAGTTTTGAAATAATATAGTTAGTATGATCAGAATCCTGAAGAGCTGCAAAAAAAAATTACTCGTAAGAAACTTACTGTTGTTTTTTTTTTAAATTTAATTTGATGGCGCTTTGTTGCTTTAATATGTTTACCTACCTTACTGTTTTTAAGTGCTGAGTTATATTAAATATAAAATATTCTTTCACTGTTAACTTAACATTCACATAATTGACAAAATAATACACTGTCGTCCACTTTAAATACTTCTTCGCCGAACTCGGATACAAAATGTTTGATTTTACACGAAAGAGATGATTTAAGAGGATGTCAGCGCACTGTTTGTTTTCTTTCTCTGGCCCACGCGCAACATAGACATAACACATTTACGCAGAATCATTTTTTCTATGTTTTAAAGTAATCTTAGAGTAAAATCACCTATAACAAAAAAGATAGATATTAATATTTTTGAGGGAATGACACATCAATCATAATTTAAATTTACAAAATGTTTTTGTTTGTTTTTAAAATCGAATACAAAGTCAAATAACAATAAAATTTAAAATCG
Source organism: Sitobion miscanthi (assembly GCA_008086715.1). Lineage (NCBI taxonomy): Eukaryota > Metazoa > Arthropoda > Insecta > Hemiptera > Aphididae > Sitobion > Sitobion miscanthi. The sequence goes on from CM017797.1 coordinate 3,276,896, forward strand.
ATATGTTACGGTCAAAAGCCGAAATCGGGCAAACCTCAGAAATGCCCGGGCAAAACACGAACTGCCCACAATCCTTGGGCAAATTATCATATTTCGGCTTTTGACCGGGCATACCTAGTTATGACCAACCTCATTTGGACAAAAACCGTAGCGTCTTAAATAACTTAACTAATATTAAATACAAATAAATAATAATCATAAAATATTGTACAGATATAATTGAGTACACTTAAATAATAATAAAAATATAATGATATTAAGTACTCATATAAAAATAAACATATAATAATATTAGGTACTCTTATAAAACCTCATTTGGGCAAAACCGTATACTGACTTTTATCGTAATGGCAAAACCGTAGTGTCAATAGTACAATTATATGTATCAGTGATTTACCGAATATCGAAATACCACTGAGTACTGCTATAGTACTCAAAATTCATTAACTGGAGGACAAGGGTTTATTTATTGTTCTTGCAAAACTAAGTGTACCTACTACGAGACGATGCAAATGTAAACATGTTTATTTTTATACGAGTACTTAATATCATTATATTTTTATTATTATTTAAGTGTATTCAATTATATCTGTGCAATATTTTATGATTATTATTTATTTGTATTTAATATTAGTTAAGTTATTTAAGACGCTACGGTTTTTGCCCAAATGAGGTTGGTCATAACTAGGTATGCCCGGTCAAAAGCCGAAATATGACAATTTGCCCAAGGATTGTGGGCAGTTCGCGTTTTGCCCGGGCATTTCTGAGGTTTGCCCGATTTCGGATTTTGACCGTAACAGATATATCATTCCCTCAAAAATATTATTCTCCATCATTTTTGTAATGGATGATTTTACTTTAAGATTACTTAAAAACATAGGAAAAATGATTCTGCGTTAATACATTTTGTCCATATTGCGCGTGGGCCCGAGAGAAAACAAATATAAAATAGTGCGTTGACATCCTCTTAATTTTTGGAATTTGAAGACAAAGTTACTACACGTTAAACTGAAAGGCGAAAAGACAATGTAACACACGAGACGAAATAATGTGGACTGTATAAAATTAATTGACTATTAAATAGTACTATACAGCAGCGGTTCTCAACTTTTTTGAGTACGCGACCCCCCTATAATGTCACCAAGATGTCTAACGACCCTTTTGTAATGTAATTTTTCGGTAAAAGTATGAACTATATAGTTGTATGAAACAAACACCCTGTATTCAATTTTATAGTCTAGGCTTATACACATTTAATATTTTATAAGTTTTGAACTACAAATTAACTGGTAATTTAACGAAATTTGAACTTTAAATGCTTATGAAAAATAACCATGATGTCTATGTATCGTTAATATTTTAGCTATAATAAAAACGTACGTATTAAATTTTTAAACTTTTTGACCGGAAAAATAATTTTTTATTGAAATTTATAGAAAAAAAAAAATTTTAATTAATCAAATATCATCCTAGTGAGAACGGTGTAACCAATCTGGTAAACAAACAATTTTAATAAATTTTCATTTTTTTTTCTCCAATTGTTTTAAAAGGCAATGAACATTTTCAATTTCGACCTCCTAAAAGTACCAACTAGATCCAATTTGCTTCCAAAAACATATATCGGGCATCGAAGTTCATGATCAGAGCATTTTATCTACCAGAAAAGTTGAGAAGTTATAAACATTTTAAAATACCTCAAATAAATGTCTAGAATTATTAGACTGGACAAAATTAAAATAAAATTGTAACTAATTTTCAAGCCCCCCCCCCCCACCCAATTGAAAAATCCTGCGTACGCCATTGATTTTAGATATTCCGACAATATTGACATCGTAAATTCGTAAACTAAAATAATTAATATTTATTCTACTAAATATTCTATTTTTATTATATTACAAACGACATTATCGACTTTTTTTCCGCCCTTAAATATTTGGACACCCCTGCCGCCTGGAGCAACTGCTCTTTTTGCCCCCCCCCTCTTGATGCGTCACTGTTTACGAGTTTGTGTTTTAATAATTACTTTTGCCGCTAGATTTTTTGACCAGACCCCCGACCCGATCCATCTTCAGTCCGTATCAATCCTTGGTAGTCAATTCCATTATTTTGTATTAAATTATGTGCTAACGCAGTAGCACGAACTAAGATAGAGGTCTATATCTTTAATCGTGGTCCGTGCGTAATAGCAAATACTATAGTGTCTCCAGTGTCCCCTAAAAAATCTAAGAGCTTCCCGTATTCCAATCTTTAGTATTTGGTAACAGTATAATATTTAAAATATTTAGCGCCAAATAAATCACAGATAATATATTATTGTATCACCGGTACATCTTGTGACACAGTGCATTCCGTATGGACGTTATCATAGTAACTGATAAACGTGGTGCAGATAGGGTTGGCAACACTGCTCACCACTGTTTATCCGGGCACTCGCGTTCGTCGTGTGTCTTTCTGGAGCTCTTTACGTCAATATCAACTTGAACGAGACTCTGAAAATACAAAATGGTAAGATTTTCATCTGTTCCGATCCACGTTTGTGGTGGTTTTATTGATATATTTAATATTAATATTTTTTCCTTTAGGGTATCGACATCGACCACAGGCGCGGGCATAAGGCCAAACGGACTGCACCCAAGTCCAAAGATGTGTATTTGTTGCTGTTAGTCAAGGTAAGTACAAGTTTCAGGAAACGCACTTTTGACTGTTCGTTAACACAAAATTGTATTATTAATCATTCTCTGCCTTGTAGTTGTACCGTTTCTTGGCTCGCCGTACCCGTTCCCATTTCAACAAAGTTGTGTTGAGACGTCTGTTCATGTCTCGTATTAACCGTCCGCCGATATCCTTGAGCGCTATCTCTAAGTACATGACCAAGATCGCCGATGAAAAACGTATTGCAGTTGTCGTTGGCACTATTGTTGATGACAAGAGGTTGTATAAAGTGCCCAAGCTTACAGTACGTCCCTACCGACTTCCCCTGCCACCGAGAGCTCTCATAATAACTATTTTTCGTTGACAGGTTTGTGCATTGCGTGTAACTTCAGGAGCCAGAGCTCGCATCTTAAAAGCTGGTGGAGAAATCCTTACTTTTGATCAACTAGCATTGAAGGCACCGACTGGCAAGAATACTGTTTTATTGCAAGGTGAGAGTTTACAGTTACTATTCATTAATAATATTTAAGGTTGCATTTTACATTTGTAATATGATTTTAAAGCATTAAATGGTGCTACTTGTATTGAACAATCTAGAAGTGGTGTTATAAATTTAAAACCGAAACCTTTACTTATTTGTAAAATTAATTTTATTAATTTTAATCAACAATTTGTATTTTCTTGTTATTTATAACCTAACAATTTTACCATAACTTTACTAGCAATAATGAATTAATACATGATAAACTGTAGAATAAGGAAAATCTAGTTTCATATCGCCCAATTTAAGGTTATTTTGCTATTTAAGTCACTGTAAAATATTATAACTGATCACTGCTCGCCGCGGTTAGTGTACCCGTACACCCCGCTCTCTGTTTGACTTAGCCTTGGTTTGTTATTAGAATTCTGAAAACAATGTAATTAGTACGTTTTTGTAGATGGAAAGGCTTGGCCCCCTTTTTTTTTATTATATTTTAGTTTCAAATATTCTAGCACCTTCATAAAAGTTTCCCTAATTTGGGCTATGGACCATGAGTTATAATCATTAAAATTGGTATATGTGATTTAGTTTATGTGAATTTAAAATTAAATATTAATATTAATTACCTTGTTGCTCGGAAAGAAGTAACTTTTTTGAAATTAAAGTTACTTATCATAATGGTCTTAAATGCAAATTATTTGTTGGTTTGTTTATAAATCTGCTATAAAATTGGTGTCGGACGGACTTGTCTTTTGATCCACAAACATTTGTTTTTATTGTTATTATTACAAAAATAATTATGTAATATTAAATTGAATTATATTTATATCAGCAAGTTGTTGCTATTATGAAGGCAAATTTTGTTACATTAATACACTTGATTTTAATACGGAAATAACTATCAAACCATATTTAGCCAACAACTGACAATAAGATTTGAATTTTATTTATAAATTTGATTAAGGGGTGTGAATAAATAGAAATAAAAAATTCTATGAAGATGTATTTTTGTATTTCCAATAATATGGTTTATTGAGCGGTTTAAGAGTAAATACATCTATTATCAATATTGTTGAAGAGAGGTTATGTCTGTTTAAAAGTCAATTTTCGATATTTTAATTACTAAATTCAAAAAGTAAAGTATTACAAGTTCTAGAGTTAAATATTGGACATTGAAAATAAAATATCATAAATCAACTCCTGTACAAACCTAGATAAACTTCTTCTCTTCAATTTGTATGGTAATTGTTCCATACTGTAATGTCACCTAGTAAGCTATATTATTGGGAATACAAAACTAAGTTTCACTTAAATTCACATTTGTAATTAGTGTGTAAAATGATGTGTTGCTGACATGTTCGGGTAAGCTCCGCTATTTATATTATACACAGTCATTCACTAATGATCACTTACCACACACATTTACACGACCCGCATGCAGATTGAAAATTGCCTATACTGAAATCCTTAGAAACGGTTGGTATGCATACCTCTTAATATATAAAAACAGTATTAATACAGTCAGATTTAGAAAATGCTAAAAATGTGATTCTCATCAGTTAAATCAATGCAATTCGGACCCCCCCACCATCAATAGTATCCTAATGTAACAAAATTTAATTGTTAACTTATTTTGCATTTAACAATTATAAAAATTTTGTATGGTAGAACATGATAAAATATATTTATATTTTATGATTTAATATTTGAATTGGCTGATTCTCATTTTGTAATCGTCATTATATTGTATATTTGTATAATAAACATAATATCATTATTGTTGTTTAGGTAAACGCAAATCACGTGAATCATGCAGACACTTTGGTCCAGCTCCAGGTGTACCCCACAGCCACACTAAACCATATGTGCGCTCCAAGGGACGCAAGTTTGAACGAGCTCGTGGTAGGAGACGTGGATGTGGTTTCAAGAAATAAACATTTTTCATTTTACTTAATAATAAAATTTTTTATTATGTATTTTGTGAAAATAAAAGGACTGTTGTTGTCGATAAATACACTTGAAATATTTTTAATTTTAAAATAGTCACAAACAAAAATTAAGTCAAAGTATTTTGATTCTTAGGGTGGTTTAAAAAATTGACAAAAAATGAGAAAACCACAATAAAATATAATATAAAGAAAGTAAAAACAACCAATAAGCTTAAAACAAACTTATACAAGCGAGCATTATTACCATTGGATTTCAATGAATGCTTTTAAGACTAGAATATGGTAAAACAATTATTATATTAATACAAATTAGTAAAAATACTTAAAATTGAATTTTGTGAGAGTACTTCTTTCATAATTTTCCATTTTTATACCTTGAAGTCTGGCCAATAATTTATTTGGTATCTTGTTGTACTGCCTTCAAACAACCTATCCAGCCACATAGGTAACCCATCTAGCAAATGTTCTGTTCGAATTTCATCTTCTTTATCCTATTATACACATGATATATAAATAAATTGTACAATTGAAGCAGTTGTCTGTTCAAAAGGAAAATAACACTCAGGCAACATTAATGTTATTGTATTGTAATTGTTTTTTACTCTTTATTTTAATTTGCATTGGGCTTAACAAGTGCATTGTGACAAGCGGAGGTAAGAAATAAGTATCTACTCCTGACACCATGCACCACTAGTGAGTCATATTAAAATTAAAATAATTGATAATTGATTTTATATTGCCAATCAGTGTTATTTACTCTACAGTCAGTATATGATCAAAGTACCTAATTATTTCTCACCTTTAAAATAGGTTTAAAACCAGCAGTATTTTCTTCATCTTCATCAAAACTGTAATTGTCTTCATCGGACTCTTCATTAAAACCCCAAAATTCTCCCCCATTATTTGGCGGCTTCATTCCAACTCTTCTCCACTTATCATTTTTCTATAACCAAATATTTTGATAAATTAAAAATTATTAAAACAGGTTAGATAGTCTGCTCGCCAAAAATGTTATCCATTATGATAATTAAATATCAATAAATTATTATTAAACTGACTTATGTCAGGTTGCATGAACTAAATATAATATAATAAATCAATGTTGAGCTAATGATTCCTTACACATTATTTAATGGTCTATGATTGGAAGAAATTTTTATGTAACCAGCATAAGCTTTATAAAAGCAGAGAACTAAAAAACGATTGAAATTTTTTTTATAATGAAATAAATATGAATATAAATGAAATTATTTATCTTAGAATTAAAGTTTTTACTAAATAATTAATTTCAATTTACTTTTTTAAATAATTTTTCTATAACTTAGCTAGTTAAAGCTGCAAAATCCAAATAAAAACTTATAATAACATAATAAGTTAAAATAATTTAAATTAAATTAAAACTATTAATTGAAGTAACTGCAAACCCTATCAAATTAAGGAAGTAACGAATGAGTTTATACTATGATACTACTATTGTTATAAATTGGTTTCATCCTGTGACAAAGTACACTAATATCATGTACATTTTTAGGGTAACCTAACAACCATAATATAGGATTGAAATTATATCATAAAAGTTAAACAAAATAAAACCAACTTGTACTAACATGTCGTGAGGATTCTGGGTGTTTAGCATGGTACATGCAGAAATACTTTTTTAGAGAACACAACGATAATACTGTGCCCACACAATTTCGTGTATTAATGTGTATGCTTTTGTTTGTGTCTGTAAGGCTTAATGATAATAATTCGCAGTACCAGTCTCTAGATGGAGAACGATCAAGGTTTAAATATCCAAACATTAATGACTTATTCCTAAAACATAAAATATTAAAATTTGTAACAAATAATTATAACTTATGATAGCAAATATAGAAGGCTGACTTTCTATACGGCCACACAGTATGGTAAAATTGTCGGGCCAGTAAAAGAGCAGTGCTGTTGTCTATCAACAGTATAATGGTGCGACACCCTGGTTTGATAAGTCGTACTAGTCCATTATAAGTTTCTGCTCTCAGTTCATGAAGTTTAAGTTCACGTTGTTTATTAGTTTGAGATGGTTTTGTTTTGGTTTTATCTACTTTTTTATTTATTTCTTTTATTTCATTTTCCCTAAAATATTATAAACGAATTAGAAATGTATAATATATACAAAATATTTTTGACATACACTAAAATGTATACAAAATACATGACCACCATCGTTCCAATCATCAAAAACACAATGTACATAAAGAATAACCCATGATTTATGGTCATATCGATCATGGTGTAAAACATAGTTATAATATGCTGTTGAGCTCTTGCAGCAATGCGCACTAATAAGCTCTGACCATGTTCATCTAACACAACACCAATATGAGCTTCATTACTCAGTGTCCAAGCCGCTTCACTGCCGAGCAGTGCATTCAACACTCCGGTCAGTTTCTCCTAATAAATAATATGCTTTTTGTTAATACAATTTTAAAAATACTATTTACCAACTAATATGTATTACTTTAGTCAAATCATAGTTAGCCCAATCATTATAGTCGTCTCCCAAAAGCCATTTATAGCTGACCATGATTTTATTGAGCCTAGTCAACAAGACTATATGAAGTAATGGTTCACTTGGACTTTCACTGCCCTGTATTAATGAATTAATGAAATGTGGCTGTCTCTCTCTAAACACATACATGAAGGCTAGTCGCACGTCAGGATAAATAGAACGAGCTTCTTGAGCGAAACGTCTGATAGATTGTCGATGAGCCTCATGATTAGGAGAGTTACGAGACACTAATACCAGACAAAACTGTTTCTGACCAACTGGGCAAAGAGTATCAAAAACATCTTGTGAAGATAGCCTAGGTAAAGTCAAATATTTATTGCTTTCCATCAGGTCACGGAGACCAACCATCGGTATGTATGCCATAGAGAGATGTGCAGCTGGATGTCTAACATTTTCTTTCAATATTAATAGAGTATCTTTATCATGTGGTACTTTATAACGGTCTCGTGTTGATCGACACTCATACAATCCAATATTCATGAACCTAAAAAGTGTAATCAATTAATTCCAGTTTATCACAATAGGTAGATACTAGATAGTATTGTAAGTATAAATCAAAAACTTACCCGAAATTAATATGGTTTCGATACTCAAGTGCAATTAAAGCATAACGTATTCTCAAAGGAGATCCAGGTTGCATAACTAATGCCCGTACATGATTATCAGTTGACCAAGTATTCAAGAATTTATCAATTGTAACATCATTGAATTCAGGTATAAGGTTGACTGGCAAACTCTTTCTTATAAAGTCTAAACAAAAAATATCATCAAATAAGGTATATACAAATCCAATTATATTTTTAAAACATACTAATAATATTGTCAGCACTCTGAAATGATTCTTGATAAACTATGAGATTTGAATCTATGATTGATACTAAATGAGGAATAAACACTCCTTTAGCTCTCCAAAATGCTGAAGGTTCCATATCTTTATTCATTGTTTTAAAATCTACCCCTAAAAATTAAAAACATTAATTTTATTCAACTTTTATTTTCATTATTTATAACTATATTGAAACAAGTTAACGTACCGATTGGTACGACATCTTCGATAACCTTTTTAAGAACAGATTGTGCTTTAAGAAAAGCAAGAGAAAATTCAGAATAAAACAGTATCAAAGTAAGCTTTTTGCTATTTTTTGTTAGCATTAATGAATTAAATTCACTGAAATAATAAAAAATAAAATTATTACATGACAAATAATATTGTTAATAGAATAACTTACTCCAAATTTATTTGTAATTTTCTAAAGAATTCAAAAGTATAGCGATGATGCACATTGTCAAAAAAGTTGTCCATGTCAAAGTCGAAAAATTGATTAAAATTGCTGGAAAAACTGTTTGTAGGTGCAGCATAACTATCTGGCTTGTCTCTGTTTGTCAATGACTAAAATATGAAAAAATATATTACAGAGAACAATTTTTTATTAATATTTATCAAATAAAAATCATAATAAAAAAGATTCAAGTACTTCATAAGCTGTTGTTATTTCGATAAATTTGGTCTCAGCTTCTGGATGGTTGCTCTTATCCGGATGCCTGATAAAATAAAAATAAAAAGAGTTAAAAATATTAATACAAGTTGCTAAAAATTTACTGAAAAAGCATACCATATCTTCACCAGATTTCGGTAGGCATTTTTAACTTCAGCCAATGATGCGGCCTTTGATATGCCAAGAATGGCATACGGATCTTGGGTGGCGGGTTGTGCCGTCAGAACGATTGCGAATAGCACAGTAGAAATCAGCCGCCATTTCATTTTTGTGTGGAGCGCACGGATCCAATTCACGACATTTTGCACATTTGTGACTTGATAGTTGATACTCAAAACTGTCTCATTACATTGCGAATAATTTTTTTTTTTAAATTGTAAGTACTCGGCAGTATAAAATAATATAAAAAATTGTTGATAAAAATTCAATAATTGCACCGCTGACCACACTGGTTAGATCCGATTATGTTACATTTATAGATAAGGTCAAACTGATACGGGTAACAGGCCGGCCGCCATCAAGGTTTATAGATAATATTATCTACCTTAGATCATATACTATATTATGATCTAAATTATCTACCGAGATAGATAATAGTAGTAATAATGATACCAATATATATACTATTATCTTCACGATTTAAGATCTTAAATTCGTGATTATCATAGAACATATTATCCATCTCAGTGCTTACTGCGTTATACAAAGCACATGCTTATTGCTTATACCATCAGTTACAATGATTATAATTCATTTTTAACTGATTTAAGTAGCTATTTTAATTAATTGGTTTATTGTTTGATAATATATTTTTTTTCTAACATTTAACAAGTATTTTGCTTATGGGTAATATAATTTAAAATAAAAGTCATGTTATGTGTAAAATATTTTTTGCTATGTGTCTCAAGTTTTTTATTTTTTTTTAAACCTGCGACTACCTATGGATTAGTAGAACCAATCACAGCCGGTGTTGCTGCAGGAGCTTTTATGATAGGATACTTTGCAGATAAATTGCCTTTTTTTAATGATTGTCCTAAAAAATTTGAAATAAAAGGTAGGATCAGTTAAAAAATATTATTCAGTATTTTTTCTTGTAACTAATAAAAATTTTTTCATTCTTACAATCTTACATCAAATAAGCTTTTAATGTGTTATGAATACTTCTATGTATCTTAATATCTTATACAGGAAAATATTCTCTGAAGAATATATTCAAATCCTATTTTTGGAATTTTTAAATATTCTCAGACAATTTAATCTCAAATTAAGATCCTCTTATTCATTTCTAAGTATATTTAGTGTTCATTTTATACATTTGTATTTATACTATAGTTTTTCATTGTTCCTTTTATAGATTTAGAGCATGACATGAAAAAAAGTTTTTTTGGGCAACATATTGCATCAAAAATTGTAATATCTGCTTTGGCAGGTAATTTGCATCGTAGCAAAAAAAATAAGAAACCAATAGTAATGTGTTTCCAAGGTTCCAGTGGTACTGGTAAAAATTTTTTATCAGATTTAATTGCTAGTCATATGTTCAATTCAACAAGATCAAGAAAAAAACGATATCATGTTATTAATGGACAAACTGCATTTCCTTTGCAATCAGAAATAAACAATTATAAGGTAAAATGTTTTTTAGGTAGGTATTTTACTATACTCTGAATGTTTTTGGATGTAAAATAATTTTTTAGATTCGGAATGAGGAAGCTAGTGGTTTTACAATGGTTTTTATTTATTTATTTTTTTTTTATCCTGCATACAAAATTTCTATCAGAAGGAGTGCTTCAATTTCAACTTATAGTACCTTATCTTTTAATTTAATTTTAATTTCTAACGCTTTGTTTATCACCATAGCAACAAATAAAAAAAAAAATATAATATTAATTCAACTAACAGGTTATGATAAAAAATCCAGACTGACAAATGGTCTCCACTCAGAATTGTTTTTCTTATATGATATTATATAATCGAATGGAAGTTTAATACAATCCATTATACATTGGTCCACTTTTAACCTACTGTAAAGCAGAGTGACATCCACGTACCTGCTTTTTTAACTTGTAATCCTATCTCCTATAAAAATTACAAATATAGAATAGTAATCTTAATTTGAAATTTCTGTCTCAAATTCTCACTATAATAATATTATCTTTGCATTTCAACTTTTGATTTTTTTGTGAGATTCTTTGAAGCGTACTGTAACTAATTTCAGTTACATTATTATTATCTTCTACATCATACGTTATATTATATATTTAATAGTAATATGTTCTGGTTTATTCTTTTTAAATTCTAAGCATAGCAATGAATGTATGGATTTTATTATTTTATGCTTTTTTTTGTATGTGGTGTGACTTTAAGGAGTATATAGTAAAGAAGCTTTAATTTTAAACTTCGAGGGTTTTTTTTGTTGGTAAATTTGATGTAATTCATACATTTTTGACGAAATCAATTTTTTTATTGGAAATCAAAAATGAATAACTGGATAGCCCCAGTTTGGTACTTATAAATGTTTATGAGTTTTTCTTTTTTTTGACATTATAAATTTCAAAATATTTTGGTTCTTTTTGAGATATTCAAAGATATTTAAATTTTAAATATTTTTTTTATTTTTTTTTTGTCAAAAATATTAAAAATTTAATCAATTTCCCCATAAGTTGTTTTTGCAAACATTTAAAAAGCTAAGAGGTCAAGTGTTAGATTCTTTCATTAATAATGAATGTGCAAAGTTTAAATTTTGATGATGTTTAATTGTTTCACTCTTATTGAATACTCATATTGTTATACTTAATATTCATTAATATTTCAGGAAAAACTTTATTCTGATGTGAAATCTGCTATAAAATCATGTGATACAAATTTATTTGTTTTTGATGAAATCCATTATATTCCTATGGGTATATTAGACATACTAGGACCTATTCTTGAGAACAATGATGTGTCTATTGATTCTAGGTAATTAACTAGTTAATTGTTTTATAGTGTCTGATACTATTGACTCAGTGGTGCCGATTTATATTTATTTATGAGGAAAAACTCTAGGGTTAGACCTACTAATTTTTTAGCTACTCTCGAATAGTGTATTATAATCGCGATATACTGCCTGGTGGCCTGCCATACTCATACTATTATTGCCTATTCTTTACACTTACCATTATTGTTAAATTATGATGATGTTTAAATATTAAATACCGCTAATGACTGATCACTTATTATATCATATAATCAATATATATCACTACTTATATCACTCACTCACCTAATCCAACCATAAATAGTTCTGGGGTATATTATCCAATTGATACCCGTGTTCGGCACCACTGACTATTATATAGCTTTTTAATAAATTTTAAAAATGAAAATGTTGCATGAAGTTTCTTTCACTTTAAATGTTGAGCTATGTTGAATCTAAAAACATCATTATATTAATATAATAAGTGTTATATGTATTAATACTAAATAATACATGCACAATTAGTTAAATGATTGGTTTTAAATTTTAAAAAGAAACAATTAAATACTAATTGTTTTATTAATATTACAGGAATTCAATTTTTATATTTTTAACTAATACAGGATATAATCCAATTTTACAAAAGTATTTAGATCTTTGGGAAAACGGAATTTCTAGAGAGGAAATGACAGTTGCAGATTTTGATACCATTTTAACAAAATCTGCTTTTAATGAAAAAGGTAAAACTTAAATTTATCATTATTTACAAATTACATTAGTTATAAGGCTGTCACTATAACCCTCATGTACCTAATAGACAAATGCATAAATATTTATATTTTATGTAATTAAGTCTTTCACTGCTACACTATTTATCTACTGCAACCAGTATATGATGCTATGTAAAATAAAATATTTATTGTTTTTTTTTTTAAATTTAAATTTTGATATCTACATGAACTAATTATTTAAGTTTAAAATAATGCAAACCATGGTTTCCAAAACTTGTATGGTTACCGGAAATATGAGAATATTATAAAATACAGGGACATAATAGTACGTCTGAAGTAGTTAAGGGGTTAAAATTTGAAAATTTTATAACTTAATTTTAAATAAAAGACATGATTTTGCATGTCATAGATAATTTTTTAGGTACATTTTAAAATGATTAAATGTATTAATTATTGATATGTTAATTTTGATAGGTGGGTTGATGAAAAGTTCAATAATAGATTCCCATATTATTGATTTTTATGTTCCATTTTTACCACTTGAAAAATTTCATGTGTTACAATGTATTGAGGCAGAGTTGAAAAATCTAAATAATTCTTTGGATTCTGAAGCAAAAAGGTAATATAATTATTGAAGTATAGAAAATCAGTGATGACAAATTAAATCCATCATTTATTTGTTTATAGTTTTTATTTACGTTATGATACTAATTTATTGAATTGATATCCACATTTGTTATTATTTAAAAATATTAAATTTACTTAAAATGCATAGTTTATATCTTATACATTCCCTCGTATTTCATTATTTTTTTATAGCTGTATTAAAAAAAAAATCCTTAATGGGGTAACTAGGGATACATTTGTTTACCATAATTATTAATGTATCATAAATTTGAACAAACTACTAACATTATAACATAATACATAAATAGGGCATAAGCTATAAAAATTAATAATATAAAAATAATAACTATGTTAAAACTGTCTATTATTATATTAAGGAATAAGTTTCGGTTACTGCTTGCTTTCAATAGTAATGCATACAATTTATTAAATATACTATTTTATCTACTAACAATATACTTATTCTATACAGCATTATAAAATAGAAACTTCTCAACAAAAGTATGCGTGTTAAAAATTAAACATGCTAAAATATAAGAAGGGCTCTGAAGTTCTAGAAGTAGCATACTATTCTATATGCTCTCGATTTTTAGCAGATCAGGCTAATATTCTGATGTAGGTACTATCTTTTCGAATGATATAATTTTTAACTATTTTTTCAATTCAATAAAAAGTCTAAATGAAATAGTTTTTTTAAAATAGTTTTCCGCTATATTTGAAAATGTTGGTTAAATTTCAGTTTAATATTATTAATTTATTTTTCTATATTTTCATTTCTTTTAGTGCTAGTTAATAATAACATAAAATGTTTTTCAAATTGATCTCAGAACTTTTCACATTAACGAATCCCCCATTTCTCCTTTTACAGCCTTACTGCACAAATAATATATTCCATAGTCCAAACTATCTATACTTCAATAACTTAAATACCATTATGGCATTATGTCTTATTCACTGATTACGATACCTATTCGTTTTAAAATTTATATTTTGTCTTAAATATTTAAGCATTATTCTATTTCTCTAATATATATATTTCTATATTTACGTTGTATTAAGTTCTTTAATTGTTGAGCAATAATAGGTGTATTTGAAAAAAACAATTACAACATAAAATGGGTATTTTAGAATTTTGATTACATTTTTTTGCATATTTGACTTTTTTTATCTCATATAACTTCTGAGCCTTAATAATAATTAATGACACCATTTTTTACAGTATGACTAAAAAAGTAAAAATATTTATAAAAATGAATGTTTTGTATGTTGAAATATAAATTAGGGGCCCAATTTTAATATATACTTTATAAAATTATAAATATTTTTCTTAATATATGACACATAAAATAAAATATTGATCACTTTCATCTTAATAAACTTAAATACCAATGAATTTTCAATTGATTAAATTTATGTGAAATTATTAAAATGTATAGTAATATATTTCTGAGATTTATTACAGACAATAATAAATAATCATGTATGGCAATAATTATTTGAAAAATTTACTTAATATATTTAATATAAAAGTGCATCTTTTTTTCAGTGACATATTGCGTATAGTTCCATTTGGTCCTGAGCCTGAAAAGTTATTTGCTACTTCTGGTTGTAAAAGGCTTAATCAATGGATTACATCTAAATTATATTCTAATTAAATTGGATATTCTTAAAGAATACTGTGGTGTGTGAGTGTTCTTGTACATAAACTTTTGGAAAAAAACCAATCTGAAAATAAGTATTGAAATATATATTTTTAAATGTTTTATAATCATTTTGTTTTATTTTATAATACATCGCGGGCTTTTGCCCAATTTACAGTTTATACATTTAATACTATACATTATTTAATATTTTAAGTATTATTAAAGCAAGAAAGAAGGGTCTCGATTTGCTAAATACATGCAGTGGCATAGTGGCTCATTCCATAATTAGTTGAGAAAATAGGGAATGAAAAAGGACTAGGGTGATGTGGGATCCGAACTGGAATATTAAAAGAGATCTGGGATAATAAGTAATAAATAATAATTAATTTTAATATTTTAAATGAATAAATATATTAAGATAAATATGAATATTATTTTACCAAATGGATATATGGATTATAAAATTACTTATTTGAACTTATGATTAAACTATTATAAATGGGGCGTTAAAAGTTTTTAAGAAGACTAAATGTTTGAATGTTTAACTAGAATTGTTCCAATATAAGTTTGATCTGATTTAACCAAAAACCTCTTTATGTTATAACGCTAAATGATAAAAAAAAGTCCTAAATATTAATTACTCTAACTTCATTGTTAAATTCACCAATCATTCAGTCACTCCCCTCTGCCGGTTATTATGCAGTTTATATTCCAGAGTTACATGTTTCCTTAACAAATAAACTCCCTCCCTCACCTTCATCTTTTACTGCTAAGTGCTACGCTGTTGTTTTCAAAGCCCTAACTCTCATTTTACATTTTGCCCCAAATAACTATTTATAATAGCCTCTGACTCTTATGTCTTGCCTTCAAGCCTTAAATTCCAATCCCTTCAGCTCTCATCTATCGCCTGTTTTTTTGTATCAAGTCCCTAATTTTTAACCTCTTTCAACTACATTATACAATCCACTTCCTATGGAACAACTTACTCGAAAACTTTGGTGCAAGATATAAAAACATAACACCCAATATTCCTACATACACCTGGTTCAATAACCTAGTTTTATTTAGACCATATATTACTCAATTTAATCGATTACGCGTGGGACATCTATTAACAAGTCAATCTTTTGAACTCGGTCCAAATGATTCCCCACTTTGTACACTTAATTTTAATGAATGTATTTGTGACCTTCCGCATCCGCACATAATTTATGTGCCTTGCTCTACAGTCCAAACACCTAGCTCTAATCGACTCTTAAATCTTTCAATTCTATTAAATTATAAATTTTATAAATTTTGTCGAAATTTGAACATTAAATGCTTATAAAAAAAAATTGTGCCTATGTATTTTTAATATTTTTCAACTGCTATTACAAAAATATATCAGGAGCCATGTATTAAATTTTCACGCTTGTTTTCTCAACAAATAAAATTTTGTTGATATTTATAGAAAAAAAAACTAAAAAAATTGAAAACTGACAATGTCCGTAGACAGATCAAAAAAAGTCAAATTATTTTCAAAATTTTATCGTGTATAGAAAATGCTAACATAAACATTCAGTCAATTTTTCAAGTATCTACAGTCATTCGTTTTTTAATTACAATAAAATAAGACAATCTTTACATGAGAAATCGAGGGAATATCAAATGTTGTAAAAAATTTAATTTTAAACGCTCATAAAAATTTAATTTGACTTTCTTGTAGACATTTTTTTTTTTGATAAAGGTAGACAAACTTATGGATAACCTTGTATTACATATTCAAATCTTAGATTTAAAAAGAAAATTTTTATGAATTCTCATCTCAAAATAATTTACTAATTTTCGTGATTTTTCCGTATTTTGTCAAGATTTGAAGTTTAAATGCTTATAAATAAAAACCCTGCCTAAGGATTTTTAATTTTTTCATCTGCCTTTGAAACAATAACCTAGGAGCCTTCTATTAAATTTTCAAGCTGTTTTACTCAACAGATACAATTTTATTGATATTTATAGAAAAAAAAACTAAAAAAAATGGAAACTGACAATGTTCGTAAACAGCTCAAAATAAGTCAAAATATTTGGAAAATGTTATGGTGTATAGAAAATGAAAATATAATCAACCATTGAAAATTTCATGTATTTACGGTCATTTGTTTTAAAGTTACAACAAAAACCAAATTCAATTTTGTGAAAAAAACGATTTTCCGTAAAAAGTCCCGTTTTTCTTTTGTTTTTCTTGGCGCTTTTGAAAATTAATGGGAATTTTAAATTTTGACCCCCCAAAGTACCAACTAGATTCACTTTCCTATCAGAAAAGTTGCTAGTGAGATTTTACATACCTGTAAGTATACCTGAACAAAATACCATGAATTTCCACAAGCCGCATTAATTAACTTTACACAAGCGTGTTGACATACTATTAATATTATCAAATAAAAACCAAATATTATATAACATGACACAATATTTTATTCAAGTAAATTTACAGATACAATGTACATTTTACATACGTCTGGTGCCCAAATACTTTCATAATAAAACCATATTATCCGTCTGCGCGGTCGATCTTACCACAACAGAACATACGTCTGACGAACCGCTTCGTCCGGTTCCAAAGTGAACGGCGCGGACGTCTAGGCGTGACCGTTGTTACCACCAGGTTCGTCTCCGCGTCATCGCTGCCACTGCTGGTTACCGTACCCGTTACTCCGGCTTCTACCAGTGGCAACGGCGACGAGACGGATAATGGCGTTTTGATCCAGCAGTCATAATCTTCTGCGGTATCAGGTGGCATCAACGCCAGAACAAACGATTCGGCACGTGATGGCGAATCCATCGAAACGGGCAATTCCGCGGACGTACCGAACGGCAATTCAATTTCGTGAGCATCGCCTGAGGAATTTTCACACAGAACAAACGATTCGGCACGTGATGGTGAATCCATCGAAACGGGCAATTCCGCGGACGTACCGAACGGCAATTCAATTTCGTGAGCATCGCCTGAGGAATTTTCACACAGAACAAACGATTCGGCACGTGATGGGGAATCTATCGAAACGGGCAATTCCGCGGACGTACCGAACAACAATTCAATTTCGTGAGCATCGCCTGAGGAATTATCACACACGGCCACATTAGGTAAAGACACAGATCTTTCGTTCACCGGGAGACCAAGGACATCGCTGCTGTCCGACGGTTTCAGCATATTCGACCGGTGATCGTCGACAGCCGGTAACATCAAGTTGGGCATGGATATCCAACCGACCTTTGTAGGTGCTTCGGCCGCGCAATTTGCACGCAAAGCCATATTCGGTAGCGATATATATCTATTGAGCAGCGGCAATCTACGCAAAACACAACTCTCGAGCGGTTTTGGTCTATACGACCGAAGCTCGTCAAAAACCATATGCATCGTTTCAGTCTTGGATAGCAACTTGATATCCGAAGACTTCTTGTCTTGAACGGCAATATTTGACATACTGATATGATGTAGGTAGGTACGTGGAATAAATATATTACTCGAAAATTCGACTTTAACTTTTATACCGTAGATATTAGCAATTATTCGTGATTTTCGTAGCAAATGAATACTGATATTGTGACACAAATTATAGATTTTCCAAACACTTTTCCAAACACTTGGCAACAAGATGCTTGTTATTTTTGTAAATCTGAATATATCAAAATTGTTTATCATATGTTATACGGTACAACAACTATTTATTGAATTCTTATTTTTACTTATTTTCTTAACCTCATTGCTGATATAACATTACGCCAGACACCAAAGTTACTTTAATCTAATAAATTATTATCTAACATATTATTACTTATTGGGCAATTAGGAAAATTGTTATATAAATGAAATATGAAACATATTTTTTGAATGTAGGTATCTAGTATCTTTATCATAAAAAGATACTAGATACAAGTCAACAAAGTATTTAAATACTCGATACAAGATACATTTATATATAAACTATTTACGTGGAACCTTGTTTTCAATTTTCAATATAAAAGTTGAACATTTTATAAATGTTTAACTACAAAATAATTATTAAATTATAAATTTTATAAATTTTGTCAAAATTTGAACTTTAAATGCTTATAAAAAAAAATTGTGCCTATGTATTTTTAATATTTTTCAACTGCTATTAGAACAATATATCAGGAGCCTTATATTACATTTTCACGCTTTTTTACCCGACAAATTAAATTTTATTGATATTTACAGAATATAAAACTAAAAAAATTGAAAACTGGCAATGTCCGTAAACAGCTCAAAAAGAGTCAAATTATTTTCAAAATTTTATCGTGTATAGAAAATGCTAATATAAACATTCAGTGAAATTTTCAAGTATCTACGGTCATTTGTTTTTGAGTTGCACCAAAAACCAAAATCGATTTTCTCGAAAACAGATTTTGCGTAAAAATTCTCGTTTTTCCTTAATTTTTCTTTTGTTTTTCATAGCGCTTTTGAAAACTACTGGGAAATTTTTACTTTTGCCCCTCCCCCCCCCCAAGTACCAACTAGATTCACTGTCCTGTCAGAAAAGTTACTTTTGAAGAAAATCCAAGCACTTTTACTGTCCTAAAAGGTGATGACAGACACAAAAAAAAATAAAAAAAAAACACACATCATTGTAAAATCAATATATTCATTGCTTCGCTCAGAATCTATAAAATAATTATTTTAGTTGTATTTTTTTTTAAATGATTTATAACAATTTTAGATGTGAGATTTTTAGTTTGTGTAAAAACACGGCAAGCAAAATATTAATATTATACGAAATATAAAATTCGATATGGGTATTATGAAAACAATTTTCACCAACATAATTGTTTCCGTACCGATTATTTATAAATGGCAAGCGGCCCGGTTGCGATAAGAAATCCGGTTTGGACTAGGTGCGGTATGGCTACAGTCGAGCGCGGGGTAGTGGTATGAACACTATTTTTGAACGCTGCCGCTAGTGTCAGTAGAGCAGCACATGACAGCTGTAAAATCGTGTTTTTCTTACCGAAGTTATGGTTTCGTACTTCAAGTTTTCCTCAGCTCTCGTTAGTCGTAGAAACATGATTTCTTCACCAAAATAAACGTGAGAAGTTTATCTAGGTTTTGTCGTTCCAGATTTTTGATATCTTTTTTTGTCTATTTTATATGATTTTTTTAAAATTTTGAAAATTTTGAAAATTTCAAATACAAATATAATTGATTTGAAAAAAAAATTCAAAAATCTGGAACGTCAAAACCTAGATAAACTTCTCACGTTTATTTTGGTGAAAAAATCATGTTTCTACGACTAACGAGAGCTGAGGAAAACTTGAAGTACGAAACCATGTTTTTACGGCCGAATTTTCGTACCAGAACGGTCTCTTAAAACAAAAACTATATTGTACAAAGTAATGATACACCAAATTGTTCTATACACGAGTGGAACATGGACTACTACAAAAACAGATGAACAAAAAGTAGCTACTTTTGAGAAGAAGGTGCTAAGAAAGATATTTGGCCCAAAAATGATTGCTCAACCGGCCTGTGGGAACGACGGATAAGTCTAGAACTTAGGGACATTAGTCAATGAGGCAGACATAGTAGCAACGCTGAAAAGCAAGCGTATTAGCTGGACAGGACACATATGGAGAGCACAAGACCAGATAACTCGAGAGCTAACAAAATGGATCCCCAATGAAAAGAGGCCATTAGGAAGGTCAAGACAAAGATGGAGACAGGGTTAAGAATAACCTACAAATTCTAGGAGTAATAAACGGCGAAGTGCTAGCTAATGATAGAGAAGCATGGAGAGATGTGGTGGTTACGACGAAGGATCTAAATGGCCTATACTAAGCCAAAAAATTAAAAAAAAATAGTTGTTACTTAAAGGGATTCAATACCGTGATTTTCTATTTTTGTCTAACACACACGCGACTTAGGATTTTAGACTGGTTTTTTGCCAAACATACCAATATTGATCTAATGAAACGATAAGAATTCTAAAAACAGATTTGAATTTGTCGTCAAGTTTACTTGAAATCGGCTTTCCCACATTTTTGATTTTAACTTCTCCAAACATACGAATATTTTTAAATACTCTTTTTTAGTATGACATTTTTAGGAATTTGGTGGATAATATCAAACATGTGGGAAAGTCGATTTCAAGTAGACTTGACGACAAATTCAAATCTGTTTTCAGATTTCTTATCGCTTCAATAGATTAATTGGAATGTTAGGCAAAAACACGTCTATAATATTATGTCACGCGTGTGACAAAAACAGAATAATCGTGGTATCAAATCCACTTGAAACTAATAAAAAAAAATTATTCATCCATCGACCTATTTGAACCCAGAATTATATCTGAAAAATATATATTGTTACTAAAACTCCTTGCATGATATGCATAGGCAATAGAGTATGCAGGAATGCGGTTACCACTGATTTAATAGCATTGATACCATAAAATACCATAGACCCATTAACTAAGTAGATTGCTCACTAGCCGGTTACCTACCTCATCAAAATTGATAAAATGATAAGTGCTAAATGTACGGATAAACTAGATTAGCCCGTGTCGGTTACTAACTTTTTAAGGACTTTATTCTTACCCAACTGTTCAAAATTGAACTTAACTTATTAGTTAATAGTTATTACCTATTTTAGTATAGACTACAGTTGCTGTACAGAGCTACAGAAGTATTTATCAATATTAAGTGGCTACTATTTATTAAGTTCAAAGTTCTAATTATTTATTTAACACTAATACTTGATGATTTTTGTAATTATTAGAATTTAAATTATTTAGTTTAATGTTTGATAACATATTTTTTTTCAACAGCTAACAAGTATTTTGTTTATAGTTAATATTATTTAAAATAAAAATTTGTGTACCATGTTATGTGGAAAATATTTTTTATTATATTTCTTAAGTTTATTTTTTTTTAAATCTACAACTGTATATGGATTAATAGATCCAATCACAGGAACTTTTGTTGTAGGAGCTTTTGTGACAGGATACTTTCTAAATTCAAACTATGTATTCCCTTATTTTGGTGGATGTCCTAAAAAATTTGAAATTAAAGGTAAGTTCAGTTAAAAAATTAAACAGTATCTTATCTTGTAACTAAAAATAAATAACCACTTAAACGGTATGTATTTTATTTTATTTTTTTCCTTCTTACATCAAAATAATTTATAAGCTTTTAATGTATTATAAAAACTTGTAGTTTCTTAATATTCAATATAACATTATTAAAAAGTTTATTACGTAACTGTAAAGATAGTTCAATTTGACTAAATTGCAATACTACATAGATATTCAACTTCTGATTGATGATTGATGATTTTAATTTTACTGCATAATAAACCCATGCAGTTGTTGTAGTCCATAATTTGTTGTAACTTAGTATTATAATTCAATAAAAGTATTAGTATTGCAAGCATAATGTAAATTATTAACATTTATGTTTAATTTTATGACATTCCAGTAGAATTAATATATCTACCAATATCTTTTGCTTTAAATACTAAAAATGTATCACAAATTAATATTCATTTATTTATTTATTATGTATATTTAGTATTAATTTTCTACATTTATGTCTATACTATAGTTTTTCATTATTCCTTTTATAGATTTAGAGCATGACATGAAAAAAAGTTTTTTTGGGCAACATATTGCATCAAAAATTGTAGTGTCTGCTTTGGCAGGTAATTTGCATCGTAGCAGAAAGAACAAGAAACCATTAGTAATGAGTTTCCATGGTTCCACTGGTTCTGGTAAAAATTTTTTATCAGATTTAATTGCTAAACATATGTTCAAATCGAAAAAAGTAAAAGAATTACGATATTATGTTATTCATGGACGATCTAAATTTCCTTTGCAATCAAAAATAAACGATTATAAGGTAAGTAGGGAGGTTGTAAAATAATTTGTTTTAATCAATAATCCCATTTCTTATGAAAATTACAAAATGTAGAAAATGATCTTTATTTCTGTATCAAATTTAAATATTTTGATCTTCTCACTATAATTTAATATTATCTTTGTATTTTAACATTTGATTTTTTTGTGAATATTTTGAAGAGTACTGTAATTAATTTCAGTTACATTGTTATTATCTTCTACAGTATAAGTTATTTCTGGTTATTGATCGGGCCCTCGGCACAATAATTTTCAATGGGCCCCTTTAAAAAACATCATTGTAAAATCAATACATTCACCTAGGTAATTTTTATTTTCCGTGTACAATATTAATATCAATAATTCATAACTAACAATACAAGAATCAAATCTTATAAATATGGTATTATAATTAAGAGGACGTGGTACCCGCATGTGTTGTCTCCGTCTTACAAGTGCGTAACATAGCAAATTCTACGCAAAGCAGAACACCACATGTAGCTACATAAGTTTAAAAATAAGAGTAAATTGACATCTTTTAAAATCTAAAGGTAAGATTATTATCTAGACAACCTCATGGGCTTTTCATTATATTTTAATTTTTAAGCGAGCTATTAGGATTTAAAATTGTAAATTGCTTATAGATCTTAAAGTACTCTTAACTAGCTTAAAAATTTAAATATTATAAATAACCCATGAGGTTATCTCTATAATAATCTTACTTTTAGATTTTATAAGAGGTTAATTAATTTACTCTAATTTTTAAATTAACGGAGCTACACGTGTTTTGCTGAGCGTACAATTTGCTATGTTATGCACTTGTAAGATGGAGACAACACATGCGGGTATCAAATCCTCTTAATAGATAGAATTGTGTTAAGTTTATTTAAGTTAATATAAATAAAATAATGTATCGACTACATGTACACCGCAACAGCATTCATAAAATATAATTTCACAGTTTGAAAATTGTTTTGGTAAAAAATATATAGATATTTGCGCTTATTCCTACTACAATATGTTTATTAATTGGAAAGCTTTAATTTGATATACAATGCAGATATTTTAGTAAAGTTTGTTATTATGTATTACCTTTATAACTAATAGTCTCCCTTTTACCAAGGACCTAAAATTTTTTTTTCAAAAAACACTTATTTGGTTAAAAAAACAATTTTAAAATCGGTTGAATTTTGAATGAACGAAAGCAACTTATACTTTCAAAAATATTGCATAATATAATTAATATTGTAAATTTGTATAGTTTCCACACTTTTATATCTAATGCTAATCCAATAAGTATTAAATAATAAAGATCATGCACTACTACTCGTTGAAATTGAACGTAATATTTTTTTTTTATATTGTTCAATATATCCACTAATAACTATACAAATCAATGTTATAGGACAATGATTTTTCTAACAAATTTAACGTGTTGCTGTGAATAACTTGCTCATTATTTTAATTATATAATTTCGTTTTTAAAATTAAGATCATGCCACAATGGGTATATAAAATTTACCTGTGTATTAGCATGTGTGTTCATGGTAGATATAATATCATATTGATCAATATTACATTGAGAAATTTGTAAAAATCGCAAGTGAACTTAATTTTTTTATTTTTTGTACCCAGTTGGACCAGACCGACACTGTAAGTTATATTATATATTTAATATTATTTATATATTTATTCCATTTTAATTCAGAACAAAACAGTGAATGTATTGATTCTATTATTATACATTTTTTTAGTATCTCATGTGCTATTAAGTTGTAGTAAAGAAGATTTAATTTTAAACTTTGAGTTAGGTTTTTTGGTGGTAAATGGGAACTTTTTCATACATTTTTGACAAAATCGATTAGGTACATTTTTTTCATTGTAAATTAAAAATGAATATCTAAAGATAGCCAAATTGGTACTTAACATATTAGTTTTCAAAATATTTTGGTTTTTTTTGAGATATTCAAAGATATTTAAAATTTTATATTTTTAGTTTTTAAAAAATTGAAAAATTAATCAATTTCGCATTGTTAAGAAGTCAAGTATAAGTGTTAAACACTCGACAATTATGAAAGTCAAAATCATTTTAATGAAATTTAATTGTTTCCCTCTTGCTGAATACTCAAATTTTTATACTTAATAATCATTAATATTTCAGGAAAAACTTTATTCTGATGTGAAATCCGCAATAAAATCATGTGATACAAATTTATTTGTTTTTGATGAAATCCATTATATACCTATGGGTATATTAGACATACTAATACCTATTCTTGAAAATAATGATGTATCCGTGGATTCTAGGTAATTTATAAGATTTATAAGTTAGTTGTTTTATAGGTTCTGATGCCATTGTCTAGCTATTTTATAAATTAACAAATTAATATTTTGCTTGAAGTTTCTGTCACTATAAATTTTGAGCCATGTTGAATCTATAAAAAATAATTATTTATTTAAAAGGGCGTTATATTTTTAGTAAAAAGACAATAGAATTGGATTGCTTAAATGTATTAATATATGAACATCAAAGTTGAATGATTGAATTTTAATTTAAAAAAAACATAACTGTTTTCTTATCATTACAGGAATTCAATTTTTATATTTTTAACTAATACAGGCAGTGATTCTATTATAAAAAAGTACTTAGAACTCTGGGTTAGTGGAGTTTCAAGAGAGAGGATGAAAGTTCAAGATTTTGATACCATTTTACTAAAATCTGCTTTCAATGAAGAAGGTAAAAACTTATATTTATCATTATTTACATTAGTTATAACTCAATAAAATATAGTTAAATTTAAAGTTTATATATTTCAAGTAATATAAATATGGATTTATGGTGTTAAAATTATGTTCTAGTAATGGTTTGTTGGTATTTAATATGTGTAATAGTTGTCTTGTCAAAAGACATAATTAAAAGTTATTTTCATAACTGTTAAGCCAAATCATTGATTAGACAAAAAACACATGCAAATATTTATATTTTATGTAATTTAAATGTAAAAGTTATAACTATTTATTTGAAATAAAATTAATTTTTTTAAATGTTTTAGAGGTAATTTAATAAATACATTTTTAAATTATTAAATTTATTGATGTATTAATTTTAATAGGAGGGTTGAAGAAAAGTGCAATAATAGATTCCCATATTATTGATCATTATGTTCCATTTTTACCACTTGAAAAAGTTCATGTGCAACAATGTATCGAGGCAGAGTTGAAAAATCTAAATAAACATTTGGATTCTGAAACAAAAAGGTAATAAAATAATCACTGAATATACCTCTACCTACAGAGTATTTCTGAAATGGATGAGGTCACTATAGTATATGCATACTCACTCTGATGGCTCAATGAAGGTTTTTTTCTATCTTTAAAATCTGAGTGACTGAGTTAATTAAAATTATTTTTAAAACATTATCTTCAATGTCAAAATAAATACAAATAGGGCATAAGCTATGATAGTTGAAAATATAAACACAATATGTCAAATGTCTATTAATATATTAAAGGGAAAAGTATTGGTTACTACCTATTTGCTTTCAATAGTAATTATGTAATAAATACAATTCATTTAATATATTTGTTATGTATTAACAATATGTTTTTATTATATAGCAGTATTAATATAAAAATTTTTCAACAAAAGTATGCTATATTTAAATTAAAAATGCTTAATAGTAAGTAATGACACAGTTTTTTACAGTATGACTAAAAAAGTAAAAAAATATATTATATATAAATGTTTGGTATGTTGAAACGTAAATAATAGACACAGTTTAAATATATATTTTAACTTTACAAAATTTTAAATATTTAATTAAATATATTCCTTAATATAGCACATAAAATAAAATATTGTTCACTATCTTAATTAACTTAAATATCAATGAATTTTCAATTGATCAAAT
Organism: Sitobion miscanthi; assembly: GCA_008086715.1. NCBI lineage: Eukaryota > Metazoa > Arthropoda > Insecta > Hemiptera > Aphididae > Sitobion > Sitobion miscanthi. The sequence goes on from CM017797.1 coordinate 3,303,773, forward strand.
TTATTTGAAATTATTAAAATGTATAATGACACATTTATGAGACTTATTACAGTTAAAAATAAATAACCATGTATGGCATTGATTATTTGTAAAATGTACTAATATATCATTCACTTTTTTTTAGTGAAATATTGCAGATAATTACATTTGGTCCCGAGCCTCAAAAGTTATTTTCTTCTTCTGGTTGTAAAAGGATCAAAGCATTGGTTACAACTGAATTAGAATCAAATTTAATTTGAAATTTTTAATGTACACTGTGAGTGTTCTTGTACATAAACTTTTGGAAAAAAACCAATCTGAAAATAAGTATTGAAATATATATTTTTGTAATATTTTATAATCATTAAACAATTTTAATATAGTTGAGACAATTACTTTATCTCCAATTTGTCCTTTCCACCATCCTTTTTGATCCCCTTCTTTGCTCAAAATTTTCAATGTGCATCCTTCTTTTAATGGTAACTGGTTTGATTCAGTGGGAGAAAAATTATACTTGGCTATAGCAAGTATTCGACAAAATGGCCATTTCAGTTTAATGTCCAACCTGTAAAATTAATAATTAAATATAATTATTATGAATGTATTATTTTTATATTTTTATATTATGTTAAGTGTACATACCCAGTAAAATTTTCACTCAGACTATTTCGTTCATAAAAATTAACTAATTCAACTAGATTGGGAAAGAACCGTTTTTCTGATAGATAAAAACTGCTAATTCCATCTTCTAATCTCTCACATATTTTCATATGCTTTACTTGGTTATTGGATCTAAATATAATTACATGTATTGTGTTAAATTAATTTTAAATTTTGATAATTGATATTTAAATAATTGTTAAGTAGCTTACTTTAAACTTAATGCATAAACAGTTTCTACTGGTCTAGTAGGTCCTTGAGGTCGTATTCTCACTAAGTAGGTACCATCAGATTCGCTTTCCAATAGATTTGTTGCTCGATCTCTATCCATTTCTCCTACAAACCTATACAATAAAATAATTTATTGAACTATAATTTTCATTAATAAAATTGTGGCATACATATTTGTTGTGCACTTTTATAAATATAATTAGGATACTCAGTGTTTGTAAAAACCCCACTAGAGAAAATATAATTAGTATTGAATTATTATAAGGCTGCAGGACTAATTTGTTTTCTTTGGTTCTATTTCATGCACAATTCATGAATGATTTTATGCACTACCACAATTGTGGACTGTTATTAAGTGAATCTACAGAACATTTTCAAGGTCTTCAATTAGCTGATGTTTTAGTATTCTTGTAAGCAGTCAAAATATGCATACAATCAAATCATAAGTATTCTTCTCAATTAAATAAATAGGTATACTTATTATGGATTTGTAACTAAATTCAATCAGTCACAATCATTTAAGTATAAAATGTGGATACATGGTTGTGCAAGATAAATGTAAAAATTCGTTATGTATTTTTTTAATTTTGAAGTGTTATTTTATATTAGTTTTTTGTAGTGGTAGTCTTCAAATAGTTTTGAATATGGAAATCTAATTTATTAGTACAGTCTTACCATGATAAAAAATATTTGCAAAATCCTAAAAAGAAGAAATTTTGATTTTACTTTAGAAGTCTATAATACTTATAGTTATATTAGTTTACAGCCATACAGCATACACAGTAAGTTGTATATTTTGCTTTTGATGTTTGTAATAATTTTTTTAAAACTTATTAAACACTTAAATTATTTTCCAAGGTCTTGCTTTAGTTACAGGTTACTGGGTATTTAGATTTTAATATTTATTTTATAAAACTCACCACAAATGTTCTGTTAAAGTATCATTGTCTGACCAATTTCTTGTCCAATCTGGTGACTAAAATAAGAAGTAAATTTTTTTTTACAAGTTATTGAATTTTTCCAAATAGAAATAATTTTTTTTTTAATGAACATCAATAAAAACTAATTTTTATGTTATATTTTTTGTTTATATTTAGTAAATATATATTTAAACTTATTATTTTGAGATTATTAACTAGTTACTACATACGTACATTCATATTATGTTTGAAAATGTTCAATAAACTTAATACTATTACAGATTATATTAAACCAGATGGTGCACTTTCTACTCAAGCTTTGTAATTCTCGAAAATGTAAACAAATCAATACCTACCTCAAATCAGTATAACCGCTAATAGAAAAAAGTTTTTTATATAAACTGTAACACCATGTACAATTATTATTTGAAAAAGTCGATTAATTTAAAAAAGAACCTCGTGGTTAACCAGAAAAGACAATAATTAAGGTTCTACTATATATTTGTTGTGTGATTAGAAATAATTGAGCTTAACTATATTTTGTGAGTGAATGCAAATTTTTTATAAATAACCATATTTAAATAGTAAGATTTATTTAGTTCAAAATATAAGACAATATAGATTCATACTCTGTGTCGTTGATTGAAATTGGTATGATCAGCTGGAAATCGATTTGAAAACATTGTGTTTTGAAGGGTAGTAGATTGTGGACTAATTAAACCACATCTCCCAGATTCTGGTATGCATGATTTATGAACACTGATAAAACATTCTTCGCATTTGTAACCCTATAAAAATAAAATATTTTTCAAATATAGAATGTACCAACAATAAAACTAATTAGATTTAAATAATAGTTTACCTGAAATATACAGCCTTTCAAGTATTTTGAACAATGATAACATACGGTTGGTATGTCAAAAGTTTGCATTACAAATTTGTGACTTGTTAAATTGCATACTGATGGCTCAATATTATCCCTAAATTAAAGTTTTTATTTTTATAAATAATTAATAAAAACGTATCAATTAACATGACATTTTGAAAACTCAGTGTATAAATTGGAAAATATTGATTACTAATTATTACTCTAGAATATGTATACAAGGAAATTTATCAATTAAATTTGAATTAAATAAATCATATTTATTAGTATTTTTTAATATTTATAATAGATTATGTAGGTATAGTTTTCTTACATGGCATCTTGAATAGCTTTCATCCATTTCATCTTTTGTTCTTCAGATCTTGCATAAAATGTATACACAGTGCTTTCTGACTTGTGAACCATGTGAAACTGATAGGACCATCGATTTTCTCTATATAAGAATTTGCGGCTAGTATAATCTTCTAAACGATATTGTGATATAAGAAGTGATTGCTTAAAAGAATATTGATCACTCTGGAAACCAATGAACTAAATATGTTTAAATAAAATAAACTTTATTAAAAACAAACAAACTTCATATAATATTAAGACTTTAAATTTTGTATTTTATCAAATTATTTTTATAAGACAAAGAAATAATGATTAATAATTGAAGACAAAATTATATAAAAATTGTTGTTGCAATTTTAATATTTTTATCTTAAATATACATATACATAGTTATACATTACCTTTATTACCTATCGATCATTTATTATTATTAATAAATTATTAATTTATACAAAATTGTTTTTATCGAGAAGAGGTCGTAATTTTATCATACCAATTAATCGATTTAACAGATTAGACTTCTCAACACAGAATATGAATTATTTATTAGTTTAACTTTTGAGTGACTGATCTCACCTTTATCGGTTATTTATTTTAGTTACCCATTTTTGAAATGTTATGACCATAAAACCAAGCTTAAAGAAAAGTTAAGTGGGAAAACTGTTCTTAAGTAATCTTTATGAGAAATTAGATCTGTTAACTAAAATGTTATCATTTAAAAGTTTTATTTTTAAATTGAAAGATTTATTATATGAATAACTAATTTCTGTTAAATTGTTACATTTTTGTTTTGTAATTTTGTATGAAAAAAATTAAATAAACAAAAATACCTAAGTATTAATCAATATAAGTGCATAATCAACTATATTAACCCTTAGTAATACATGAATAAATTAAAGTTAAAAATTTAACTTACTCTAATCGATTTGCACATCAACACAACTTGGTCAAAAATGAAGACATATCTACAAAAATTAAAATAATAAAATATTTACATTCAAGCAAAGAAAAACATTAAACATCAAACATATACTATACTAACATGCACAATTCCAACCTCAAACTGATATTAAATAAAATTATATATTTCAAATCAATTAAACAAATTAAAATACCTTGGTTTTAATTTCTGATCATTATGGGCTTTTATTTTTAATTCACCATCAGCAATCAAATGACCATAGTTTTTCAATTCCGTCATTCCAACAATATCCCAATCAACAATACTTTTCTGAAAAATTATAATTGTATTGTTATTAAAATTTATTACAAAACATTTTAAAATATTGTTATTCTTTTTTTACAATAATCAATATTAATAATTATTACTTGAACATCATTCATGATTTGCAAAGTATCACTATCTCTCTTAACTTCATTTATATATTGAGCTATGTCTACCATACACTCTTTTGCCCATTCTAATCCCGGAAGATCTTTATGTGTCTAATTTATAATCATATAAATATAAATATTTTATATAAAATATAATATAATATAAATGTTGGTTATAATACCTGCGGAGTATCATGTATAAGTTTATCTAATAATAAGTGGTATTTAAGTATCCTTTGCATTGGTACAGACAAGATATCTCTTAATTTAAATTTTCCATTATTAGCTTCTTCTTGGCAACGCTAAAAAAATAATTACATTTTTAAAATTTGAATTGACATTTTTTTATTAAACACACAAATAACTAGTACTTGAATAAGAATGTAGTAAAAAAAGATGGTGCATACCTAAAAATTTTACAACATAATAGGTAATTTAAAAAACATTAAAAAGACCGTAAAATATAATTCCCATTTGTAAAATATTTCAATAAAAAATGTGAAACTAATCAATGGACTTTAGACGATAAATCAAACATACAATATTAAAGAAAAACATAAAAATTAAAACTGAGATAACCCAAAACCTAAAATAAATATATGTAGCATAAAGTGAAGAAGATAAAACATGAAATTACTAAGTTTTATTAAAAGTAGAGGAAAAAAATTATATATATACAACAAAATATGAATAATAAATTAAAATATATTTAATCATACATTAACTTCTCTATTGATATGTTCATTTTGGTTGCAAATGTCTTGTATTCTATCTTGAGCTGTTGTAAGGTTTGCACAGTAATCTGCATAAACCAGAAACTTATCCTTCCAATTAAGAAAGACATCAGAAAGCCTTAAGGAGCTATACTGTGAACATGCTTTTATTAAATCCAAATGAAAATCCTTATGTATTTCATGAAGTTCCTAAACACGTTATAAAATATTAAAACAATTAAAAATGTAATTTTGATTAAAGCTTACTTTTATTCCTTGAAATATTGTACAAAAATCATCTTCTTTCATTATTTTTATTAGTGGTTTTATAAAGCATTTTAACAGTGTTTGTAATACATCAACATAATTTTTTTCAGTTTCAACCAGTTCATTAATGACATAGTCTCGTTTTTCAATAATTTGTTGTGGAACTACAGGATGCTAAAATAAGTATGAAAGTATAAAAGTACCAAGTGAAGTTTAATTAAAAAGATTACATTATAGTGCATATAGTTGATCATACAATTATAAATCAACAACCACTATTGCATTTATTCTGCAATAAATTATATTCTGTAAATATTAAATTTTTGTCTATACTACTCTCTTCTCGCTACCCATAATATTTATATCCACTACAAGTGTATTTACAGAAGTTTTAATAATTCTAAACAACCTTTATTTTAGCTACCTCTGCTATAACTTCCTCCTAAATTGTCTCAACTATTTCTTTTTTTGAACATGTCCATATTATTTTAAACCTATTCTCAAACAATTTTTCCCCTATTAACACTTACAAATGATCAGAAATAAATCACATATGATTATGTTTGATAAATAAAAAAAACAAATAAGTATACTGGGATACAAGGAGGGAGGGACCATGGGGGCTGAATTTCTCCCCCCATAGGCCTTAGGTGCTTAAAAATATTTCACTCTTGCCTACGCAATTATATAATATATGCAATAAAAAGGTAATTTTGTTATTAAGAATAACTTATTATTATTTTATAATATGCATGTATGATAAATATTTTATACATTATAAAAATTTAAACTTAAAGCCTATGCTTATATATACTTGAAGTAAACTTTTTTGGCTGGCCCCCCCCCCCTTTTTTAATTTCTAGATCCGCACCTGGTAAAGACAATTGTGTTTAATATTATAATGACTATAATATAAACTTTGATCAGAATTTTAGAAAAGCCATTAATTAAATGGTGAGCTGATTATCCAATTTGGTTCTTTGAAATTCAAAATTCATATTGCTTTCATGTACCTGCTTTGTATGAACAATTAACAAAGAAACTGTTTCTAGCATATCTTAGTGTTAGCCCCATGAAATCAGAAATATTGATTCTACTGAATGGTAGTTTTTTAGAAAAATAACTATACATTTTAAATATATATTACTGTTTTAAATTTTCTCTTGGTAGTTGGTTAATTGTGTTAAATGTATTTGGAAAGTAAAACTAGATTAACTCAATAACAGATTTTGTAATTTGTTGTGATTTTGTATCAAGCTTAAGAAGATGTTATACAAAATAAAGGTGTCAATTACCCACCCAGCACAGTCCCCTTCACATTAAATGAAGCACTTGATCTAACTACTTAGTTACTTCTCTGTAAGTATTAACTTATTTAAATTGTCATTGTGTTATGCTACAGCCTGAAATCTTTAAATATTAAATAAGTTTTCATTTTAGTATTAATAATCAAACTAATATTTTTAGATTGTGAGTGGAGTGATGAGTTTTATTTTTGTTTTCACCTTTAGGACAGTAAAAATACTACTATTTTCAAGTGTGGTTAAAAATTGTATTGCCAAGGATTGAAAATGTAATACAATTTTTCTGTTCATATTATAACGAATATGTGAATTCAGTTTTTTTTTTAGATATTTTTAGTTCAAATTTGAAGGAATTTAGATATTTAAATAAAGAAAAACAATTATAGTTTTTTAAACTAAAAAAAATTTAAAAAATTTTTTATTTACTATCCCATAGCAACTTAGGCCAATGGGTGGTTTTTTACTGTGAGGGAGGGTACTGTAGGTTTAACACATGTATTTTTTAGTTTGGCAGAATTTTCTAGTGGGCACCTAAAGGTATCCGCCATGCCCGGGTTTCGAACTGACACCATAGCAGTGGCGGATATACGGGGGGGATATGGGGGATAGATCCCCCCCGGTGGGCTGTGAGTTAAAAAAATTTTTTTGCAGCCAATGCAATGTAATTTTTGCAATCACAATTATTCAAATAAAAACTATTTTTTTATTATTTTGTTTTCATTATCTCGTAACCAAAAAAGATACACGTCGTATCTAACTTCATATCAGACTGTATCATAATATGGCCATACATTTTAACATATTTTTATTTTATTTTTTTTTTTTTATGTACCTAGAAGCGACTGAATGGGCTTGCCATGTTGTCTGTCCATAGGACAATACAAGTGACACCCGATGAAGTCATTGATGCGATGGCTCTGTCATCAAGAAAATTTAATTTAGTATTATAAATTTAATATAGAATAAAGCTTATATACCTATACATATTATGTACGAAAATATTTTATATCCCCCCCATGAGAAAATCCTAGATCCGCCACTGCACCATAGTCCACTCGGGCACTCCGTCCCCCTTAAAAATATTATTTGTGGGTACTTAAAACTGTTAACGTATATTATTTTACTTTATACACACAGTGACATTTTCAATTGTAATAATTTTCGTAAGCAATGAATTCAAATTTAACATATTATAAATTTTAGTGACTTGCTCTTGAATAACGTTGCATTATTATTAAATAGTCATTAAAATATACAAATGAATTTTTATCATAGACAAAACTAATAACTAATAATACCTATTTAACAATTTACCTCTGAAATAGATAGTGAAGTTCGAATGTCGATTGCACATAAATCATGATAAATTTCTTCATTTCGAATATGAGTATCATAACTGGTGTATTCATTTTCATGAAAAGAATCTAATAAAGCACTTCTTGAAGATACAAGGTCTCTAAAATATAATTTTAAAATGCATTTAAAATAATGATAATTAATTAGGTAATTAAAATTATAGTAATGGGTACTTGTAAAATAAACAAACAAACATTTTAGATAAATAACTTATTTACGTAAATGGCATGGGATTTTTTTTTTTTTTAACTTGAGCCTGGCAACTATGGCCACTAGCTATTGTAGGAGATATGGACTAAAGTTTTTAAACTTAAATTTTGATTTTGAACAAATAACAAATAACAAATAAAATATATTTCATAATACAATACCCATCACTTAAATTATATATGAAATATTTTAAATTACAATGAGTTTATATTTCTGTATATGTCTTCTTGCGATAATGTTCTTGGTTTAGTAACAATAAATCCACTGTAACCAAAGCACATTTTTAAAACAATTTTACGTTTAAAAATAATAATCAATTCAATATACGTACGGTATATGAAGTCTTTGTAATTTTGAAGTTTGTGATAGAATTGATAAGGTACGAATAACTTTGAAAAAATCAGATAATTCAAACAATATAATTGGATCAAATATATCATACTCTTTAACATCAAAAACTTCTTGACATACTTGCAGAAATGTTTTTATGTTGCGTAAACATAAAAACTAAAAAAATAAAAATAATAATAAATAAATTGAAAGCATTGCAAACTTAAAACTAAAAATGTTCATGAATGTAAACAATTTTCATTTATATTTAAGAGGAAGTCAGCGCAGTATTTGTTTTCTCTCTCTGGCCCATGCGCAACATAGACAAAACAAATTTACAAAAAATCATTTTTTCTATGTTTTTAAATAATTTTAGAGTAAAATTACCTAATACAAAAAAGATAGAGAATAATATTTTTAAGGGAATCCATTTGTTGATATATTGTACCGAAACAATTTAATCATAATTTAAATTTACAACATTTTTTGTTTATTTTGAAAGTCGAATACAAAGTCAAATAACAATAAAATATAAAATCGATATGTCATTCTCTCAAATATATTATTCTCTATCTTTTTTGTAATAGGTGATTTTACTCTAAGATTACTTAAAAACATAAAAAAAATGATTCTGCGTGAATGCGTTTTGTACATGTTGCCAGAGAGAGAAAACAAATAGTGCGCTGACATCTTCTTAAGCTATAGTGTATATATTTTCTAAAAAACTAAACAATGAATATTTTTTTGCAATAAAATATATTGCAAAAACATATTTAAGTAGAGCACAATTAGCTTATAATTAATAATATATAGGTTAAATACTTTAATATGAATCTAGGAAAATAAACTAACTTATTTTGCTACAAAAATTAATTATATTATAGTATTTGAGTTATACACAGGTTGATTTACAAATGAAATGCTTCCCTAATTTTATTTATTTTAATTAATTCACGCCCAATCGGGCAATTAGATAATTAGATTATTTTATCTTTAATAATTAATTTTTTCAAACTTTGATTTTTGAAATTCTTATCTAAAAATAATAAAAATGAGAATTTGAATATATTCATTATTAAACGAAAATTGGAGGTGAGCATACTTGGTAAATCATTCTGTATAATCTTAAATCAAATTTTTGGTTAAATAATAAATGAAAATTTCTACAGGTAGTGAATGACTAAAAAAAGTGTTACCTATTATAGTAGAATATAGAAATTTATATAGAACCTAAAAATGTAAATAGTTTTTGAAATAATGAATAGGTACTTAATATAAAATACCTAATTATAAATAACAGTCATATAAAACTATAAATATATTTAATTTGTTTTTAAATTAATTATTTAACCATACAATTTACATAAATAAGTAAAGAGGTGTAATTTAATAGTACAAATAAAGAAAATTAAGTTTTAATTAATTTTCGATTTTGAACTCTATTTATATAAGTATATTTAAGACAAGTTGGTGTATTTGTCAGTGTTTAAAACTTTTAGACCAACCATAATATCAATTTATAAACGTGGGGTACGTATGTGTAATTTAATAAATAAATTTGATTAAGTTTTCAATGTATAATGAAACTTATAAATCATTACTTGAGCCATTTGTGGTTTTTGATTTATGTCTTTTGTTCCAAGACATCCTGGCTCTAGAATGTTTAAAAGATTGCATAATATTACTCCATCCCTAAGTGTATGTGCTAAATCGTCGATTGTAGATTCTGGCCAATTGACTTTATGATCAGATCTGATCGCGCCACACCTTGTTAGCCAATTCGTGCATTCACGCCAACCACCGTTTGCCATGACAACATCAATAAGATACAGTTGCAAATAAATAAATGGTCATAATAAAACTAGAAATTGGTTGGAAAAGTAAAAGTAAAAAACGAAAGGATTTAAGGAATGTCAACACGATTTTAGATTAACGACAACAATCAACTTGTTGAATGTTTATTTTGATTTGATGTATCATGCATATTATTATTACAATAATACAATGATACCGTGAAAGAAATGATACATAACTTCCTGCTGATAACGAATGAATACATGTTTTACAGTGTAGCCAATAGCTGAATACGCGACAGCCCATAGAGAATAAAATAAAATCAATAAACACTTGGTCACACTGAATTTTATTGGTGTACACTTTTTTACTGTTCTACTGTTCTGTGATTTCTTTTCCACACAAAATTTCTTATCCAATTCTACTATTCCATTTTCCATTACTTTATAGTTACTTGTTACTACTCACTCAGTAACAATATATAGTTCTTACTGTTTTAGCCAAACTAGTAGTGATAATTGTTTATAAAATAAATACGTCAACCATTTTAGAAATTGTGTCTAACATAAAAGCGTGGCTAGCCCAAGTAAAAGAAGGTAAGTCTTTTGGCCGTACATCAGCATGTTTTATACGTGTTAGAAATTCGTTTGATACCTACTTACCTACCTATCATTGTAGTGATGTATTGTAATAATTAATAATATTATGTTAGTTTTCTCTTAAGATGTGTTATCAGTATTGCATTTTTGCTAGCATTGCGTCATTTTGATCACAAATTCCAGTTTGATTTTTTCATATATTATATATAATATATTTATATATGTATTTAAGGTTCTTAATTTTATGACAGGAGGATGAGCAGTTCCGAAGAAGTTTCTTGGATCTCATGGTTCTGTGGACTACGAGGAAATGAATTTTTCTGCGAAGTAAATATTTTTTCTAAAATAATATCGTACAGTCATATTAATCGTGATTTTCTAATAGGTCGATGAAGATTACATTCAAGACAAATTCAATTTGACAGGACTTAATGAACAGGTGCCTCATTATAGGCAAGCTTTGGATATGATTTTGGATCTTGAACCAGGTTTGTATATTTTAGTATTTGGCATTTTGCAATTAATTTAACATATCAACTACACATATTATAATATTATAGTCTCAAATTTGGCTTCCAACATAATGTCTAATCATGTACATATATAGAAAATCTGTATATTTAATACATTTTGTGAAAACAGGGTACACTGTATTAACAATATTCAATAAACTATAAATATTTTTGAATTCTGTATGCGGAACATGGAACTAGATTATTGGATCATCAATCTCCCGCAGATAGAATTTTAAAATATGTATAGGGTATTACTAATGTAGGTAACTAAGTTATAAGAGTGTACCCAGTTTTTGCAAATCCACTATATTATCCATTTTTATACTAGTAGCTAGTAAAATAAAAAGTAAAAATATATATTATTATCCTCAAATATCTATTTTATGTGTAAAAATATAAACTTAAAATTCGATCCCATAATTCAGTGTTTTTCAACCTTTTTAACGTCGCGATCCCCGAAATAGGTGAAAAATACAATCAGTCACCTCACTTTTTGTTTGAGATTCAGCTTTGGAAATTTTTTCAAACTTTTAATGTATTCCAAATGTAACCAAATTTTGTTTTTGCTTGTTTTAATTGATTTTATTTTATGCAAAGTAGTTATTTATGAATGGTTGTAAATAATATGATAATGTAAAAGAATTACTTATTATACTTAAAATACAAATTATTAAGTTGGACTTTGTGACTTTTGAAAAGTTCACATTTACTTGTTGTGTTTTGCATTACAATGGTGACCTGGCACTACTTAAATTTATCAAAATCGATTCAATTTCATACAATTGGTAATATTATAATAATTTAATTTTGAATGTAAATAAAAGGTTGTTTTGCCTAATCAGCGTTTAATTATTTCTGACCAATGCAACCCCTTATCTAGAAGTTTGTGACCCCCAGGTTGAGAACCGCTGCCATAATTAATTAAAAAATACCTTGATTTGGTAGATATAAACATTTTTGATATTATTTGTTGTATAAGTTTTTACAATTTTGTCTATGATTCTTAGACCATAATAAACTAATAACATTTAATACATATATTTATTTATGTACATACATACCACTTTAAATATGTTTGTGTGTAAAGTATGTTACATACATTTCTTTTTATAAACTATGAAATATTTTATTTAGTTTTACTCTCTTTAATAAGTCGCTTAAAATAAATACCAACTATAGGTATCCAATTTTAGTAGAAATTACTCATATAGTTGAATATTTAAGCATTTATTCTGTCTCGCAACTTGATGACAGATGAAGAAAAATAAAAGTATCTTTTTGGCATAATCCAGTTTTTTACTATTACATATTATTTAAACTTGAAAACAACTCTAATAAAGCTTTCAAATCATAGTATTAATGCCACTTGGCATAAGCAGTTATTAAAAATGTAATATATTAATAGCTAATGATCCCTTAATTATTACTTAATGATTTATTACATTTTAGTGGACTATTCAATTAATTGTTTTTGTATGCAGCTTGGAATAAGTATAGAATAGTTTATTTATAAATTGTTAAGGTTTAGTTAAAGATACAAGTTTTACAATTTCTCGGATTTTGGTATTTTTTGGTTGATGTAAAGGTGCATTAAATGCAAACAACATACTGGTAATATTAGTGCCCCTAAAAAACTATTAAAAATCTTTAAATTGTTGCCAATAATGTGTTTTATTTAAATATTATGTAATCTAAAATTACATCAAATTTTTCTTCTTAATACAATTAAATTTTTTTTTAGATGATGATTTGGATGACAACCCAAATCATTCAGACTTAATTGAACAGGCTGCTGAGATGTTATATGGTTTGATACATGCTCGTTACATTTTGACAAACCGTGGTATTGCTCAAATGATTGAGAAATATCAAACTGGTGATTTTGGACACTGCCCGCGAGTATATTGTGAAAATTCACCAATGCTCCCAATAGGTAAATATCAATATATATATATATAACTTATACAATATGTATATGTTATTAAACTGCGGTGTTTAATTTAACTTGGTATGAAAGTAGTAATTAATCTTTGGAGCTGTGTTTAATTCAATAAAAATAATGATTCAAAATATATGTTATATCTACAATTATTATTTAAAAGTTGAAGTATACCCCTTTAACTAACTAAAATGTAGTTAATCAACCCTAAAAAAATATTCTGAACTATTATGCGATGAATACAAATTAATAATTAGTCATACTCTATTTTATAATCATTTGTATACATGATTGTAATAGTTATTGAATTTTATTTAAATATATTCTAATGTCTGAAATAATTGGATTAGAATGTTTGTATAATTAATTCTTAGTTAATTAATCAAATAATATACAATGCAATATTTTAACACCATTTAGTATATTAAACAACAATTAAAAAAACAAATTTGTTTTGAATAATTAGTGTTCTAATATTTTTATTAATACATAATAACTTAAATATTTGCACAGGTTTGTCAGATGTTCCAGGAGAAGCAATGGTTAAGCTTTACTGTCCTAAATGTATGGATGTGTATACACCAAAATCATCCCGTCATCATCACACCGATGGTGCTTATTTTGGTACAGGTTTTCCACATATGTTGTTTATGGTACATCCAGAATACAGACCACCGAGGCCTAGCAATCAATTTGTGCCTAGGTATGTGTGATTACTAATTAAATTTCTATAAACAAATTTTAGTAGAACTTCTTAAGGTGCATATAGATAATATTATATTTCTTATAACATTTGTATGAACACCATTAATACTACACTTATACTACTAACATTTTTATGTTTGATACTATGATTCATGAAAACAAAAAGTTATTAATCAAATGTATTGGTTAATCTATTGGTATTTGTATGAGTTATTCAGTATAGTAAAGCTGAGCATTTTTTTTTTCAATGAAGAAAGTAATAATAATCTTTACCTATATTTCATTTAAAAGTGAACTCAGCTTGCATTTTACAACATTGCAGAGCAATTTTTCGGCTGTGGAAAGTATCTAAACTATTGAATAATTAAAATAGATTTGATCAAAATGTTTTTACGAAATATCAAATGTATGCAAAAATTAAAAAAATGCATATTCTTTACTGAACTTAACAAAATATTAAAAATATATTTTTTATTCTCAACATTTTATAAAATTTATTCCTAGCTTGTTATGCTATAAATAGAGAGCATACTATAGGAAAATATGCTAAACTAAATAAATAATAACCAATAAAAAAATATGCCAAACTTAATAGATAATAATCAATAAAAAAATAGAACTGTTAAGATTTATTGATTACGATTTAGAATTATTAAACTATTTAGCCTGAGAAGCAACAAAAAAAAGTAATGGTCTTGTATTATTTTTAAAGTCACTTATACCTAAGTGTTATCATTGATTATGGATATTAGATAGTTATAATATGTATAATCAATGGTATTATGTAGTTTAAGTACTGTAAATTAAATTCTTAAGTTAGGTCCATGGACTGGAAATGAGGAGCTTATCAGAGGCGACAAATGTATGTACACGAGGCAAGTGTAGAGGGTCCCAATGGGGATTGGGGACCGAGAGTTTACAATGCCATCTGTATGAAACACAGACTAAGATACAAAATGTGAAACCAAATAAAACCAAAGGGTTGTTTAGTGGTTGTCCATCAACCCTGTCGATTCTAGTCCGTTATAATATCTTAGTCTGTGGTCAAGTCGCATAAAAAGTTAGAACGCAATGAACTAATTCTGTTAAAGAGACCATTAACTTATTATTGATTCATTAAATCTTTAGTTATTGTTTATACAACTTAGTACTAGTATTTTAGTTAATTTAAGTTTTAAAAAAATAATAATAATTTGTTTACTGTTTTCTAGACTTTATGGTTTTAAGATACATGGCCTGGCTTATCAAATACAACAGCAGGCAGCAGCTAATGTCAAAACACCACTTAGACTGACCAGCTTTAATGGAAAACGTTAATATGTATTAATGGAAAATTTATCCACATTTTTATTATTCTTAAATATTACTAGATTAACAAAAACAAGATTTAATTTCAGTTACAATTTTCACCAGCTGTTAGCTGTACATTATATATTAATAAATTGATGTAATTTGTTCATCACAATTGTAAATAGTAATTCTTTTTGCAATTCCAATTCATGTTGTATACCTATGTTAGAGAACAATCTACATTTATGTTAGGAATTAGGACATCTGGATTTTTTGGCATTTAAAAATTATATTCTTTTTGACCAAATTTGAAAATATTATGTGGCTTTTTTTTATTCTATCATAACTGCAATAAATAAAATTCTATAGTTTTGTGCCAAAAGAAAGTTCAGTAAATTTTGGATGAATCTCGATACAAATGAACAGTAAATGAGTTAAATTCCATAGTAATGCAAAATTTAAAATATTTATTCCAGTAAATAAAATTATTGTATAAGTTTGTCATGATAAATAAATATTTATATAATAATAAATCTATCAAGCTTGCATTAATATATACAAAATGATCTATTGTAAAAAGTTTGAAATTAAAAAATGTTTTAAAAGTAATATTTAGTGTGTACATATAATTTCATTAATAGCAATTTTTTTATGTACCTTTTTAATATTATACCTTATATTTCGGTTAAAACAGTGTTTATTTGTTTTAAGCATATTTTATTGTAATATTCTGCAGAAATTTAGTGTAATATGAGCCAATAGGTCAAGTCTGAATATTAATTATTAAGGCCTTAGAATATGCTTAGAATTATCTTTGAACGCATTAGCATGTTATATGAATTTATATACTCAATGGGATAGTCTACCATTTTCCAAAATAGATATCCAATACAGAAACTGTCAGATAACTTATTGTGTCTAGAGAATATGTATAAGCCTTATCTTCTCTACAAATGTTCTGTGATACGACCATAGAGTAATATAGAGGAGTTTTGGCCCTCACCGCAGCAATCATCACCACCCGCCCTAGTTGACACTTCAATAATGATAGTCACTGATGGGTTCCCATAAACCAAAACCATCGTCTTTGGCCGCAGCGATTGTTTCCGCCAGCTGCCGTTGCCATTCCTGCGGTGATGGACAGACCAACTGATGACCGGTACTTTTGGCCCTCACCACCCATCCTTATTGACGCTTCCATAATGATATTCACTGGTGGACCGCTAAACTAGTCGATATTGGTCAAAAAATATTTGAAATACAAAAAAAAAGGATTTAAATCCAAGTATTTGAATGCTTGCAAGTACTACAGTTATTGCTTTGTAAAGAGCAACACATATAGTAGTTTTGTGAAATGTCATATGGTTTTCTTACTTGATATTGTATGTCTGCTTCAGTAGTAAGGTTGGAAAGAGGTGTCATCATATAATTACAACATGCATAACCAAGTTGAGCCTAACATAATTGAGTTCTTAATAAAGAATTATCAAATATTGTTGAGTCATGAACTGAACCAGGCCATTTAATAATGTTTGAATGTATATTTTATTAATATTAATATATAATAAAAAAAAAATATGGCTGATCACAAATTTTAATAAGTAATATAGTAGGTAATATTGCAGTTACCTACCGATTTATTTATTTATATAATCCAAATTTTACAACATAAAATAAAATAAAATTATAAAATGGACTAGTTTTCAAATTTGTTGAATGCTTTTTGTAATAATTGGGATAATATTGTAGAATTTATCAGGCAGCTGCAAAATGGTGTCAACGTGGAAGTCGAGGACAGGGGTCCATGGAACATTTTGGCCGTAAGTTATCAGTTTATCACATACAGCTTTCGGGCATGTCAACGGACCACGATTATAAATAATTATAAAGTTCTTTATAATCGAGATTTCTACCTTTTTAACGTTTCAAACGTTGACGTTTGTTCTACAAAACGTTTTCCGCTATAGAATGTCCTCTATAATAATTAATATTATCATAATAGAAAATAGGATCGGGCCGGGCCCCCTGGATTGGATGGTAAATGGTGAGCCAAGTTATTTATATGACTTACTTATGAGTTATAATTTTAACGATATCTAATTTTTAATAGCAATTGGGTTACAAGGATACCAGATCCAGGGAGGAACTAGAGACTAAGAAGCGAACAACCGTATTATACAACATCTCGCGAGATAATGATTGGTGCTAACTGGTTATACTAATTTCAGGTACATAAATATTACCAATTTATGTGAGATTTAAATTCTATAATAGGAAATAATATACTTTATAATAGCAATTGGATTACAAATAACCAATCAGGACCGGGGAGCTAGAGACCAAAAAATGAATGACCGTATTATACGACATCTAGTAAGACTTGAAATAATACTTTATTTAATTTTAGGTCTATTCTTAATAAGACCGTAGTTAAAGTCTGTAATAATAGTAATAAAATTGACATCGGGCATCACACAAACACTGCAGTGGGATGTCAACCAAAAACCACCAACAACCCACCACCGATTTAAATCATCTTTCAAATTACAACAAATACATTTCATCACGATTTAAACTAGACGATTATTTTTTAATAATTTAAAAATGTGTTCATTGCTTTCGTCAATTTAGATTTTATTTGAGAAAAATTAAAATATCAATTAATCTCAAATTATACTATTATACATTTAACTACATTTATAACGAATACTATTAATTTAAAGAAACAAAGTGTTTTATTTTTTTTGACATTGCTAACTAGCAGATAAAAAGGTGCAAACACTATTTTCGTCGCGACCAATTGAAGTCCTTGGGTAAATAACTAGGAGGTTAGAGTATCATTTTTTTTTTAAGACTTCAAACTGCATGGTTATTAGCCGGTACAATATTCCACACCATTATTTTTAACGTGCAGTTCACTGTGTCATGCAAGAGGTTAAAAAATAAATCATAAAATGAACTTCGTTTTTTTCTACACTCGGCAACCCCATTCGGTGTGTGTGGAGTGTGGGGGCTACGATTGGTATGCGTTTTTTTATGTGAGGCAGATAGATCGTCACAAAGAACCCTGGTGGTCACCCATCTGGGAGCCTGCTCGACCGCCGCACACATTACTATATTAGTAATATTACTGCGTCCAATCACCGCGCTTCACAAGGTCACCATAAAATGAACTCTAATACCAACTACGTTAAATTGTATGTTATATGTTTATATATTTACCAGTTTGAATTCTTGCCAAATGTATTATAAGTACAATTTGACGTATTAACAAATTGTATACAATATTACAATCCTTAATATAGCAAGAGTACTGAGTAGTAAAATATATATAATGGTATATACAGATTACTGTAAATTGAATCATTTGTTGGTCGTTGCCACATCAATAAAATCAAATATTTAAGTAACTATTGATCGTCATATTTAAAAAGTGATTTTGAAATGATTTAATATAGATACTTATATATTTTAAAAAATTAAGGTTTCAGAAATATAGGAAAAATATATTGGACTAGGTACGTTATTGGTATTGGCAAGACTTAAACAGTTAACCTAATTATTAATTAATCATAGAAATAATAAACTAGGTATAGAATCATGGTCAAATACAATTTTAATGTTTAGAAAACCATGTAAACATTCAAATTAATAATTATGTATATTATCTAGCATCTACTATATTATGTACATATCTACTATACAGAGTGTGACGGTATATATGAAATAAAAAAAATTAAATATGTCCATTTATGTTCAATTATTAGGTACCTAATAATCGTTAGAAATCAAATGTGTACTGGTTATTAGCTAGTTTTCATTGCCCAACATTTAAAAAAACTCAAAATATATAGATCTATTAAAAATTTGAAATATGTATAAAAATAGTACGTATTATAATAATTAAAAAATATAAAATTTATCAAAAAATGATACTGAAAAAGTTCAACAAATCAAAGCTAGTATACTGCCGGTAGGTGATGCCATTATTAAGAAAAAAAAATCAATTCAGGTATGCTAATATTGTAATATTGTAAAATATATCCATTTTTTTGAACTTATAGTACCAATGAAATCAAATAACTGTGCAATCGGACCAGAAGCTTTAAGTAGGTAGCTAGTACATAATATAATATAATATAATATATAGGGGTTACCAATTAATATTTTTGAAGATCCACATGTCAGACGTCAGTAAAAACCAATAAACAAAAAGGTGGGTCACTGTAATGGATGGTGTTAAATTTGAATTCAATGATATAATATCATTGTATAAGAAAAACGATACTGAGCGAAAACGGTCAGTCAGCCTATGATATTTCCAAGTATATTTGATGATATTATTGTGAATAAAGTAATTTATATATAAGTATATAACCTATTTACGTGGAACCTTGTTTTCAATTTTCATTCCTTAGCTATAAAAGTTAAACATTTTATAAATTTTTAACTACAAAATAATTATTAAATTATAAATTTGATAAATATTATCAAAATTTGAACTTTAAATCCTTATAAAAAAAAATTGTTCCTATGTATATTACTATTACTACTGCTATTAGAACGATATATCAGGAGCCTTATATTAAATTTTCACGCTTTTTTAGCCAACAAATAAAATTTTATTGATATTTACAGAAAAAAAAACTAAAAAAATTAAAAACTGACAATGTCCGTACACAGCTCAAAAAGAGTCAAATTATTTTCAAAATTTTATCGTGTATAGAAAATGCTAATATAAACATTCAGTGAAATTTTCAAATATCTACAGTCATACGTTTTTTTAATTACAACAAAATAAGGAAATCGTTACATGAGAAATCGAGTAATTATCAAATGTTGTAAAAATATGAATTTCAAACGCTCATAAAAATTTAATTTGACTTTCTTGTAGACTTTTTTTTTGATAAAGGTAGACAAACTTATGAATAATCTTGTATTACATTTTCAAACCTTAGATTTAAATAGAAAATTTTTATGAATTATCAACTCAAAATAATTTACTAATTTTTCGTAATTTTTCCGTATTTTGTCAAGATTTGAACTATCTAAATGCTTATAAATAAAAACTGTTCCTATGTATATTACTATTACTACTGCTATTAGAACGATATATCAGGAGCCTTATATTCAATTTTCACGCTTTTTTACTCAACAAATAAAGTTTTATTGACAAGAAAAAAATACTAATAAAATTGGAAACTGAAAATGTTCCTAAACAGTTCAAAACAAATCAAAATATTTTGAAAATTTTATCGTGTATAGAAAATGAAAATTTAAACAACCAGTGAAAATTTCATGTATTTACGGTAATTTGTTTTAAAGTTACAACAAAAACCAAATTCAATTTTGTGAAAAATCGATTTTGCGTAAAAAGTCCCGGTTTTCCTTAATTTTTCTTTTGTTTTTCTTGGCGCTTTTGAAAATTACTGTGAATTTTAAATTTTGACCTCCCAATGCACCAACGATATTCACTTTCCAATCGAAAAAAATACTGAAGTTGAAAATCGAAGCATTATTTCGACTACTTATCGTGTACACAGACACAAAAAAAATAAAAAAAAAAATATAAAAATACACATCATTGTAAAATCAATACATTCATCGTTCCACTCAGAATCTAAAATGTATACAAGAAAGTCAAATTAAATTTTTATGAGCGTTTGAAATTCATATTTTTACAACATTTGATATTCAAATTTTGACAACATTTATCAAATTTATAAAATCTTCAACTTTTATACACCATTATAATAAATAAACTAAAATCTTACAGATTAATAAATAACGGTCAGACTGTCACTTATAGAAATCGGACATCCCTAATAAAACCATTATCACCGACAAAAAGGTCTTTGCCGCCGAAGAGAAATCTAGTTCGGGGAAATACAAAAGCCTTTGATAAAAACCGCCTACCACTCTCTGGTCGGCATATCCGCGTCGTAACCTAACCAGTGCATGAGCACCAACCACCAGAGTAACAACTTCTCAAGTCTCAAAAACCGATTTCAACGAACGACAATCTGGACTTCTTATGATAAGCCATAATTAGTGCGTTCGTTGTTTTTCAATTTGTGTATTTGAATTATTACTTTGTTTCATCTAAAACCTAAAAATCCTACAATATCATTTACAAACAACTGCGAATCATGTAAGGCATATAATATAATATTTTATATTGATACCAGTTAATACATTATATGTGCTTTTTACATACAATTATATTGTACGGTGTATTTGATCTAATTCTCGAATACACGATCTCGAGAGCCCTCCGAACACCTGGAGGAAGGTAATAACTTAATTTTACTATTTTAACATCTGATTTTAATATACCTATCGACAGTAGTCGTTCTTATATTTATCTCATTTTTAAGTTATTACAACAGTGAGTTTTTTTTTGAAAAATTTAAACTTTAAAAAATTAAAGGTCATTTAAAAATGTTAAAATTGTTGCTATTTCTAAACGATATAATGAAAGTTATATTGGAAATAATGGAAATGTTAAAAGTCCTAACACCCAAAAGTAAAATAAATTTAGAATATTTATATTTATTTTGAAAACCTGTCAGGTTTCAACAATATCGAAATTATCACGGCTGTGGTAGTATTCATAGACCTAGTTTTAGTTAATAGGTCTATGGTAGTATTATCATAGAATAATCATATAGATAATCTAAGACCGTGGTCTATGGCAATCACGATTTAAGACATACTTAAATATATCTACTTAAGTACATCTATATCACGATTTAAGATACTATCTTAAATCGTGATCTATATTAAGTATATCTTAAATCATGATGGCAATCCCGGTATTTCAAATAGATAACATGAAGTTAATCAGTAATCTGTGATAACTACTGATAATACGATATTTTAAAATTTGGCTCCAAATATTTCCCAATTATAGCCATCATTTAATTATTATAATGTTCTATCTCTGATATTAGCGACTAATGTAATACGCAAAAAAATCTGAGTTATGTGTACTGTTACAAAATTTAATTTAATTGTTATTTATTTATATCGTGTAGAAATACCAAGTAGTTAGAATTGTATATCATATATACCTACATATTATTATATTCTTATAATTCTTAGTTTCTGACTTTCTGTTCTATTCTCTATATTTAGTGTCAGAAATCAATTCAATGCATGGATGATTACAAAATAATACAAATTATTATGACTTGGGTAAACAATATGTATTATATATATATACATAATATATTGTTTATGTAGGTACTTAATAAGTCATAATTTAGAAGGTTCTTAATTATTTAGTAGAAACAGTAAATACCAGTCCTACCTATATGTAATTTTATTTATGATTAAAATTTTTAGAATGAAGGAGAATGGCTACCAGAACGGAAGATTTTGTTACAATAGCAAGTATTATAAAACGTGAAATTCAGAAACGCAAGAAACAAAAAAAACACAAAGGTAAATTTTTGTTTCTTTTATCCATTGAGGTTTCTATAGGCAGTTGTAATTGTTGGTGGCTGGTGTAATACTGCATATTATTCAAATTTTTTCTATATTTGTTCTTTTTCACAATAATGACGATTCTTAGATATTAATAGATACCTAAAAGTTATGAATCAGATCAACAATTAGGCAAACTTAGGTTACAAATAGGCATAATATGCAATGACAATAACAAGTATTTCAAGAAAGACCAAATAGGCCTAACAATTTAAACAAAAGTCTGTTGTTTTTGTTGCTATAATGTTATTATTTGATTAACAAAATATCTAATAAGTTTATCTCAATGTTTAGATGAGTTGATCAATTATATTCTTATTTCTAATGCTTCAGCTGAAAATGAAACAGAACTGACATTGTAAGTATCTTTGACTGTTATTAAGAAATAATTTAGTATTTATTTTAAGTATAAAAATACCATCCCAGTTTTACACTAATAGTTGTATGTATAGATTTAGTTAGTATGTATTTTTACATTGAATACCTGTTTTAATTATTGTTCATGTTATAATTAATAAAATAATTACAATGAAGTGCTTAAGCTCATCATAGAAGTTTATGTAACATTAAAATTGTTAAAATTTATCAAGTTTAAATTATTATTCTATCATACTTTAAAAACCTTTACATTTTCTCTTAATAATCCTTAAACTTGTCAAATATATTGAAAATATGATTTTTTTACATCAGATAATTATATATATGTTTATATTTACTAATTACTTAAATACAATTATTGCACTCATTTTCTCTGATAAATTATTTTAATTCAGTCACATATTTAATTATTTATTTATTCAGCCCAAACAATTACAATTGATATTTCTGTCATTTTTAGATTAAAAATATTTTTTCCTACTATGAACTTCTGATGAACATGTTCAGTGGGGCCCATTATCTTCTTGAAGAATAAATAAAAATAAAAATAAATAAATAATATATAACTATTAAAAGTTAAAATATAATTAGTCAATAAAAAATACATTTGGTAATATTGTAATGGGTATAATTTAAATATATATATCTAATACTATTATAATATTTATACTAAAAATTTGAATCGTTAATGAACCACCTAATTTATTACTTGTACTATTTGGCCATTCACGATAAAATATATGGTATGTTGGGAGACAACTTTTATAATATTATACTCTAATCGTTTATTATAACCATATTTTATTGCAATGTTTATTGTAGATTAAAAAAAAAAAAGAAAAAAAAAAATGGAGACAAAAAAAAGGTTTGTAATCTTCAAAAAAAAAAAAAATTATATTTTAAACTAATACTATCTTAATCAGGTACAACATAATAAAAAATTAAAAAACAATAAAGCTATACTGACGTTACGAAAGCTTTATACTGAAACCTGTGATGACAACAACAAGCATTTGAATAAAGACAAAACAGGGTATTCTAATTTAAGCAAAGGTCCGTTATTTTTTCTATGATGATATTATTTCATTATTATTATTTAATATGTTGGTTTCTATTTTTAGATGAATTCCCAAGAAATATTCCTAGTGCTAATACTTCAGAAGGCGACTCTTTGTAAGTATCATTAATGGTTTGAATTACTTTACACAAACATATTTTTATTTATTGTACATTAAATAATAAGTTACTTAATTAATTTTGTGCATTATTCACATTAAAACATTTTTGTTGTTGTGTATTCTCTGATTTTAATCTTGTGACTACTCTTTACACGTTTAAATAAAATTCTACTGAAATTTACAAAAAATAATTTATGAATTAATACGTAAATGTAAATTAAAATATTTTTTTATACGTAGTTTAATTGTATTTTATTGATGTGCTTTTTTAGATTTAAAAAAAAGAAAAAGAAAAAGAAGCGAGATAAAATAATGGTTTGTTTTGATAATAAAATAAAATAATATTGAATACCTTAAGACTTATGTTGTGTCTTTAGGTGCGAAATGATAGTAATTTCAAACCACGATATAGCTACATTGAAGTAGAGAAGTTTATCCGAGACCTGTGATGACAATTACAAACATTTGATTAAAGACAAAAATAGGGTATTCTAATTAAGCAAAGGTCCGTTTTTTTTTTTCTATGATGATATTATTTCATTATTATAATTTAATGTGTTGGTTTCTATTTTTAGATGAATTCCCAAGAAATATTCCTAGTGCTAATACTTCAGAAGGCGACTCTTTGTAAGTATCATTAATGGTTTAAATTACTTTACACAAACAAATTTTTATTTATTGTACATATATTAATATATTTTTTATACATGGTATAGTATTTTATTGTTATGCGCATTTTAGATTTAAAAAAAAGAAGAAAAAAAAAAAGAAAGATAAAAAAATGGTATGTTTTTATATTAAAATAAAAAAAATTAGATACCTATTACCATTGATTATAGATATAATCAATGCTATTACCTAAAAGACTGTTATATTGTTTTTAGGTACAAAATTATGAAAATATGAATAGCCATAAGGGTGCATTGAAGGTAGATAAGTTTTATAATGAGACCTGTGATGACAATGATAAGTGTTTGTATAAAGACGAAACAATGGACTATAATTTCAACAAAGGTCTGTGTTTTTTGTTGCAATGATGTTTAAGATCTATATTTTTATTTGAATATTATTTAATATATTTGTTTTATTTGTAGATGAATTGAAAAGAAGGATTTCCATTGCTAATGCTTCAGAAGATGTCTTGTTGTTAGTACCTATCAAAGAAAGATTAAATTGATTTATACAATCATATTTTTATTTATTGTGCATTTAATGATGAGTTACATAATACATTTTGTGCCTCATTTACATTAAACATTTTTTATTAGTGTCTTCTCTGATTTTAATCTTGTGGCTTATTATTTAGTTTATGATTTATATAATATATAAAATATAAATCATACAATAATATTGATAAATAAGTTATTTAATTTTGTTTATTGTAGACATTAAACATTTTTTTTTTCAATTTATACATTGGGTGCTCATTGGTCTCAAACTTAGGTGTTAATTTATTATAAACAATAAATTTTTTAATTTATCATTTTCAGTTCCAAATTTAGACATTTGCTCCATTTGTAAAAAATAATTTACCCATCGGGAAAATGGGAAATAGAACTGCATGAACTTTTTAGATTTTCAGCCAAGAAAAGAATCTATATTTGTTTTTTATTAAATATTAGTTAATAATTGCATGTTTATTATTTTAATTCATTGTTTAGTGAATAATTGTCTTTTTGATTTAGGTTAAAAAGTCCATTAAAAAAGTCCAAGTTAAAGAAGAAAAAATCTAAGGTATTTATTGTTTTATTTTTAATTATTTATACTTTTTTTAATTTATTTAAATTACAAGAAATATATGTCAAATACTGATAGAGGTGATATTGATCATCTATGGGGCAGAGGACTTTTAGCATCTGGATATTTTTTTTTGCCCAGTCACAAAAATAGCTGTGTACAACACAAATACATTCATGCTTTAATCATTTTATTTATAATTTTTGGTGGAAGTTTTTATTTATTTATTTTCACAACCAAAATAATGTTGATCTCAATATTAATATGTTCGTTGGCTGTTCCCAGACACATGTTTTTCCTAGAAACACATCTCAAGAGTAAACATTTGATTATTTGAAACTTAAATATTTTGTCAATTATTTTTTTAGAAATTGAAAGCCAATTGTATTCTATCCCATATGCTCATTGTAAATTATTGCAGATTGTATATATTTAAATAAATGTTGAAAAAAATAAAAGAAGTTGAAGAAATTGACACATTAATTTGAAGAAGTATCTAAAAACCCATAAATTAAAATAATTCAATACTTATTGTAACTTACTACTTAATATTTAAATAAAATATGCTCATTCAAATGATAAGTATTTACAGAACAAATGCTTATTTTGTATTCAAAAATATTAATTTTAAAATGCATATTTTTAATGTATATTTTATACATTTAAGTGCATATTTGGTGATTTTTTAGAGTTACAAGTTCTCTGCTCTGGACTCGTCTATATAAAAGAAATGAACATGCTGAGATTTATATTTATATTCTTAAACATTTAATTTTAGATGGCAATAAAAGAAGATACTGAGTCGTCAAAATATGAATCTATACAAAAAAATCTTAAAAATATGGAAGACCTGAAAAAATATATATCTGAAGAGCAGTCAAATGAGATTCACAATGGTAAAATTTGCATTTTACAAATGTCTTCCGAAATAAATGTTTTAGAAACTGATATTACTGCCTATTAACACAACAAAAGTCCCATAAGATATTAACTGATTTTGGAATAGTTTAATATTTTAAATATTTAGTAGTATATCAATGCTCAAATTGTATTATATTATGCTGTCTACAAAAATTAGATTTGAGTAAAAAGTTTTATTTAAAACATATTAAAAGTATTAAGTAGTTAACATATTCAATAGGACCTCACTTATCAAAATTATATAGGGTTAGAGTTTGACTAAAAATATAAACTATTTAGTATGAATGCATAAATGTATCTTTATCTATTTAATTTATAATTTATAAATGCTTTTAGTGTTATTTTATTGCACATATATTCTGGTTATCAAAATCATGTTGTGTATTAACAAACGGAAAAGTGAAAAGAAAGTGTATCTATTAAATTCTTATGTATGTTTTAATTTTTAGGATATATATTAATAAATTGTATTTGTTTTCTGACATATAATATTTCAATATTAGTTTAATTTTAATAATAGTAATTTTTTTTTTTTTTGTAAAAACTTTGGCGACTTTGGCCATTAGCTGTTTGTTTTTGTTTGGAGGGGAGGAAATTGTAGTTTGTAAACACGTGTGTTTTTGGTTTAGCAGATTTTTTAGTGGGCGTAGGTATTTACCATGCCTGGGTGGGGGATGGCAGCACTTCTCTCTGGACAACCGTGACTTGCCTGAAGAAAAATTCCACCCGCCACCGTGTGTGCGTCGCAACCAACGCCTTAATCAGATTGGCCACTCCGTCCCCCTAAAATTTGTGTTACAATTATTGGGTATCCGAAAAAAAAATACATGAACCTATTGCGTATTTCTTCAAAACTAATTTGTAAAATGTAGGACAACTGTTGAAAATATTTTTAACCCGTCATACGACGCACGGATTTAGATTTCTCATTTATGTGCACGGGGTAAAAATTTACCCCTCGGAAATATATAGATATACAAAGAGAGTTTACATTATACAGAGTGATTATAAAAACATTTTTTTTTTTTTTAAACAATATTTCGTATAATTGTAATATATTGAGGTGATCAAATATCCACATACCATATTATATATTTTATAAACATTTTTAAAAATGTCTGGGGTAATTATTTACTCCGTGCGCTGTACAACGGGTTAACTGTCTTGGTTAGATATTATAAACTAATTGTCTACTCATACTATCTAATTAATTTTATAAATCACTTATAAGAGAGAAATAGGAAGACTAATGGTAAACAATAAAGTATAGATATTTATTCTAAAATATTTAATTTAATTTCTACTATAAATAATTGTGTTGTGTTGAGTTAAAAATGTTGTCTTATATTATACCTTTATTTTAATTAAATAGATCCTGCTATGATTAACACTCCTTATAATTTGAGAATTTCAAAAGTCCATGATGAGGAGTACCCTGATTTGTGAGTATGAGAATAAGTAAAATTAGCTTATCATTTTTGTTTTTAATAATTTGTGTAAATATAAACAAAATATTCTTTGTGTGTATGATAAATTTGTAATTCTTTTTATAACAAAATTGTATTGCAGTGAATATTATAATTATTTATATATATTATATTATTCTTGTCTAGATTTCAAAAAATATTCAAGAAGAAAAAGAAAGATAAGAAAAAATCTATTAAGGTTGGTATTAGTTTTTTAATAGTTTTTTTATTTATTTTTTTTTTATCTAAGATATTTAATTAAATTTGATGTTCATTAATCATTATAGTCTATTGAAATAGTGAAGTATCTGTTAAAGAGTGATACGGTGGAAAGGGAAAAATTTTTATAATATGGGGCTACAACAATTTTTAATAGAAATCAATAGTATTGTGGTAACCCTCCATTCTCCCCAGAAATCCATAGAACGGTTATTTGTCATCTAAATTCAAAATGTTGTCAATATTAAATATTAATTATAGTAGGTTCCTACATTAGACCCATAAATATTTTATAAGTTTATCAACCATTAATATTTAGTACTTACAACCCATTACTTTTAGATTTTAATAAAATCACTACATTCAACTATACATCTCCATCGATTCTGAGCAAATTTGACATGGTTTTGCATGGGTGCAACTAGGAGGTTGTTTGTAGGTGATTTAGCAATCACAATCTTTAATTCAGCCACTGTTATAAAACACTAAAAAATAATGTAATAAAAGAGCCATTTCCTTATTTTATGTAATATTTGTTTTTATTTGACGTTTTTACTAAAAAAAAAACAGTTCAAAAAGAGTGTTTCCTAACATAATTAATTAATTTAAAATTTCAGTTATAATTCCAATAAGTTCTGTTTTTGTAACGTGTAAACAAATTTTTTTAGTATGCAACACATTAAAAATTGGTTGAGGTCTGAGGACAAGTATGTTACAGCAATGGCTTACTGAATTGTCCATTTTAAATATTAAGTATTGTTAGCTATATTTTTGTCATTGCGTCTACACTGTCGCGCGGCCTACCGGACCTATAGAGTAATTACTCTATGTACCGGACCAATCTCGGCCGCCGTAATCGTTGTCGATCTGTACTTCTGTTTCGCCGTTACCGTTGAGCACGAATTACCGCTCCGTGGCGCAACTGCCGTTTTCGTATAATATAGTTTCATTTTACTCAAAAGCCGTTCTTCGTTACTCTTTACGTTAATAGCCGTTATTGTAGTATTGTTATCGTATTTATTGAGTTAATAAACCGAGTGATACCATTAAGTTGCGTATATTATTCAATCTTGGCAACCCTTTAGAAATTATTGTTTTCGGTATTTAAAATAATATAAAAACAGAATCAGTGTTGGATTACCTACAGCACAAAAACAAAGAAAATAATTCTACAATAATATATTATATTCTTATTAACCAATAACAAAAGTCTGTTATTTGAATTTGTTATATGTTTGTTATTTTTAAATATTATATTGTAATAATAAATAATAAGACTATTATTTACTTTGTAAGCGTAATAATAATATAATATATACAATTAAATAGGTAATAAATTTGAAGTTATAACAAAACTTTGTTATTAATGACTTTTATGATAGGTGGTTTGGGGGACAGATGTAGGTCTGGTCCGTATGAAGTTTTGTAATGGTACTTTTTTTTATAACTGTTATCCCCCTTTTAGAACTATCAAAATAGGTATATAAATTACTTTGTAGTTAGAAATTCACAACATTTTAAGAAGTTTTTTTAAATACATACAATGTATGTCATTTGAGAATATCTAATTATTATTCCGAATTAATGTTTTATAGGCCGTTACTAGTAAAGAACTTGTGTCCCCGAAAAAATTAAATAAACGTAAACGACAGAAGACTGATAGGGAATATTCAAAAAACGATTCCCTTCTATCAGTGGACATGGATTTGGAGATATACTATGATAATAATAATTCTTTTGACGATGACGGTGAAAAGAAATTAAAATTGTTTGATTCTTTGGACGATCACACGTCGGAATATCACACTATGACTGACACAGGTATGTATTTTGGCCAATATTATAATCAAACATTCAACAACGTAAACGGTGTACACAGTCGCGAAAATGTTCTCATTGGAAACACTCCTCTCCAGTGCGACGTTTGTTTTAAAACGTTTAATTGTAAATCTAAATTGCATATACATAAAAGAACGCACACCTGGGAAAAACCATATTCTTGCGACGTTTGTGGCCGATCATTTTCGCTAAAAGAATATCTGGTTGGACATAAAAGAACGCACACTGGTGAGAAACCATATTCTTGTGACGTTTGTGGCCGATCATTTACGCAGCAAACAAATTTGGTTTCACATAAAAGAACGCACACCGGGGAAAAACCATATTATTGTGACGTTTGTGGCCGATCATTTACGCAGCAAACAACTTTGGTTAGACATAAAAGAACGCACACCGGGGAGAGGCCATATTCTTGCGACGTTTGTGGCCGATCATTTACGCAGCAAACAAATTTGGTTTCACATAAAAGAACGCACACTGGTGAGAAACCATATTCTTGTGACGTTTGTGGCCGATCATTTACGCATCAAATAACTTTGGTTAGACATAAAAGAACGCACACCGGGGAGAGGCCATATACTTGCAACATTTGTGGCCGATTATTTTCTCGTAAATCATCTTTGGTTGTACATTATAGAATACACACAGGTGAAAGACCATACGAGTGCGGCCAGTGTGAAAAGAAGTTCTCAGCAAGCGGTGATCGTTTAAAACATACACAAAGAGTTCATATCAAATGTTTTTAAACTCGTTATGAACGTTTGAATTCGTCTGCTCGGGCGTTCGGGACGAACAAAAAACAAAACCATATAGTTCTCACTCTCAACGACGTTCGTCCGTTAGAAAGAAATTTTTGATTCTCGGGACGATCACACGTCGAAACATAGCACTATGACCAACACGGACACGGCCATATATTTTGACCAATATTGTAATCAAGCGTTTAACAACTCCAGCGGTCTACTCAGTAAAGTCAATTTTTTCAGTGGAAGAGGAGTGTTTACTCCTCTGCAGTGCGACGTTTGTTTTAAAACGTTTAGTTGTAAATCTAAATGGTATATATGTCGTAGCCACTTCGTGAAATCGTACTTTTCATGAAAAGATGACCATTTCATGAAATGGAAACGGATATTTTACACTTCGTGAAATTCGAAAATATTTCACAAAATGGTCATTTTTTCATGAAGTGGTCACTCAAATTAACATCGTGTAATTTTTTTCACAATCCGGTCGTTCACTTTGTGTAATGGAATACAACATTCATTGCACACGTCAAGTTTGATTATACTCGTTATTATTTATTAAGGTATTTATTAAGTATACTTATTTGAACTTTAACAATACTATAAGTTATTTTTATCCATATTTTATTAATTTAACTAAACATTATATATTATAATTTATAACTATTATATAATACTAATATATATTGTTCATATTACAATAATTTTTTTATTATTAGAACAGGTAAATGAATTGTGACAACGACTTTTGCATTTTATACTAGCTTTAAAACAAACACATCTTTTGGTTTGACAAGAACTTTTACATGAACAACTTAGGAATCCCTGACCTCCAGATACGACCTGGACAGTTTCACGCAAGGTTAATTCTTTTTGTTTGTTACGTTTGTTATTATATCTATAATCACGTGCCGATGTCAAATACATATCGGATCCTGCTCGCGTGATTTCTGTCATTATTGAAGAAAAAAATGAAATGTACAAAGTAGGAACTACACACGGGTTAATTAAAAGATGGTTCAATTCTGGAAATATGCAGTATGCCACGGCAAATTTTATTTTAGCTGAACAGGTTAACAAACAAAAAGAATAACCTTGCGTGAAACTGTCCAGGTCGTATCTGGAGGTCAGGGATTCCTAAGTTGTTCATGTAAAAGTTCTTGTCAAACCAAAAGATGTGTTTGTTTTAAAGCTAGTATAAAATGCAACAGTCGTTGTCACAATTCATTTACCTGTTCTAATAAATAAAAAAATTATTGTAATATGAACAATATAATATATTAGTATATATAAATAGTTATAAAATAATAATATAATGTTTAGTTAAATTAATAAAATATGGATAAAAATAACTTATAGTATTGTTAAAGTTCAAAATAAGTATACTTAATAAATACATTAAATAAATAATAACGAATATAATCAAACTTGACGTGTGCAATAAATGTTGTATTCCATTACACAAAGTGAACGACCGGATTGTGAAAAAAATTACACGATGTTAAATTTGAGTGACCACTTCATGAAAAAATGAC
The DNA here is from genome assembly GCA_008086715.1 of Sitobion miscanthi. Lineage (NCBI taxonomy): Eukaryota > Metazoa > Arthropoda > Insecta > Hemiptera > Aphididae > Sitobion > Sitobion miscanthi. Next base: position 3,336,643 of record CM017797.1, read on the forward strand.
CATTTTGTGAAATATTTTCGAATTTCACGAAGTGTAAAATATCCGTTTCCATTTCATGAAATGGTCATCTTTTCATGAAAAGTACGATTTCACGAAGTGGCTACGACATATACATAAAAGAACGCACACTTGGGAGAAACCATATTCTTGTGACGTTTGTGGCCGATCATTTTCGCAGAAAGGAAATCTGGTTGTACATAAAAGGACGCATTCCGGGGAGAGGCCATATTCTTGCAACGTTTGTGACCAACTATTTTCTCAACGAAAAGCTTTGGTTCAACATAATTCCAAGACCTTTTGATTACGGTCAGTGTGAAAAAAAGTTCACATCAAGTAGTGAATATGCAAGACATACACGTAGAATTCATACCAAATGTTTAAATTTGTTACTATTAATGCCGTTATGACCCATAACTCATGAACAATAAACATCAAATCATAAACGGATAACGCCCGATTATCAAGGTAAGGGACGAAAACTCGTAAAAAGATATCACTAAATCGTAAAGTTTCAATTCTTGTTGGGTACATACAAGAATCAAACCATATAGTTCACACTATTAACTACGATCGTCCGTTGCGAATAAAACCTTGAATATAGCTGTGTAGTATATGCAGTCCTCACTGACGTCTGGCGTCATACTTTCATCAAATGTAGTCAAAATTGCTCGCTCCGGAAATTAATTTATTATCTACGACATTTCAGAAATCTTAGCAAATAACTATGGATATTTTTTAATTCGTTACCAAAATCATATATTGTCTTCAATTTACGTTGATAGGCGTATTGCTTCCTCCTCAAATGTTATACATCAATGAAAATATTTTCATATCCATAAGTAGATGGAGAATGTTAGCTACTCGGTTAAAATAGTAAAATTAGTATATAATGACATAAAATGTACATATTAGTTATAGTTGTAGATTGTAGAACCAAAAATTTTTTTTCGAAACACTATTAATCACATCATATCAAAATAAAATTCAGTTTTTACAGAATTTAGATTTAAGTTGGACAGTTGTATAATAAAATTTAGGGATTGTGTGTATGTAAAAAAAATTTGTATAAATATTTACATTTTATTCGTTTGAAACTGTATTTTTATGTTTTACCTACTGTACAGCAGAGCGACACCCACTTGCCCACCTTTTTTTTTACTATAGACCCACCCAACGTACCAACTAAATTCATTTTCCTATATTAAACAAAATACCGTTACTGAAGTTGAAAATCGATGAATTCTTTCGACAATATAACTTTATTATAAGAATACATAGCGCCAATACGAGTACCTATTTAAATGTAATTAAAGAATATAATAGGGCGTTACGTAAACTTGAGGCTGCTATGCAATAAGCAGATAAGCTATACACATTATCAAGCCTGGGCATATAGACGAGTTAAAAAGTTAAGTTAAGTTAATTTTAACTTTTTAAAATCTAATTTTTATTAACTTAATATTTATTTTAACTGAATTTGTATTGGTATAAACTTAATAAATAACGAGTAAATTTTAATCAAATCCAAGTTACGATAATTTATAAATAATCAAATATTAAATATAATACAATTATTATTGATGATATATGTTGCGTAAACATTTACTTTTTAATATTATAATCAATATGATTGGCAGACTATTTGTAAATTCAAAAAAAAAAATTAATTAATTGACTTAAGTTAATAAGTTATTGTAAGTTTCCATATAACTTTTAACTTAACTGAGTTAAAAAAAAATTAGAATAACTATTAACTGTAACATTAAAATTTTTATCAACTTAACTTAACCCAATTAAAAATTATCATTAAATTTTCAGGATTGCACATTACACACAAACACATTTCTTTCGAGAAGGCTATGACCAATACTACGATAAATTCGTATTTGGTACATTCACGCATATTATAGCATATTATTTAAGTAAAACCCTATAAAGGGCTAAATACTAGTACGGGTGGGGGGGGGGGGTCTAGGCCCTTTCCCCCCTAGTTATGACGATGTTTGTCGTTTATTATTAGTTATCTTCTGTTGGTACCAACTAGAGAGTGATCAAACAATCAAACCGGATAACGCGTATCTACCCTGGAGGCTGGAGTTCGACGTTTGTTCAAAGATGTTTATCAGTAAGTCAGTAGGTAAATATAAACTATCTGTAGCCTACCATAGAAGATTACTTTTAGGTAGGTATAAGAATCATCGTGGATATGAGTGGTGACATTATTAAGGTGTTTTCTGTGTCCTAAAAACACCTTTTTAAAACAACAATAGAAATACACACAGAAAAATCATAATTTTTGAACTGCCGTGCACTTAATTTATGTGAAACTATTGTGGCAATTCGTCAGGCCACATGGGTAAAAATTACCTGCATAGGTAGGTAACTAATTCGATAAGATATTTAAAAAAGCATACAATAGGCACACTAGGTTCACTACGGATATTTTTTAATTCATTACAAACGTTACCAATCTATTATAATACCGCCGAAAACTAAAAGTTTATAAATACTGCAGGTACCGTTGTAGGACAATGCTGCCAGTCTGGAAGGACTTTGGTCCACTATTTTCTGTAAGCTATCGGCCCATTTTCCTACATATAGTAGTACAAGAATTGGATTTAGGAACATTTTTATGTCGATTACAAAGAAAATTTAAAATATATCAATACATAATATATAGGTATAGATCAGTTACACTAAGTAGCAGTATGACAAATTAAATCTTATAAATTATAAATTTATGTAATTTTATTGTGTACGATGATAATTTAGATAAAATATGATAATATGAGTTTTTAATAATGTCCAAAATATCTTTAACCCTCAAATCATTCAATATATCTTTTTCTACAGACATTAATAAAAAAGCATCTAAGCGGTCATTAGATAATGAAGCACGTAGACGATTATTGATTTTTAATTTACTAATTACTCGTTCACAATTAATCTTAGTTACTGATAAGATTAGTACATATTCCATAGTGGCATATAAATTAGAATAAGTAAGCATATGTAAATTAAGCGAATGAAGTAAATTAAAAACACAAATCAGACAATTCTCTCGGGCATATATAGCTTTTTCATTACGTGGATAGAACCAATAGTTTTCACACTCAGATCCTAAAAAAAAAAAATGTTTTCACATAAATATTCTTAACACAAATATTATAATACCAATAGGGTAAACTAGAATAAAAAGTATTGCACTAACTATAGCATATACTTCAAGTCTTCAAAATATCTATATTAATAATTATAGGGTAATATTTGGACAATAATATTTTTATACAATATATATTGAAAACTCAAGTGACCGAAAACAATGTTTATGTTTTTTGGTACTAGAAAACTTCCTTTACAATATTTTTATACGTCCGATGACGTCAAAGCCTTACTTGTACTTGAGATGCTGACGGTAGTGATAAAGACAACAAATTAAATAATAATTTTTTTACAGAAATTAATATTTAACGGTATTATAATTATTTAAAATACACAAAATCTAGTTCCTACCTATAGTGATATTATATTTAAAATGAAATTTATTTTTCAAAAAACAATTATGACAATTGAATGTACATAATATAGATTATTATGATTCATATTAATTATTAAAGTTAAAATAATTATATATTCTCACCTAGTTAATTGAAACCTGAAATTTAGTATAATTTAGTTTTACGCGGCTATATTCCAACTTACAATAGTACCTACCTAACATTATTTTGATACATTGAAAACGCAAGTGACCGCAAACAATGTTTATATTTGTTGGTACTTGAGAACTCCTTTTACAATATTTTTGTATTGGGAATAGAGTTATGTTGAATAATTTTTATTCACAATCCTTTAATTAGTTCTAAATTAAAATAATATGGCAAATTATAATAAATCTTCAATTATTTGATCTTCAAAAAAATATAAGTGATGTCGCTCTGCTGTACAGTAGTTTATAAGTGGGTCACTGTAATGGATGGTGTTAAATTTGAATTCAATGATATAATATCAATTATATCATTGTATACAAAACTATGAAAAACGATTCTGAGCAGAGACGATTTGTCAGTCTAGGATATTTTATTTAATATTTATATTGTTATTACTTATTATTATTACGGTAAGTAAGTTCAGTTAGTATTATAAAATCACAAAAAAATAACTCCGCTCAGAATCTTAATATATCTCCAAAAATTGAAATACCAGAATTTTTAATTACTCTTTTTGAATATGACATTTTAAAGAATTCGGGGGATAATATCAAACATGTGGGAAAGTCGATTTCGAGAAGACTTGACGACAAATTCAAATCGGTTTTCAGAATTCTTATCGCTTCATTAGATCAATTGGTATGTTTGGCAAAAAAACACGTCTAAAATACTATGCGCACATGTGTGACAAAAACAGAAAACCACGGTATCGAATCCTCTTAATATAAATAGACAAATATCGAATTTAACGTTGAATAGCTTTTATTGTTTTAATTTCAAATTTTTAGTTTTGTCGCATTCGCACATTTTCGGCTTACTATATAGCGTTGAATTTTCAGCCTCTAGAAAGGCGAGCTAGGCCGCTGGTGCCAAGGGATTTATATTTGTCATATTTTACTATAGTAAGTCCAAGAATAGTAAAAATACAGTAGTTTTAAATTATTAGGATAATATCCCCCCGCCCCCGATCTTTATTTAAATTGATACAATCTTGTTGCCATGGATATATTTTTTTGTTTATATTGTACGAAAATAAAATATAAAATATAAAATGCTATGCTATACAGTAACTTGGTCGGGGATGACCCGTTAAATATAAGATATTCAGGGAAGAAATTAGTTCTTTTGAATATATTTTTACCGTAGCTCGGGAGCACGAATGGTATTAGGATCTTAATATTACAAATAAATAACGATTGATCTATATTATTATTAATACAAACAAATTTATTATTACTTACAATATACGAACAAAGTCACCAAAAAGATAGGATTGTACGGAGTTCAGGTGCGCGTGATGGAATCGCGGGGAACTGCCTTTCTCTTACATAGCGATATTGTCCGGATCCTTACAATCATAAAATATATAAGTGGGACCTAAACCGGAGGGGCTTAATATATTATAGTCAGCGTATAATATGCTTATTGTGCATATTATGATGCTTATAAAATAAACGTAATAATGTAACATACGTTACAATACCATACTGTAAATACTATACTATAGTTACCGATTTATTTATTTATAGATACATTTCATATTTTCACATTCACTTCCTCACAACAAAAATGAAAAACATTTTTAATTTTATTTGCATGAATTGGGGGGGGGGGCTAGGTTAAGTTAGGTTAGGGGGCTATTGTAGAAACCGTACGGCGGCTGGCGGGTACGATTGAAGTCATTGAAGAAATCCGGCAAAATCAAGAACCTAGGAACATTTTAGTCGTAATTTATCAGTTTATCACATACCGCTTTCGCGAATGTCAAACAATATCTTTCTATTTTAAACTTGTATTAAATGACCAGTTTGACAGATAACTGATAAGAGAAGCACCACTGGATTGGATACTGAATGGCGAGATAAGTTATTTAAATGTGACGTATCTACTTATGATACTAATGATAGTTAATTTATTTATAGTATTTGGTTTACAAAGAACCAACATCCAGATCCAGTTGCTTAAAGACCAGGAAATAAGGAACCACATTGGAGAACGTCTAAAAAGAATTGAAATATTATGTTTACTCACATTTATAGGTCTGTCGTATTTTCTTGGAATGTTTAGAAATAGCACAGACGTTTTACGAAAACAATAAATCATACATTATTTGGAAAAATTATTATTTGAATATAATGTAGTAGACTACTATTTAATTCAAATATATCAAATGGGCCAGACAATATTGTTGGAATTTCTATACTTTGCACAGACGTTGATTGGGAGACTTGTTTTTTTTCGGTACAAACATTTTGTGGAATCACAATACTTTGAATAGACGTGTATAGTAATAACCTAACCATGAACTAAAATGACATGACCGCACCACTACCACCCGCCCATCATGTCGCCACCAGTCCATACTATCTTAGTTCATGATAATAATATATTATAATTAGTTTGCAAATCAATCCATTAGCATGCGTATTTAAGCAACCTAATCTTGGTATCCGCGATTATAAAGTTGAAAGTTCTTTATAATCGTGGTAGTATCACCTTATCTTCTCTAGTCTCTACATATTCGTGCCCCATTAGTGACTACGACTACATCGTGAGACGAATACATAAATACATTAATGATACGTTTTCTTTTTTGATTATGATAATGCTTAAAACATTTTGTTATCAATATCTGGCCATACTTCAAACCACGATTTAAGATAGTATGGTTGCCCATCGACTTGTGATAAGAAAGCCATTACAGTGAATCTTACTTTTTTTACTATTGCAGCGCTCCATGTGAGCAAAATAGTGTCGTAAACTCGTAATTCTGGCGACTGTTTAAATCATACGGATACGACATATTAATGTATCGTGTAATATGTGCCTTGATGACGCAAGTTTTTATAATGTTATCCACTGATTGGAATCTAATCAAATAATTACATAGTTTTAATACAAACAATATCCAAGAACACAAATAATAATTTAACAAAAATATTTAATAATAATTATATACTTTTTTGTGATATATTGGTTAGATTTAAATCATCTTGTACATGTACCTGTGTACAGTAACATCAAAGATGAGTTTCCGTAGACATTGGTACATATTATTTTATATTAATATTTATATGTCATTAATAATGAAATATTCCACGTTATTACGTGATAATTCCACGATAATTTTAGTGCTATATGGATAATTACATTAGATGCTGCAAAAACAAATCCAAAATAATAGGAATCGCATCTTTAACAAGTCTGGGCTTTTTCAAACATATCTGAAAAATATATTTTGTATGAATATTCTATAATATTAATAAATAATAATATTTTACTTACTGTATACTTCCTAAAACCTACACCAGATTCCCAAGTATCAACTACATCCTCTTTCTTGAAGTGGTAACGGCATACTTTAGAATTAGTTTTAAAACATCTAAAACTTTTCCCACTCATCCCTTAAAGGAGGAATTTTAGGAACACCAAACAACTAGTTTTAAATACTTATAACTTATAAGGAAATAAGGTACACAACATGCCATTTTTATTATTATAATATAAAAAAAAAAACCAAAATTATAGCATTATAATTGATTATTAAATTATATTAACATAGTAAATATCAAATGATAATTAACATGTTTTAACTGCATTATTATATTATATATCAGTTCTGCCATGTTAGGTTTAAATATACAGTTTGAGGTGGGTAAAAGTCGTCTGCATAGTCTTCATTATCTACACCAAAAGCACTATACTATTAAAAATAGCTGATTGCTAGATTCATATTGATGGTCGTCGAATAAACCATTATACCGTAGTCGATGGGCAACCATACCATCTTAAATCGTGGTTATGAGGCATGTCGAGTGGTTACTATTATTTTATATTCCACAGACGATGGACTACAATAATTTTGTTCACTAAGGCATTTTATAATTTTAAACGTGAATAAATCGTATTGAATAATAGTTCTCAACTCTTAAAGTTATAGCCCATAGGTTACTACATCAATCAATACTTACTGTTGTACATAATATTATTATTTTGGTTCACATCATAATCGATATTGATAGACAATAATATTATGTTCTAAATTTTAATACTGTAAAAACCACTTATCCCATAACTATGTAATATTAATTTATAACTTAATTATCCATAATAATAATGACCTGCTGTTGAAGCCTTTATTCTCAATAAAAAAAAAAATAATAAAATATTATGTTTGATAATGACAATAAATAAGTACCTATATAGGTAAAATATGGTACCTACGTGATAGATATCTCCCAGTGGAAATACTTCGTTATTGAATGTATGATTTAAATTTTTAATTGATTTGGATGTACAAATTATTATAAAACGATTATTATTTTGGTATAAAATATCGATTTAAATTGTTTTCGATATAAATTTTAAAATTTGAATAGCAATTAAATAAATGGATATCACTTGATTTTTTTTTATGATTTTCAATGATTTTTATCGATATTCAAATCGGATTTTGAAATAATTTATTTCCAGCCAACAGAAATTTTTGGTGGACTTTTTTGTAAAGGAATCTATATTTCAGTAAATATTTAACCTAACCTAACCAGGTTATCAATATTCAAGTAAATACAAAAAGTTCAACTAGAATTACATAACTAAAAAAAAACTTGAAGGAGGGTGTTGGCGCCCGCAGGCAAAAGCATTTTAGAAAACAAAAAAAAAATTTAAATAAAATTATATTGTGGGAAAACACATTACAAACTTTAAACTAAAATTTCAAGAATATTAAACAGAAAAAAACTTTTGAAAATATTTAGTTCATTAAAGAAGGATTTTTCGTATGGCACCAGCTTATCAATATTCATGTAAATACAAAAAGTTCAACTAGAATTACATTACTAAAAAAAAACTTGAAGGAGGGTGTTGGCGCCCGCAGGCAAAAGCATTTTAGAAAACAAAAAAAAAATTTAAATAAAATTCTATTGTGGGAAAACACATTACAAACTTAAAACTAAAATTTCAAGAATATTAAACAGAAAAAATTATTCAAAATATTTAATTCATTAAAGAAGGATTTTTCGTATGGCACCAGCTTATCAATATTCAAGTCAAAACAAAAAATTCAACTAGAGTTACATAACTAAAAAAAAATTTGAATTAGGGTGTTGGCGCCCGCAGGCAAAAGCATTTTAGAAAACAAAAAAAAAATTTAATAAAATTATTTAGGGGATTTTTCGTAGGGCACCAGCTTAGCAATATTCAATCAAAACAAAAAAAATTCCACTAGAGTTCCATAACTAAAAACAAGTTGAATTAGGGGGTGTTGGCGCCCTCAGGTCAAAGCCTTTGAGAAACAAAAAAAAAAATTTAAATAAAATTCTATAATTGTGGGAAAACACATTACAAACTTAAAACTAAAATTTCAAGAATATTAAACAGAAAAAACTATTGCAAAATATTTAGTTTCCTTAAGAAGGATTTTTTCGTAGGGCACCATCTTATCAATATTCAAGTAAATACAAAAAGTTCAACTAGAATTACATACTAAAAAAAAACTTGAAATGGGAGGGGTCTTGGCGCCGCAGCAAAGCATTTTAGAAATAAAAAAAATTAATAAAATTCTATTGTGGAAAAACATTACAACTCTAACTAAAATTCTCATAATATTAACATAAAAAATTATTCAAATATTTAGTTCAATTAAGAGGAGTTTTCTTATGGCAAACCAGCTTATCAATATTCAAGTAAATACAAAAGTTCAACTAAGATTAACATTACTAAAAAACATGCCATTTTTTTATTATTATTATAATATAAAAAAAAAACCAACATTATAGCATTATAAGTGATATTTCAATTATATTACCATAGTAAAATATCAAAAATGATAATTAACAATGTGTTAACCAAAACGGTCATTAATTATATTTATATATCATTCTGCAGTTAGGTTTAATATACAGTTTTTGAGTGGTAAAGTCGTCTGACATAGTCTTCTTATCTACACCACGCACTATAGCTATTAAAAAAAAACAGCTGATTGCTAGATTCTATATTGAGGTCGTCGAATAAACCATTATAATACCGTAGTCGATGGCACCAGACCATCTAAATCGTGGTATGATTCATGTCGGTGGTTACTAAATATTTTATATCCCCAGACGATGGACTACATATTTTGTTCACGTAAGGCATTTTATAATTTTAATAAAACGTGAGAATAAAATCTATTGATAATCGTTTCTCAAACTCTTAAAGTGTATAGCCCATAGGTTTTACTACATCAGCAATACTTACTGTTGTACAGATATTATGATTGTGGTTCAATCATAATCGATATTGATAGACAATATATTATGTTCTAATTTTAATACTGTAAAACCACTTCTCCCTCAACTATTGATAAGATTATTTATACTTTTATCCATACTCATGAATGACCTGCTGGTTGAAGCCTTTATTCTCAAGAAAAAAAAAATAATAACATATTATGTTTGATAATGACAATAAATAAGTCCCTATATAGGTAAAATATGGTACCTACGTGATAGATATCTCCCAGTGGAAATACTTCGTTATTGAATGTATGATTTAAATTTTTAATTGATTTGGATGTACAAATTATTATAAAACGATTATTATTTTGGTATAAAATATCGATTTAAATTGTTTTCGATATAAATTTTAAAATTTGAATAGCAATTAAATAAATGGATATCACTTGATTTTTTTTTATGATTTTCAATGATTTTTATCGATATTCAAATCGGATTTTGAAATAATTTATTTCCAGCCAACAGAAATTTTTGGTGGACTTTTTTGTAAAGGAATCTATATTTCAGTAATAAATTTTAACCTAACCTAACCAGGTATCAATATTCAAGTAAATACAAAAAGTTCAACTAGAATTACATAACTAAAAAAAAATTTGAAAGAGGGTGTTGGCGCCCGCAGGCAAAAGCATTTTAGGAAACAAAAAAAAATTTAAATAAAATTATATTATGGGAAAACACATTACAAACTTTAAACTAAAATTTCAAGAATATTAAACAGAAAAAAACTTTTGAAATATTTAGTTCATTAAAGAAGGATTTTTCGTATGGCACCAGCTTATCAATATTCATGTAAATACAAAAAGTTCAACTAGAATTACATTACTAAAAAAAAACTTGAAGGAGGGTGTTGGCGCCCGCAGGCAAAAGCATTTTAGAAAACAAAAAAAAATTTAAATAAAATTCTATTGTGGGAAAACACATTACAAACTTAAAACTAAAATTTCAAGAATATTAAACAGAAAAAATTATTCAAAATATTCAATTCATTAAAGAAGGATTTTTCGTATGGCCACCAGCTTATCAATATTCAAGTCAAAACAAAAAATTCAACTAGAGTTACATAACTAAAAAAAATTTGAATTAGGGTGTTGGCGCCCGCAGGCAAAAGCATTTTAGAAAACAAAAAAAAAATTTAATAAAATTATTTAGGGGATTTTTCGTATGGCACCAGCTTATCAATATTCAAGTCAAAACAAAAAATTCAACTAGAGTTACATAACTAAAAAAAATTTGAATTAGGGTGTTGGCGCCCGCAGGCAAAAGCATTTGAGAAAACAAAAAAAAAATTTAAATAAAATTCTATTGTGGGAAAACACATTACAAACTTAAAACTAAAATTTCAAGAATATTAAACAGAAAAAAACTATTGAAAATATTTAGTTCATTAAAGAAGGATTTTTCGTATGGCACCAGCTTATCAATATTCAAGTAAATACAAAAAGTTCAACTAGAATTACATTACTAAAAAAAAACTTGAAGGAGGGTCTTGGCGCCCGCAGGCAAAAGCATTTTAGAAATAAAAAAAAAATTTAAATAAAATTCTATGTGGGAAAAAACATTACAAACTCTAAACTAATTTCAATAATATAAACAGAAAAAATTATTCAAAATATTTAGTTCAATTAAGAAGGATTTTTCGTATGGCACCAGCTATCAATATTCAAGTAAATACAAAAAGTTCAACTAGAATTACATTACTAAAAACATGCCATTTTTATTATTATAATTAAAAAAAAACCAAATTATAGCATTATAATTGATTATTAAATTATATTAACATAGTAAAATATCAAATGATAATTAACATGTTTAACTGCATTATTATTTATATATCAGTTCTGCCATGTTAGGTTTAAATATACAGTTTGAGGTGGGTAAAAGTCGTCTGCCTAGTCTTCATTATCTACACCAAAAGCACTATACTATTAAAAACAGCTGATTGCTAGATCATATTGATGGTCGTCGAATAAACCATTATACCGTAGTCGATGGGCAACCATACCATCTTAAATCGTGGTTATGAGGCATGTCGAGTGGGTACTATTATTTTATATTCCACAGACGATGACTACAATAATTTTGTCACTAAGGCATTTTATAATTTTAAACGTGAAATAAATCGTATTGAATAATAGTTCTCAACCTTAAGTTATAGCCCATAGGTTACTACATCAATCAATACTTACTGTTGTACATAATATTATTATTTTGGTTCACATCATAATCGATATTGATAGACAATAATATTATGTTCTAAATTTTAATACTGTAAAAACCACTTATCCCATAACTATGTAATATTAATTTATAACTTATTATCCATAATAATAATGACCTGCTGTTGAAGCCTTTATTCTCAATAAAAAAAAATAATAAAATATTATGTTTGGATAATGACAATAAATAAGTACCTATAGGTAAAATATGGTACCTACGTGATAGATATCTCCCAGTGGAAATACTTCGTTATTGAATGTATGATTTAAATTTTAATAATTGATTTGGATGTACAAATTATTATAAAACGATTATTATTTTGGTATAAATATCGATTTAAATTGTTTTCGATATAAATTTTAAAATTTGAATAGCCATTAATAAATGGATATCACTTGATTTTTTTTTATGATTTCCAATGATTTTTATCGATATTCCAATCGGATTTTGAAATAATTTATTCCAGCCAACAGAAATTTTGGTGGACTTTTTTTAAAGGAATCTATATTTCAGTAAATATTTAACCTAACCTAACCAGGTTATCATATTCAAGTAAATACAAAAAGTTCAACTAGAATTACATAACTAAAAAAAACTTGAAGGAGGGTGTTGGCGCCCGCAGGCAAAAGCATTTTAGAAAACACAAAAAAAATTTAAATAAAATTTTATATTGTGGAAAACACATTACAAACTTAAAACTAAAATTTCAAGAATATAAAACAGAAAAAAACTTTTGAAAATATTTTGAGTTCATTAAAGAAGGATTTTTCGTATGGCACCAGCTTATTATCAATATCCATGTAAATACAAAAAGTTCAACTGAATTACATTACTAAAAAAAACTTGAAGGAGGGTGTTGGCGCCCGCAGCAAAAGCATTTTAGAAACAAAAAAAATTTAAATAAAATTCTATTGTGGGAAAACACATTACAAACTTAAAACAAAATTTCAGAATAGTAAACAGAAAAAATATTCAAAATATTCAATTCATTAAAGAAGGATGTTTCGTATGGCACAGCTTATCAATATTCAAGTAAAACAAAAAATTCAACTAGAGTTACCATAACTAAAAAAAAATTTGAATTAGGGTGTTGGCGCCCGCAGCAAAAGCATTTTAGAAACAAAAAAAAATTTAAATAAAATTATTTAGGGGATTTTTCGTATGGCACCATCTTATCAATATTCAAGTCAAAACAAAAAATTCAACTAGAGTTACATAACTAAAAAAAAATTTGAATTAGGGTGTTGGCGCCGCAGCAAAAGCTTTTTGAAAACAAAAAAAAAATTTAATATTAAATTCTATTGTGGGAAAACACATAACAACTTCAAACTAAAATTCAATAATATTAAACAAAAAAACTATTGAAAATTTCATTTCATAAAAGAAGGATTTTTCGTATGGCCCCAGCTTATCATATTCAAGTCAAAACAAAAAATTCAACTAGAGTTAACATTACTAAAAAAAACTTGAAGGAGGGTGTTGGCGCCCTCAGGTAAAAGCATTTTAGAAAACAAAAAAAAATTTAAATAAATTCTTTGTGGAAAACACATTACAACTTAAAACTAAAATTTCCAGAAGATATAAAACAGAAAAAATTATTCAAAATATTTAATTCATTAAAGAAGATTTTTCGTTGGCACCAGCTTATCAATATTCAAGTCAAAACAAAAAATTCAACTAGAGTTACATAACTAAAAAAAAATTTGAATTAGGGTGTTGGCTGCCCGCAGCAAAAGCATTTGAAACAAAAAAAATTTAAATAAAATTCTATTGTGGGAAAACACATTACAAACTAAAACAAAATTTTCAAGAATATTAAACAGAAAAAAAACTATTGAAAAATATTAGTTATTAGTTAGTTCATTAAAAAGAAGGATTTTTCGTATGGCACCAGCTTATCAATATTCAAGTAAATACAAAAAGTTCAACTAGAATTACATTACTAAAAAAAAACTTGAAGGAGGGTCTTGGCGCCCGCAGGCAAAAGCATTTTAGAAATAAAAAAAAAATTTAAATAAAATTCTATTGTGGGAAAAAACATTACAAACTCTAAACTAAAATTTCAATAATATTAAACAGAAAAAATTATTCAAAATATTTAGTTCAATTAAGAAGGATTTTTCGTATGGCACCAGCTTATCAATATTCAAGTAAATACAAAAAGTTCAACTAGAATTACATTACTAAAAAACATGCCATTTTTAATATTATAATATAAAAAAAAAAACCAAAATTATAGCATTATAATTGATTATTAAATTATATTAACATAGTAAAATATCAAATGATAATTAACATGTTTAAACTGCATTATTATATTTATATATCAGTTCTGCCATGTTAGGTTTAAATATACAGTTTGAGGTGGGTAAAAGTCGTCTGCATAGTATTCATTATCTACACCAAAAGCACTATACTATTAAAAACAGCTGATGCTAGATTCATATTGATGTGTCGTCGAAAAATTAAACATTATACCGTAGTCGATGGGCAACCATACCATCTAAATCGTGGTTATGAGGAAGTCGAGTGGTTACTATTATTTTATATTCCACAGACGATGGACTACAATAATTTTGTTCACTAAGGCATTTTATAATTTTAAACGTGAAATAAATCGTATGAATAATAGTCTCAACTCTTAAAGTTATAGCCATAGGTTACTACATCAATCAATACTTACTGTTGTACATAATATTATTATTTTGGTTCACATCATAATCGATATTGATAGACAATAATATTATGTTCAAAATTTATACTGTAAAAAACACTTATCCATAACTATGTATATTAATTTCTAAACTTATTATCCATAATAATAATGACCTGCTGTTGAAGCCTTTATTCTCAATAAAAAAAAAAAAATAATAAAATATTATGTTTGATAATGACAATAAATAAGTACCTATATAGGTAAAATATGGTACCTACGTGATAGATATCTCCCAGTGGAAATACTTCGTTATGAATGTATGATTAAATTTTTAATTGATTTGGATGTACAAATTAATAAAACGATTATTATTTGGTATAAAATATCGATTTTAAATTGTTTTCGATATAAATTTAAAATTGAATAGCAATTAATAAATGGATATCACTGGATTTTTTTTTATGATTTTCAATGATTTTTATCGATATTCAAATCGGATTTGAAATAATTTATTTCAGCCACACAAAGAAATTTTTGGTGGACTTTTTTGTAAAGGAATCTATATTTCAGTAAATATTTAACCTAACCTAACCAGGTTATCAATATTCAAGTAAATACAAAAAGTTCAACTAGAATTACATACCTAAAAAAAAACTTGAAGGAGGGTGTTGGCGCCCGCAGGCAAAAGCATTTTAGAAAACAAAAAAAAATTTAAATAAAATTATATGTGGGAAAACACATTACAAACTCTTTAAACTAAAATTTCAAGAATATTAAACAGAAAAAAACTTTTGAAAATATTTAGTTCATTAAAGAAGGATTTTGTATGGCACAGCTTATCATATTCATGTAAATACAAAAAGTTCAAATAGAATTACATTACTAAAAAAAAAAACTTGAAGGAGGGTGTTGGCGCCCGCAGGCAAAAGCATTTTAGAAACAAAAAAAAAATTTAAATAAAATTCTATTGTGGGAAAACACATTACAAACTTAAAACTAAATTTCAAGAAATTAAACAGAAAAAATTATTCAAAATATTCAATTCATTAAAGAAGGATTTTCGTTATGGCACCAGCTTATCAATATTCAAGTCAAAACAAAAAATTCAACTAGAGTACATAACTAAAAAAAAAATTTGAATTAGGGTGTTGGCGCCCGCAGGCAAAAGCATTTTAGAAAACAAAAAAAAAATTTAATAAAATTATTTAGGGGATTTTTCGTATGGCACCAGCTTATCAATATTCAAGTCAAAACAAAAAATTCAACTAGAGTTACATAACTAAAAAAAAATTTGAATTAGGGTGTTGGCGCCCGCAGGCAAAAGCATTTTAGAAAACAAAAAAAAAATTTAAATAAAATTCTATTGTGGGAAAACACATTACAAACTTTAAACTAAAATTTCAAGAATAATAAACAGAAAAAAAACTATTGAAAAAATATTTAGTTCATTAAAGAAGGATTTTTCGTATGGCACCAGCTTATCAATATTCAAGTAAATACAAAAAGTTCAACTAGAATTACATTACTAAAAAAAAACTTGAAGGAGGGTGTTGGCGCCCGCAGGCAAAAGCATTTTAGAAAACAAAAAAAAAATTTATATTAAATTCTATTGTGGGAAAACACATAACAAACTTCAAACTAAAATTTCAATAATATTAAACAGAAAAAAACTATTGAAAATATTCAGTTCATAAAAGAAGGATTTTTCGTATGGCACCAGCTTATCAATATTCAAGTCAAAACAAAAAATTCAACTAGAGTTACATTACTAAAAAAAAATTTGAAGGAGGGTGTTGGCGCCCGCAGGCAAAAGCATTTTAGAAAACAAAAAAAAAATTTAAATAAAATTCTATTGTTGGAAAACACATAACAAACTTCAAACTAAAATTTCAAGAATATTAAACAGAAAAAATTATTCAAAATATTTAATTCATTAAAGAAGGATTTTTCGTATGGCACCAGCTTATCAATATTCAAGTCAAAACAAAAAATTCAACTAGAGTTACATAACTAAAAAAAAATTTGAATTAGGGTGTTGGCGCCCGCAGGCAAAAGCATTTGAGAAAACAAAAAAAAAATTTAAATAAAATTCTATTGTGGGAAAACACATTACAAACTTAAAACTAAAATTTCAAGAATATTAAACAGAAAAAAACTATTGAAAATATTTAGTTCATTAAAGAAGGATTTTTCGTATGGCACCAGCTTATCAATATTCAAGTAATACAAAAAATTCAACTAGAATTACTACTAAAAAAAACTTGAAGGAGGGTCTTGGCGCCCGCAGGCAAAAGCATTTTAGAAATAAAAAAAAAATTTAAATAAAATTCTATTGGGGGAAAAAACATTACAAACTCAAACTAAAATTTCAATAAATATTAAACAGAAAAAATATTCAAAATATTTAGTTCAATTAAGAAGGATTTTTCGTATGGCACCAGCTTATCAATATTCAAGTAAATACAAAAATTCAACTAGAGTTACATTACTAAAAAAAAACTTGAAGGAGGGTGTTGGCGACCGCAGGCAAAAGCATTTTGGAAAACAAAAAAAAATTTAAATAAAATTATATGTGTGGGAAAACACATTACAAACTTTAAACTAAAATTCAAAGAATATTAAAACAGAAAAAAACTTTTGAAAATATTTAGTTCATAAAGAAGGATTTTTCGTATGGCACCATTATCAATATTCATGTAAATACAAAAAAGTTCAACTAGAATTACATTACTAAAAAAAACTTGAAGGAGGGTGTTGGCGCCCCGCAGGCAAAAGCATTTTAGAAACAAAAAAAAATTTAATAAAATTCTATTGTGGGAAAAACACATTACAAACTTAAAACTAAAATTTCAAGAATATTAAACAGAAAAAAAAATATTCAAAATATTTAGTTCATTAAAGAAGGATTTTTCGTATGGCACCAGCTTATCAATATTCAAGTCAAAACAAAAAAATTCAACTAGAGTACATTACTAAAAAAAAATGTTGAATTAGGGTGTTGGCGCCCGCAGGCCAAAAGCATTTTAGAAAACAAAAAAAAATTTAATTAAAATTATTTAGGGATTTTTCGTTAGTATGGCACCAGCTTATCAATATTCAAGTCAAAACAAAAAAATTCAACTAGAGTTACATAACTTAAAAAAAATTTGAATTAGGGGGTGTTGGCGCCCGCAGGCAAAAGCATTTTAGAAAACAAAAAAAAAAATTTTAATAAAATTCTATTGTGGGAAAACACATTACAAACTTTAAACTAAAATTTCAAGAAATAATAAACAGAAAAAAACTATTGAAAATATTTAGTTCATTAAAGAAGGATTTCGTATTATGGCACCAGCTTATCAAATTCAAGTAAATACAAAAAGTTCAACTAGAATTAAATACTAAAAAAAAAACTTGAAGGAGGGTGTTGGCGCCCGCAGGCACAAGCATTTTAGAAAAAAAAAAAAAATTTATATTAAATTCTATTGTGGGAAAACACAACAAACTTCCAAAACTAAAAATTTCAATAATATTAAAACAGAAAAAAAATATTGAAAATATTCAGTTCATAAAGAAGGATTTTTCGTATGGCACCAGCTTATCAATTTCAAGTCAAAACAAAAAAATTCAACTCGCGTTACATTACTAAAAAAAAAAACTGAAGGAGGCTGTTGTTGGCGCCCGCAGGTAAAAGCATTTTAGAAAACAAAAAAAAAATTTAAATAAAATTCTATTGTGGGAAAACACATTACAAACTTAAAACTAAAATTTCAAGAATATAAACACAGAAAAAAGTATTCAAAATATTTAATTCATTTAAAGAAGGATTTTCGTATGGCCCAGCTTATCAATATTCAAGTCAAAAACAAAAATTCAAAATAGAGTACATAACTAAAAAAAAATTTGAATTAGGGTGTTGGCGCCGCAGGCAAAAGCATGAGAAGAAAACAAAAAAAAAAATTTAAATTAAAATTCTATTGTGGGGAAAACAACATTACAAACTTAAAACTAAAATTTCAAGAATATTAAACGAAAAAAACTATTGAAATATTTAGTTATAAAGAAGGATTTTTCGTATGGCCACCAGGCTTATCAATATTCAAGTAAATACAAAAAGTTCAACTAGAATTACATTACTAAAAAAAAACTGAAGGAGGGTCTTGGCGCCCGCAGGGCAAAAGCTTTAGAAATAAAAAAAAAATTTAAATAAATTCTATTGTGGGAAAAAAACATTACAAACTCTAAACTAAAATTTCAATAATATTAAACAGAAAAAATTATTCAAATATTTAGTTCAATAAGAAAGGTTTTCGTATGGCACCAGCTTATCAATATTCAAGTCAATACAAAAAGTTCAACTAGACTTACATTACTAAAAAACAGGCCATTTTGTATTATTAAATATAAAAAAAAAAAACCCAAAATTATAGGCATTATAATTGATGATTAAATTATATTAACATAGTAAAATATTCAAAATGATAATTAAAATGTTTTTTAAAACTGCATTATTATATTATTATCAGTTCGCAATGTTAGTTTAAATATACAGTTTAGGTGGGTAAAAGTCGTATGCCTAGTCGTCATTATCTACAAAAAGCACTATACTATAAAAACAGCTGATGGCTAGCATCATATTGATGGTCGTCGAAATAAAACAATTTACGTAGTCCGTCGATGGGCAACCATACCATCTTAAATCTTGGTTATGAGGCAGTCGAGTGGTGTACTATTATTTATATTTCCACAGACGATGGCCTAAATTAATTTTGTTCACTAAGGCATTTTATAATTTTAAGTGAATGAATGAAATAAATAGTTTGAATAATAGTTTCTAAACTCTTAAAGTTATAGCCAATAGGTTACTAAATCAATCAATACTTACTGTTGTACATAATATTATTATTTGGTTCATATCATAATAAGATTATTGATTAGACATAATATCTATGTCTTAAATTTTAATCTGTAAAAACCAATTCTCCCATAAATAGTAATCATACTTTATAACTTAATATCCATTAATAATAAGGACTGCTGTTGAAGCCTTTATTATCAATAAAAAAAAAAAATAATTAAAAATTATGTTTGATATGACAATAAATAAGTACCTATAAGGTAAAATATGGTACCTACTGAAGCTCTCTCCCAGTGGAAAATACTTCGTTAATTGAAATTGTATGATTTAACTTTTAATTGATTGGAGTACAAATTATTAAAAACGATTATTATTTGGTTATAAAATATCGATTAAATTGTTTTCGATATAAATTTAAAAATTTGAATAGCACAATTAAATAAATGGAGATATCCCCGTGATTTTTTTTATTGATTTCACATGATTTTTATCGATATGCAAATAGGATTTTGAAATTAATTTATTCCAGCAAACAGAAAGTTTGGTGGACTTTTTTGTAAGGAATTCGACTTATTTCAGTAAATATTTAACTCACTAACCAGGTTATCAATATTCAAGTAAATACAAAAAGTTCAACTAGAATTACCATACCTTAACAAAAAACTTGAAGGAGCCGGGTTGGCGCCGCAGGCCAAAAGATTTTATGAAAAAAAAAAAAAAATTAAAATAAAAATAATATTGTGGGAAAAAACACCATTACAAACTTTTCTTTAAACTAAAATTCAAGATATTAAAACAGAAAAAAAACTTTTGAAAATTTAGTTCATTAAAGGAAGATTTTTCGTATGGCCACAGCTTATCCATATTGCATGTAAATACAAAAGTTCAACTCGAAGTACATACTAAAAAAAAACTTGAAGGAGGGTGTTGGCGCCCGCAGGCAAAAAAAAAACAAGGGGGGGGGGCCAATTTAGAAAACCCAAAAAAAAAATTTAAATAAAAATTCTATTGTGGGAAACACATTACAAACTTAAAATAAAATTTCAAGGAATATTAAACAGAAAAAAATTATTTCAAAAATTCAATTCATTAAAGACGGATTTCTGTATGGCACCGCTTATCAATATTCAAACGTCAAAACAAAAAAATTCAACTAGAGTTACATAAACTAAAAAAAAATTTGAATTAGTTGGTGTTGGCCGCCCGCAGCAAAAGCATTTTAGAAACAAAAAAAAAAAAAAAAATTTTAATAAACTTATTTTAGGGGATTTTTTGTTATGGCACCAGCCTTATCCAGTATTCAAGTCTAAAAACAAAAATTCACCTCGCGTTCCCCATAACTCACCCCACCCTTTGCCTTAGGGTGTTTGGCGCCCGCGGCCCCCCGCTTTTTCGCCCCCCCCCCCCCCTTTCCCTCACCTTTCTCTGTGGGGCCCCCCCCTTCCCCCCCCCCTTTCCCCCTCCCATTGCCCGACTAACTCCCCCGCCACAAACTCTTGCACCTCTTTCGTTCCTTCCCGCCGGCTTTTTCGTCTGGCACCCCGCTTCTCCCTTCCCGTCCCTCCCCCCCGTTCCCCCCTCGCCTTTCCCTCCTCCCCCCCCCCTTGCCGGGGGTTGTTGGCGCCCGCCGGCAAGCGCCTTTTCGCCCCCCCCCCCACCCTTCTCTTCCCGTCTCTTGTGGGCCCCCCCCCCCCCCCTTTCCCCCCTCCCCTTTCCTTCCTCTTCCCCCCCCCGCCCCCCCCTCTTGCACCTATTCAGTTCCTAAACGAAGGCTTTTTCGTTCTGCACCCGCTTCTCCCTCTCCAGTCCCCACCCCCCCCTTCCCCTCGCGTCCCTTCCTCCCCCCCCCCATTTGCCGGAGGTGTTGGCGCCCGCCGGCCCCCCCCCCCTTTCGCCCCCCAAAAAAAACTTTAAATAAAATGCGATTGTTGGACCCCCCATTCCCCCCCTTCACACTCCAATTTTCACGCCGCTTCCCCCGCCCCAAATTCTTCCCCCTTTCCTTCTCCCGCGGCTTTTCGTCTGGCCACCCCGTTGCTCCACTCTTCACGTCAACACACAACCATTCACTGAGTTCCATCCTCCACCCCCCTTTGCAGGCGGGTGTTGGCCCCCCCCGCCCCCGCCGGCCCCCCCCCCCCCCGCGTTTTGGCACCCCCCCCCCCCCCTTTCCCTCTACCCTTCTTCTTGTGGGGGCCACCCCTTCCCCCCCCTTTCCCCCTCCACTTTCCGCCTCTTCCCCCCCCCCCCCCTTTGCCCATCTTTCGTTCCTTCCCGCCGGCTTTTCGTTCTGGCACCGCCTTCTGCCATTTCCTGTCCCTCCCCCCCCGTTCCCCTCGCTTCATTACTCCCCCCCCTTGCCGGCGGGTGTGGCGCCCCGCCGCCCCCCGCCCTTTTCGCCCCCCCCCCCCCACCTTTCCTTCCCATTCTTTTCGGGGCTTTTTGTACTCTGGCCCCCGCTTCTCCCTCTTCCCGGTCCCCCCACCCCCTTCCCCCCTCGCGTTCCCTTCCACCCCCCCCCTTGCGGGGTGTTGGCCGCCCGGCCGTCCCCGGCCCTTTTCGCCCCCCCCCCCAACCCTTTCAATCCAAGTTTTGTGGGACCACCCCTTCCCCCCCTTCACCCTCTCCCTTTTCCCGCCTCTCCCCCCGCCCCCCTTCTTCCACATCTTTCCTTCCTTCCGCCGGCTTTTTCGTCTTGCCCCCGCTTCTCCATCTTCCGTCCCCCCCCCCCCTTACCCGCGTTACATAACTCCCCCCCCATTTGGCCTCGGGTGGTTGGCGCCGCGCCCCGCCTTTGCGCCCCACCCC